>VXBR01020417.1:131679-154777 GCA_013400215.1 Cisticola juncidis
TGAGGCCGCGCTGAGCCCGCGCTGAGCCCACGCTGAGCCCGCGCTGAGCCCGCGCTGAGGCCACGCTGAGGCCGTGCTGAGCCCGCGCTGAGGCCGCCCGGCTCCCAGCCTGGGCTGGGCACCATTTCTGAGCAGCAGCCACTGCGTGTCCCTCCCGTGAGCCCAGAACAGAACAGAACAGAACAGAACAGAACACAACACAACACAACAACACAACACAACACAACACAACACAACACAACACAACACAACACAACACAACACCCCAACACAACACAACACAACACAAAACAACACAACACAACACAACACAACACAACAACACAACACAACACAACACAACACAACACAACGGGCTGCCCTGGCCGCGGGCGTGCTCCCGCAGCAGCTGCGGCTCCGTGGGGACACAGCGGAGCCCTGGGGTGCCCTGGGGCCCGGCTGCCTTGGGGAAGCGGTGAAGCGGAGCAGGGCAGGGGCGGGCAGGGAAGGGAGCTGGGGAAGGAGCTGGACCGCGGGGAGAAAAAGGCCAGGGGGAAGGAGGGGACCGAGCTGGGTCTCTGGGAGAGCCCCTGCTCCCTGCAAGAAACCCAAATAAAATTACCCCAGCTTGTGACGGTGCAGCTCACTGGGTTTATTTGCTAAAGCCCTGCCGCAGCCCGATTTCCTTTGTTGGCATTTTCGTCCTGGGCACGGGGCCCTGCCCCACCGGCAAGGGGGTTGCTCACAGCCCGGTGGTGGCAGATTTCTGTGCCCCACTGAGCTGCAGGAGGAGCCTCCCCGGGGACAGGGCCCCAGCACAGGGACAGCGCTGGAGCCATTTTTCACCTGATGTGTCACACATGTTGGGGCATAAAGAAAAATCAGATTGGTCCATACCAATGCTAGGTAAGTGTTTTGGTTACCGTTGAGCAGCGCTGTCTCTCTAACATGCTTTCCCCCCTTCCTCATCAAAAGACTTGGAGTGGGCAAGATCCTAGAATAGACACAACCAGGCCAGCTGACCCAAATTAACCAAAGGCATAGTCCATACCACATGATGTCATGTGGGCCATGATATACAAGGCCAGATATACAAGCTAAGGGAGACAGGATGAATTGAGGGGCATTTGTTATTCTACAATGTTTGTCTTCTGGTGCAATCACTAGGTGTGCCGAGGCCCTGTTTCCTTCTGAATGTCGCTCGACAACAGAAAGTAGAGTAACCTTTCCCTTTGCTTATGTGCATGTAAACTTTTGCTTATCCCTTTTTGGTTTAGAACATTGCCTTATCTCAACGTACTAGCTGTTTCTCATTTTATAGTCTCCCCTGCCCTTCTTGGAGGGAAGTTGTATAGCAGCTCAGTGGGCATCTGACACCAAGATGAGGTTAAAACAATATAGGGTGATTTTTTTTCTTCCTTTCTTTTCCACTCTGGAGAATAGAGAAGTTTTCACAATGAGTGAAACAGTAGAACAGGTTCCATATAGTTGTCAAATCTACAGATCTACAAATCTTGGACGTATTCAAAAGTTCAAAAGTCCTTTGCTTTAGTGTAGGATCCCTACACCCTACCAGGGATGTTGCCTTCCATCCACTTCATATAACCTAGTTTCAAATAGTTTGGGAATTATGCCAGGAACCATTGATTCCGAGTGCCACTTTTTGAAGTCAAGTTGTCCTGCATGATGGAATTCCAGATTAAATACCGTTGGACCCTCATCTCTTGCCAACAGTTTTCTATTTTGACTCTGCTCCTTGCTAATTTCTAGAAAAGAATTCATTACTTATTTCTGAATGAGATGTTGATGTACATGCAAATGTATGTATAGCTGTTCCATCTTAAATTGTTTTATCTTCAACATTTATCTGTAATCATTTGGATTTCTTCTATGCATTTAAGTGCTCTATGTGCATTCTTTCTTATAAAATACCCCTCAATTAAGCTCTGTGTCCTCATATTAATCACTGCCCTAATTTTTAGATATACTCTGTATGATCATAGAGTAATGTGATCCAAAAGTTCAAATACTGATCTGCTTCTCTATTCTCTATTACAAAACACAGTTTAACAGTTTGAGCTGACTCTAATTTCCAAAGGTATTTTATAATCCCCGGTGTTCAAACTGAATTACGTGTAATACCATAGTATTTTAACAGCATAGTACATGTATATTAGTTATTTTTTTAATATAAAATGTGTAAAATATTTTTAAATACGAAAAAATGCAAAAAATTGATATGTTGAACATATGCTGGATTATATTTAATACAGTGTAATAAACCAGATTGATATAATGTTAAGATACATTATAGTAGAGCTGTGAAATTCTAGAAATTCCTTGGTAATACCAAAACAAATTCTAGAAATATTTTTTTTTTAATTATATTTGAGAAATGCAAAATTTAAAAATCCACCACTCAAAAGTTTATTGTATTTGCAATATTTGGCTTAACAACATTCTTACTATTTATTTACACATAAATCAGTGGCTAATATTTTTTTAGTTCAAATTGATTGAATTGTTCCATACTACTGTTTCTAGAATTCCACAGAATTTCCTGTGTTCTGCAGAATTCCTCTCAGAATGAGAGTTTCCTCATCCCAAAAGAAACAGAACCACTACTTAGAAGAGTTAGAACCCAAAACCAGTTCTATAGTAGGCCTTTATTTTAAAAATTATGCAGGTTTAAATAGATATGCATGTAGAGCCTAAAAGTAAAATTCTGTGGTTGATTTTGTTGTATTTGTTTCAGAGAAAATCTGAAATACCTTCACCACCACTTAGTTTCACTCATCTAGAACTGAACCATCAATGAAGCAATTTGCTAAAATACAAAATATTATCCTCTGCACTGGAAGACAGTTTTTCCTGAACAAAACAATTCTACAGCAGCAAGCTGTCTAGAAAATAGCTGGGCCTCAGGGTGTCTTTCTTCATGCTTTTCTCTTTTTTAGGCTAAAGATTACCTAAAACCCTGATGTGATTTCTTTGACAGATGTACAGCTCAGGGTGTCAGTTGCACAAAACCTCAACGCTTTAGCTTCCTTCCTGCTGAAAACCACACAGAAAACCCACATGGGATTTTAGATTATACCACAATTTTAATTTATTTTTCATAGATAATATTTAAATACCTTTGGAAATAAACTTTTTTTTCAGCTTTTTGCTATGAATAATGAAAGTCATAAGTGTAGCTCAAAAGAACACATACGTTTAAAGTACAAGAACATCCATAAACATTGTTTCCAGCTGTATATTAACTACTTATGTAGTTAATATAAGGAGTTAATACAAGAAGGAAATGCAGTGTTACTAAAGATGGAGCACCTAGACTTCAAAAGTATTGTGCAGTAACACTTCAGTATGATATATAGATTTAAAAGAGCAATTCAGTCTTTAATGTGTGAATTAAGTATTGTAACAATGAATCCATGGTGACCATTCAAATGAATTTCAAGAAAAAGAACAGTTTATTTGCTTCATTAAAACCTGTGAAGCATTCAGACTGAATAACGTAAGCAGAATGCTGAAATATAAATCTTCTTAATTTACATCCAGGGTTTCATTATGCATATTTTATAGCACACCACAGAACTTTAATTTACAGATTTTTGGAATTTTACCAACCCCAAAGAAGTGCTAAACATGCCTGTCGGAGCATTTAACCAAAGTAAGTCACAGGAGATTTCCTTAATGAGTGCAGAATTATCATTTATTTGCATTCTTAGTAGATTTAGAGCACTAAGGCCTATTAACAAGATAATGGTAAATGCTATTTGAATGTTAGTCTTCAGCAAACTATTCACTAAAATGAATAACTCAAAGTACAAATTTCATAGTATGTAACTAAATTGAGCCAGCATTTGCTCAGCTCATTTAGGTAGGTAATTTGACTCAATATGGCCAGTTACTGAACAATGTGCAGCTGAACAGACTCAAGCAAATAACTCAAATAAAAACTCCAGAATGCATCTCTAGTCTTTGTCGACCTTTACTGTTAATTTTCCTAAATATCTAACAATATATACAAAATGAAATAATAACTTGTCATTACGACCTCTATATATAACTAGGAATATTTTTGGTCCTTAGGATGTATCAGTGAATGTAGTAATTCTTTTGCAAAACTGCCCACTAAAAATAATTGTAATCTAACTGTGCATTACAATTCTACAGATTGGAAATGCTCATTTTCATTTCAGGACTAGAAGCTACCTTGTTTTTCAAGGGCTTGGGATAAAGAAAAAATTAAGAACATAAAAACTGATATCTTTTGATGAGACAATAATTATTTCTATGACAATATTTATTACTAGCATATGTCATAGTGAAATAAGCAACTTCTCGGAGCACATGGGCACTGGACTAATTTTTTTATGCCACACATACTTGTGTAAGTAATTTTCATTAGGAGCTGAACAGATTTATCATAGTAAAACTGCAGTTGCTTAGAAAACCATTAAAATTACAATTACTTGGATCGCATTACCAAAAAATCATAGAAGTTTGGGTTGGAAGTGACCTTAAACCTTATCTAGTTTTAAATGCTCTGCCATGGGCAGGGACATCTTCCCTAGAAAAGGTTGTTTGAAGTCCCGTCAAACCTGGCCTTGAACACTTCCAGGGATGGGCCATCCATAGCTTCTCTGAGCAACCTGATCCTACCACTTTCATAGTATAGAATGAAAGTGCCTCACCACTTTCATAGTATAGAATTTCTTCCTAATATACAATAATTAATGTTTTTTTCTTCTCAGAAGAGTAAGTTTTGTATTATTTTGAAAGTAGGAAGAGAACATCTAGCAGTCAGGTCCCACTGTGCTCCACAATATCACTGAAATGAAAACATAGATAGTACGGTTTAGATTTTAGTTGTTATTATGTTTTTTTCCTTTTTGTTTTCAGACGTCAGCTTTTGCTGTACTGAAACCTATGAAATGTCTCTACAGAGCAAATCCTGATGGCAAGTTCAAGAAACCAGGGAAATAGGGATTTCATTCTTTTTTTTTTCTACATGGCTTCAAAGAAGGCAATAGAGACCCTACAGACCCCCTCATTAACAGAATCATCATCTAATTTAGGAAGGATTGCTTTGTGTTGATTTATCCAGTTGCACAACAGCTTTGGATCTGAGGTGGCACAAGTTAAATTTCTACTCAACAGCAGTGGTAGTTGCTGGGTTAGTCAGGGTTTTACAAACAGGATGGGACTCTGTCTAGTTGCATACTTAGGATTTATTATTTGTCTGTATCATACAAGCAATAAGCAAGAGACACATGAAAACAACAAAATCTGTGCAAAGCTAGATCAGAGACAAGGCTACAGCAGATGTGGAGCTTTGTTCTAGATATTTTCTCAAATAATAGTTTACAAAAAGAAGTTTAGAGTGTTTTTATTCTAGCAAATCACAGAAAGACTCATGTGGTTTTAGAATTAACAATAAGACTTCTACAAACTTAAGAAACAATACACGATAATTTATTATTTAAGACTGAAAATTTTTCTCTTTGCAAAGCATAGATCTAAGACTTCTTACATCTTGAACTAGCAATCAGTCTTTGTTCTTGTTCTTTATGATAGATATAAATGTATTCACTTGGTTCTCAATTTCTCAGCTTCTCATGGGAAAGTTTTGAGGTTCCTAGCCTTTCTCAGCTTTTTGTCTACTTTCTGGAGTCTTTTGCACTGTCTGGGGTCTTCTGCTTTTTAGATTTCCACAAAAACCTCCTCTGTATTTTAGCACAGCTTGATTATAAAACAACAACAACTCCTTTTCTATTTATACAACAAAACATATCTTTAAATGAAGGGGGTAGACATATATGTTCTCTTATATGCAGTTGGTACAAGGCCAACATCTGGATATCAGTTTGCAAAAGGTCCCACAAAATGTACAGGGTATTCAGTATATATCCAGTTACTGTACCAAACACTCAGGCCTCATGCCAATATTGAAACTGCTAAATTCCAAAACAGACATTATTTTTGATACTTATATAATTCTACATCCATTATATATCTAAACATGCATACCAAAAACCCAGAAAAAGTAATGCAAGAAGATTTTTCTCGTGATTTAAGGATATTTAGCATGCGGCACGTTTTAAGTTATTTTTAAAATTACTCATTTTGACAGTGTAGATGGACTTGCACGCAATGATCTTTGGAAATTTTACCATTACATATTCTGCTGGACCAGGCTATGAAGCTATATCATGTAGAGGTTAGAATTTCTGTAAATATATCGATAGCTTAAAAAAATCCAAAAACCATAAAAAAAAAAAAACCAACAAACATTAACAACCAAATCAGCTGCATTATATACTGACCACTTGCAATTTATTTTTAAACTATTGCTATCTGTAAACAGTAGGGAATTTATGAAATATTTATACATTATATAATGAGCGACCTCTAAAACTCCTGATTATCATTTTGTTGCTCAATAACCTTATTACTGCTTTCAAAGACAAGTGCTGAAACATGATCACATGCTTAAAGCTTTATAATATATTTAGTTATAAGGGTCACATACTAATATGAAGGTCAAGTTGATGCAGAGAGTATAAAAGTTAGTGAAATGCACCTAACTTTCACTATTATGGACTGGACCAAATATATGCAATTTAAACCAAGCAAGGACATAGAATGAAAAAAAGTATGCAAATAGAAAAATATATCTCTAATAAAAGACCAGAAAAATATGTGCAATTTCTTGTTCAAGTCTGTAATAATAAAAGCTATGAATGAAATCTTAAAAATGTGACCAATAAAAATGAGAGAAAAGATGGAGATAGCCTGTGAAGCCTAAATTCATTTCAGCAATGTGCTAACTCCAAAGTTTTATACACATATATATATATTTCATCTTAAAATTTTGATAAATGTGCCAAATCATTAACTGGCAAACAGTTATTCTCAGATATAAATTAGGTTTTATTGGTTTTTTTTAAGATTTTGCCCCCAAAATCTTAGTTTGTAATCCGTATAATCTTACATCTAACTCAGAAGATCAGAAAATAATAATGTGTCTAGAGAAACAGTAGAAAGAGGAGAAATTATTTAAAATAATATTGTGTTGGGAGAGTAACTGACAACATGAATGGGGAATGTTATTCCCATTATTTCTTTTATCTGTTTGGGTATGTGACTGAATATGCATGCATATATATTGCCTGTCTACCTCATGACATTTCTAGAGCTTTTTCATCTAGCATTGTTAACAAACATTTCTGCCCTGTATCAATGGATAGGACATTTTTCAGTTTCAAGCAGAATTCACAGAGCTTTATGCTCCTCTACAAAGCAACTACTGATTTTTCTTCTTGCTGCTTATGGAAGCGTAGGAATTCCGATACAATCAAATTTCTAAATGACAAGCACCTTTGTATAAGGTGTTCAATTCTGTTGTAACATGTACCATTGAACTTATGTTGTCAGAGGCAGCAGCAGGCAACAAGTCTTATTCACCATTAAAAGAATATATAAGATACTCTTATATAAATATGTAATAAGAAGAATGTTTCTTTTTTTCTTTTAATCTGACATTGTATTACCAGGAGAAATTATGTCAGTGTATGACTCCCAGGCCCAGAATAGCTTTAAAATAAATAAATCCATTTTATCAGTACCTCTTGCATGACTACTGCTACAGACAGATTTAAACACATACACTGGTGGGTCCCTGAATCAGTATCAATAAATACTCCAGGCTACCACACTTAGTTTCCAGACAGATAAGGTTTTAATTATCCAGCTTCAATCACATACTGTACAACACCACTGTACTTAGGAGATCCACTGAGTTTACTGAAGGGAATGTAATACAAGAATCCCAGGGACACCGGCAGTTGTTTAGACTTTTGAAGACTATTTTTAGTCAAATGAATGATTTTGTCATTATTTTCAGAAGGATCCATTGACATAGTGTATTTGCTGACATAACATCATATATATCACGGTGTCATATGTCCTTAAGGTAAAATCAGGAGTATTCAGGAGACAAGCAGAAAACACAGATTGTTACCTTCTTACTCTGAAATTTTAAGTGCAACTTAAGTAGGGTGTCATCTTTTGAATAAGGATGCATTACACAACAGAGAGTTTCTTGGGTTCATTGTTTTTCTGAAGAACTCATGTCATCTATCTGAAAGGGATTTTCTTTTCATTTTGAAAATCATAGTTTAATGTAAAATTAACTTCCAGGGAAGTTTATGTTTATGTAATTCTCCATTTCAAGCCAAGAGCAGCGGCACAATGAAGTGTGTTCTTCTGATTCTACCAATAGCTGCATTCTAGATCTCCAAAAGCATTTTTATCTCATGTACAAGCTGATAGAGAATGTGTTGAGATTCAGGAAATTTCTAGGAAGACAATGGATCCATTATATTTTTTGAGAATATTATTCTTTTTAATGTCCCATGGACTTAGTGGCAAATTAGAATTCTAATTTCTTTTTTTATCCTCAAAATCCTTTATTTGTACTTTCCCTATGGGACAGCAGTTAAGCACAGAATAAAAGTTGCATAAACATATGTATTTTCTTTATTGCCAACAAGCAGTGCTGCAGTCTTATTGTAGAGTTCATTGCTAGAAAAATGTCAACAGAACGGAAAGACATGGGGGAAAAATGGTGTGCTACAAAGCTTAAACAGATAGAAGTCCCATCAGCAGTGGAAGAAAATCCATTTGGATTATTTTCCCCCAAAGATTATTTAGTGATAATTATGGAGGAAAAAAAAATAGGATATAGCATTAAAAGTGTAGTAAAGAATTCTTGGTTTAGTAGCCTATTCCTAAATTTGTTGGGAAATAGAGTGCATAATATTCTCATAAAGCTGCCTATAGTCTTATCAGACACTGACAGATCAATTTTCTAGGATACAGTAGGAATTCAAAAATCAAACCAGACCTTGGAATCCTTTGGTTTGCCACATGTTCACCTATGACTTTTGCTACACATTATCTTTAAAAATTACTACATGTACATGCTCAGATGATATAGATATTTTGGTGAGAGACAAATAATTTGTTCTTGAGTCATTATCTGTGGTAACTATAAAAGTCTACAGTATCATGAACTATACAAGCAGGGTGGTTTTTTTGGTACTAGTAAAATGCAACATAGCTACATCATTTTCTTTCACTGTCACTCTCTTTAGTATTTTTGTAGGTAAATGTGTTTTATTTCAGTAGAGTTTTGTGTTTTGTTGAAAATTCCAAAACTTTAGTTCTAATAGAGACAACGTACTAAACCCTGTTCACATTTTTTATACTCTTCAAATGTTCTAACTGTGAGGAAAATTCATGCTGCTTCTTCCTGATGGCCATTAAAAATTAACTTCCTTGTAATAGGATCTGTTTTGTTAGAATCATGTAAAGTTACTATTGAAGATTTTCAAATTATTTTTTTGCAAAAAATAAAAGGGATTAAATATATCTAATTACTAAAGTTACTAGGAAAATTGCCACTCATGCACTCATGCATTCTACAACTATATTGCAACAACAATAATATCTTTTCTAATTTTTCCCTCTTGTGTTTTAATATATAAGCTTGTGGGTGATCATGGGGAAGTATTAAGATAAGAATTTAAGAATCTTTTAGTATTCAGAGGATGCAGGCTTTTCTTTTTACCAAAGTAAAAAGAATCCTCATTCAGCTTTCCTTGCCTGCAAATATTCCTGTTTTACTGTTAAAAATTATCACTAAGTATTGTAAAGACACTAATATTACAACATGCATATATTATAACTGATAACCTGATTTCTGAGTTGCTCTTTTACAAATCTCTCATTACAATAGACTGAGGCACTCAAGGTTACTAGAAGAGCTCTTAAAAAATAACAGGATATTTCATACACCACCATCAACAGCACAGTTCTGGACATTTCTGCTACCGGAGATTATGGAAACAGTGAACATCAACAAGTTCAGAAGGAAGAAAATTTCTGCACAGAAATCCATAAATGTATACTAGAAGGACAAGCCATGAATAGGTAAATAGACCACAGAAATTATCTAGGCTCTCATGCTCATCCAAAACTGTATGCCTTCTAGGAACTCTGAGTCAGAATAATGAGCTGCATGGATGACTGGTCTGACCTAATAAGGTATTTTATACTGTTTTATATTCTTACAAACAACAGCTTCTCGTCTCTCACTTCTGTAAACACGTTTCCCTCTATATCTGTGTGTATTGCCATTTCCATGTTTCATACATAGACAAGAGTTCTGTGATTGCTTCCAAAACCTGAATTCACTCTCAAAAGCAGCCCTAGTTTATGGTGACTCAGGGAGCCTGCTTTTGTGGTAGGTGACATTAAAGAAGACATTCCCACTGCTTTAGATTACTTGATCCAGTGCAGCTATCAATGCTAAAGGCAATTTCCTAAAATTGTGTAGCATGAAAAGAGGTCACTACAGAGTTCAGAAGCTGTTTCTCTGCACTGTGCCATGAATGGTTAACTCCCAAAGACCCTGATTTTTATCTATGAGGGAAAAAATACTTCAGTCCTAGGTAAAAACAAAGGAGGAGTGACCAAAAGATTTTTGTCTGAACATAAGGAATGACGCTAACACTGGATCAAAGCCTCACAAAATAATTTGGATAGAAGAGACCTCAGGATGTTTCAAGACAAGCCTCCTGCTCAAAGCAGGAACATGAAATTAGACCAGATTTCTCATGGCTTGATATAATCCAGTCTTAAAGACTGGCCACAGACTGTATCCAGTGTCCAGGTCCCTCTGAATGGCAGCTTTGCTCTCAGATATGTCAAGAGCTCATCCAGCCCCTGTGCCCCTCACCCCGGCCACAAACACACATTGATGTCATCTGCAATCAAGCATAGCACACACCATTCACCCCCTCCAGGTCACCTGAGAAGATGGTAACCAGGACAATTCCCAGGACAGCCCCTGCAGTATTCATCTCTTTACATGCCTCCAGGCTGATTAAGACCTATTAGCCACTGCCCTCTGAGGATGACCATCCAGCCAAATTTTTAATGTTGCGTATTCAGTCAGAACATAATGTTGTGGCTTTTATGAAAATATACAGTGGGACATGCATTGTTAGAGTTGATACAAATGATGTCCACTGCTCTCCTGTCATCCACAAATTCATCATTTAATTACAGAAAGCAATCATGCTGGTCAGGCATGATTTGACCTTGGTAAATCCATACTGACTGTTCTAAATCATTTTCTTCTCCTTCATGTGCCCAGAAATGTGTTCCAGGAGGACTCACTCCCTGATTTTCCCAGCTGTGTCAGCTAAACCAGGACATCTGGTCATTTCAGGCTAATTCCACTTTCAAATTAAACTCAGGTCATACAAGCCAAATATTCACCTTCAGACAACAGCATCTGTCCCACTGATCAAAGCAGGAGTGTGGATATGCATGCATGTAAGTGATAATGAAATTGTCTTTAATAACAAACAGCTACTCTTTGTAAGCAATTTCAGTGATTGGCAATAGAGTAGATGCACTGATGAGGAGGTATAGACATCAGGAGGAGTGCATTGCATTTCAAGCTTTATTCAGGAAATTGGCATAGGTAGCTCTTTCAGATCTATGGCATTTCTTAAATTTCATTACTCTCCATCTATAATCTGTATACTTGCTGAAAGTGTACAGTTGTCCCAAATGTCATATAATTATCATTTCATGGTCATAAATTAGGCAGAAATATACATAACCAGGGTACAACTGGTGGTAGTGCCAGTCCCAAGCATATGACACTTCCCTGGGTCTCAGCCAAAGCTGTGCCAGAACACCAGCCTGCAGCTGGGGAAAGTTGTCAGGAGCCAGGCTCGGGGACACAGCCTTGGGGACAGCTGAGCAAGGCTGCCATGCATGGAGCCAGGCCAGGCCAGGCCATCAGCCCCTGCAGGTCTGGGCTTAGACCAGGAGCAGTAGCTGTGAAGAAGGACTGAGGCTTCAGCAAAGACCAGGTGCCTGTGCTGTGGCTGAAAACAGCCCCCAAGGCAGGGGTCAGCCCTGGCCATGCCTCCCCAGAGCACTCCCAGGAGACTCTCCTCACAGTCACCAGTTCTGTGGGACTGCTTAAGGCCACACTGGTACCCAGCCCTACTGGCCAAACCTCCTAAGGAATGTGCTCAGGGCCGTTACACATGCAAGTGTAGTGAAAACTACTGCTTCACTACAGAAAATTTTTACATGGAAAGTCAACTGTTGTTTTCCTCTCAGGTGCTATTACCAAATCACAGCATCCTTAGGGTTGGGATAGACCTCTGGAGATCATCCAGTTCGACTTCCTGCCAAGGCAGGGTAACCTGCCAGAGCAGGTTATGCAGGAATGCATCCAGGTGGATTTTAAGTGTCTCAAGAGAGGGAAAGTTCACGACCTCCCTGAGTAGTCTGTTGTGGCATTGTATGTTTTTTGAATATGTTGCTTCATAATAAGTTCTGTTAAATGTAAAGTTTAATTCCTTTGTATTAGGTTCAGTTCTATGGACCCCGCCCCCTACCTAACTGTATCCCTTTGTTCCCTCTTCCCCCGCGTGTATCCTTCCCGCCTTTTTCTAATGGTTCGTGCCTCATGTAAACCCTTTCCCNTTCCAGTGCTCAGCTACCTTTTATGTGAAGTATGAGGTATGTTTACCAAAGAAACAAGTATCTTCTCTATTCTTCATTAGCAGTCTCAAGCACCCTTGCTTGAATTTCACAAACACATTACAAACCTTATGCATAATTATATGTGTATATGTTTCACATTCACACAATTTGAAAGCAGAAATTCAAGTAGGGTTTTAGCCTTCAAAATCAAATATCACAACAGTACTGTACAGTCATGCACTGTTTGTAATGTTTGAAAAATTGCCTAGAGAAACTATACCAACTAGTGTTTTCTTCTTCCCTATATTTTCATGCTTTAACTATGATGATCCTAAGAAAGGAAGACAAGGTTGGAATAATCTATCCAGTAAGATTTTTTCAAGTTAATTTGTGTTAGTTTAATATTATTTCCTGCCAATAATTCAAGACTGAAACAAATTGTTTAGTCTATTATGAAAGTTTTTTGTGTTCTCATTCCTAAATTAATGCAGTCACTAAATCATTGGCAAGACACGACTACAGTGACAACCAGTCTCCTTCTGTGGTTCCTTTGGAATAGAAGGATAATGAGTTGACAGTTCAGGTTTATAACTTTTATCTGTGATTATCACACTCATTTCTGGTTTTGAGGAACTTCAACTGTAATTTATATCAAGCAAATTTCCACTGTATTTTTCTATATTTTACTCATTAAATTAACATAAAGGAACCTTCAGGAAAAGCCTACTGAAGCATTTAAATGCCCTGATATTAAGAGAAAAACTAATAGTTGATATTTGTTTGTATTTCTTTGAATCACTCTGGGTTTTTTTGGTAGCAAAGTACTAGTTTATCAGTCTACACAGGAACAGGAACAATATGTAAAGTGTAAACAGCTCCATTTTTAATGCATGAATCAGGAACAGAAGAAAGGCTTAAGGAGGGAAAAAAGAAAGGGAAGTTTTAAACAACAAAGATATTTGAAATGGTACATTAATAGTATTTCTGTAGGTTAATCTAGGACTTTGACATAACATAAATGGCTTCAAAACAGAATCTCTTAAGAGTGGACACTGCATATTCTAGAGTGCAAAGGTTTTCCCAGTTCTTGCCTAGGATTTTGAAAGACAAGCTTTGTGTAGCAACTTTATAACCACTCTTTTGTTCCTGTAATATTGCCTGAGACTAAAAATTCATCTAGTCTCAATTTTGTAGCCAAATTTCGTATTAACATAGAATGTATTTATGATCACTGTTCTGAAAAGCAGATTTGATTTATCATGTATCTGAAATTGCACTGACTATTAATTTTTATTAATTCCTTTGAAAGTGGTCCTGATTTCTTCTTCACTCTTATATCTGAAATTTCTAAGGCAGCTTATAGCCAGGCTGGAACTTGCATGAGGTAAGTGATGCATTAAAAGAAAACATATATTAGAATACAATACTGGAAAGTGCTAGAATCTGATAACAGTAAACCCAACACAAAAAAATAATACACTGAAAACATCATCCTACATATTAGTTTTTCTTGTTTATTATATGTCACACAGACATACCAAAATACTTACCTGTTCTACATTGAATCAGAAGGGTGTTTAAATGGGGAATATGTTGCACATCTGTTTAGTTCTTTTTATTATAATCCATAAATGAAGGCAATAACTATGATAGTCTATCAATCTGTGTTAATATCTGATGTATATAAAAGGAGATAGTGGAGTACAGTTTTCATTGGTTCATAGTGGATGAGAAGGGACAATTCCCTAAGATGTGAAATCGATGGGTTTTTTACTCCCGAGGACTTCTAGGGGTCCAGTGAAAGACTTGCTCTGATTTGAATCAAAATTATTATGTCACCATAATTTGTTCTCAGAATTACAAACCTTGTGTCTGTTGATTACAAATGCACAGTAATCTTGTGTTCTTTTTTATGTAGTTATAACTTAAACAATTTGTTCCATTAGAGAAAATCTAAATATTTGAAACTCTGATGAACTTTTATTCCTTAATCCTTATTTGTTTAAAAATTAAGGAGGGTTGTAGTGACTTGGTCTAAATAACATGATCACTGTGAACAGTAATATTCTGGGCGCTGTAGCAGTTATATTTCTCAGAGATGCAGAAACAGATTTTCATATTTCTCTCCTGTACAATGTACATGTAAACCTGAAAGGGTCAAGCTCTAAGGCTGCAGTTCTCTACTTCTATTTACTGTGCTTACATGCAGGAAATGATGAACCAAATGAGACTAATTTCATCTGCTTAGCAATTGTCTTTTCCCTGTATCAAAGACTTTCTTAATTTATTTTTTCAGGCAAGGTTTACAAACAGTTTTTATATGAAGTAACCAGGTAGTATCCTCACTGGGAAAGGAAAGCAGTATTTAAAGTATGTCCTCAGTGAAGAGTTTTCATAATCACAGCTTCATTCAGGAGAATTTATTTGTGGAGCTGAGAACTAAAATGAATAAAGGTTTCCTACCTGGTGAAAAAAAAATTTAATCCTTTTTAAAGGTATTCACAAGTCATTAAGCTCTCCTTCCACAGTCCTTTGATGGAGTTCAGTGAATTTCAATATGGATTATAGAACTACAGAGGTTTTGGTGAGACACCTTTAATCAGTTTTCCTAAAATTACAGTAACTCTAACTACTGTAAGAGGATACAGGGTTGATTTGAAACCAGAACAGTTCATAGAGCCCACAGTTCTAAATAGTGGTCTGAAATCTCAGATTTGGCAGTGATTTGGAAAAGGCTGACATAACTACATGCAGAAAATTATGTTTCTTCTCTGTGTGCACAGGCAGACAAGGAGATGAGGATAACTAAAATGGGATGTTTGATGTCTCAGTAATTTTAGAGAGTTTTTAATAATGCAGTCCCTTTCATCCAAAGGAATAACTTTAAATTACTTCAAAGCACTTCATAAACACTGCAAAATAAGAAGAGTGTGAGGACTTGAGAATGTAACGGATTAGATAAAAAGAATAATTAAAGTGAAGTTGTTTGTGGTTTAACAAATCTATGAATAATAGCCATGGATTGCAAATATGACTAATGAATTTGGATATCTCTATTCCATATGGCTAATGTTAAACATGTTATTGAATCTGTTTTTAGAGCAAGTAAAATTGGTATTTTGGAAAAATGTCTTTTTTTCTGATGTCTAAACTTAAATACTTAGACACATTTTCTAAAAAAATCAGTTACCTGAACTTCTCCCATGTTACTTTCAGCTGTGTTTCATTCATGAAAAGACGTGATCCAACCTTCACTTACAGTAACTTGAAAGAGTTGTATTTTAATTCTTCATATAAAAACATGGAAACTTTTTATATCTGCAAAAGCTTAAAAACCTATAAAAACTATATACAGTATAAAAATAAAAGTGTATATAAAATATAAGTATATATTCACAAAAATGAATAACACTTCTACTTGTATTTACAATTTAAATATTTGTGGGTTTGTTAGTTGATATTGAAGTCTTTATTATTTAGGTCACTGAAAAACAATGATTTGCTCTATATCTGTATATTTGCAAGTCTCGTGAGCAGTGTCTGAGGAAAACTGGGTGTGATCAGCCTCAAGGAAAAGAGGCTCAAGGGGACGCCATCACTCCCTGTGAACACTGTACTGTCACTGGTAAGAGGTGAAAGACATGAGGCTGTTTGCTGCCTACAATCACCTGAAAGAAGTGGTAGTGAGGTGGGGCTCAGCCTCTTCTCCCAAGTAACAAACAAGAGAACAAGAGGAAATGGCCTCAAGTTGCTCCAGGGGAAGTGTAAATTGGACATTAGGAAAAATTTCTTCAACACAAGGGTTCTTAGGCATTAGAACAGGGTGCCCTGCAGACATGGATGAGACCACCCTTCTGGAGGTCTTTCAAGACAGGTAGATATGGTGCTTAGGGACATGGTTTAGTGGTGGGCTAGGTAATTCTGAGTTGGACTCGATTATCTAAAATCTTTTTCAACCTGAATATTTCTATGATAGCTCATGTTTTCAAATGTAACAGTCCTTTTATTGAAGCATCCAACTATCAGAAAGGAAAGTCTCAACATGAAGACACTTTGAAAAGAAATATTACAGTAAGTGCTTAAAAAGGGACACTTGAGGATAACAAGATGCTGAAGCTATTTTTATAATTGAGATATGAGAAAGAGATTATTCTAAACCCAAAATGGTTGCTGTGTTTACTATGTGAAGATATCTGAAGTTGCATAACATGACTTGGGTTAGGAAGAAACTGAAGATAATTATCTAAATTCAATCTTTTTCAGTTGCACATTAGACCTCTGGGACTAAGCATTGCACAGACCATGACAAATAAAACGTACTTCCTACTTTGTATTTTTCTCTCCAGATGACCTGAAAACCTCAATAGTTGCACAGAACTTGCTGATTCTGGAAAGTAGCAGTACAATATGTATAGTCTTTTCCTTGATGTACATATCTATTAAATATTGTTTTTTTTAAAGACTAAGATTTCTCTTAAATGCACAGAGAAGGCTTGAGGTGGATTTAAGAGGACTGAGAATGTACACAACCCTAAAGCTGGATTTCTAGAAGGTTGCACAGGACAGTCAATTAGCTGTTAAGCAGTTAGATGTCTATAAAATTGCACCTGAGATCTGATACTGCTATGAGGTTTCCTAATTAAAATTAGAGCATGTTTACAAAAAGGATAATGTAACTATCTTTTCACACTGTCCTGGACTATTGTAGGAATCTGTGGCAGTTTCAATTTTCTAGTTACCCACTTTTCCTGGCTTTTAATAAATTCTCTTATCAAAGCTGAAAGTATTTGCACATCTTGCAGAATTCTTCAACACCAAATTTATCCCAGAGGTATTTTGGAATTAATTTTAATAGTGGTTTTTTGGTTTGTTTTTTTTTTTTTTTTTTTTTTTTGTGCCGGAGAAATCATTCTACATTTCAGCACTCTCCATGATATGACAATGCTGCATACAGACATTTTTAATATTCTCTCCAGGTATGCCCCTGTGGCTACTGCTAAGACTCCTTGCTCTACAACTGTTCCTGCTGGGGGAAAGGTGTTGCTATAGCTGCAGGCTAATAGTAACTGCCACTGCTGATTTAGTCTGTATCTGCAGAGTCAAGAAAAAACAGTCTCGTTGTCTACCCTTTGCATCTTTGGAGCTAATTACTTTTGCTCATCGGTACCAAAATATTTACATGGTTTTGCCTGATGGAGCAGGAGCACAAAAATTCACTGCTCAAATTCAGATGCTCACGACCGTACATTATGTTAATGGTGACATTCAGACATACTTAAGGAAATGCACAACAATATACCAATTTTCAAACTATGTAATTAACCTCTAAGATATGAGTGAAGTGAAATTATGAACACTTTGTTTAAAGCTAAGGGAGGGAAAAGGTCAAGTTAATGCACTTCACCTTCAATGCAGTGAGCTATTTTTTGTCATTAATTCTGAAGTTTATGATGATTTGACTGATGAAACAGGATCAAATTCTCCATTAATAAGCCACGTCAAGGCCTAAGGCTTACATATCATATTGTGCTACGCATTTTCTTTTTCTCTTGATTACTACCTAAACTTCATCCCTTGTGCTGAATCTCAGAAATACTACTATACACAGAGTTTTTGTGTCAGGACTATATAATAATGCCCAGAGAACTTATGGATGCCACATCTGTGGAACTGCTCAAGGACAGATTGGAATGGGCCCTGAGCAACCTGATCTAGTCAAAAGTGTCATTGACATAGTGGAAGGGTTGCAACTAGGTGATATTTAAGGTCCCTTTCAATCCAAATCATTCCATAATTCTATGAACAGCTCTATGCAAATTACAGTTATTTTCAGTGTCTGATTGTTGTACAAGTTGCTTTTAAGTCCTTCCTTAACAATATTCAATTTTTCATCATAGTGATGTTTCCTGCACTTTCACCCTTCTTTTTCCTTCTCTCAAGAAAGCTCTTCTTCTTACCTCAGGATAACTACCAGCAGCTATCATGAACTGTAATTTAATCAAGAAATATTTCAGTTTACTGGGAGGCAAGATCACTAAGGTCATTTCTGTGCTACCACCTGAAGTTCAGCTCAGAAAGTTCACTTCACCTTAACAGCTACACACATTTTCTTCAGTGTGGGCAAGTTTCAGATGGTTTGTGGTTTTTTCTCCTCCATATATCTTGTTTCTTTGTGGTTTTATACTACTATGTACCTGATTTATGCTTAGATTGAAATGATGGCTTTTTTAGGAATGAAATCCTGAAAAGTTATAAAACTGATTCAGATCACTTGCAGCTTGGCTCATTGTCCCTAGCACTGGGGTTGATAGCATTAGTAATCTATGACAATAGTGCAAAAAATTTTGTAGATATTTCTATATCATTTTGTGTTCATATTTAATTTGTATTATGCAACATCAGAGGACTGCCTTTATTATCAGTGCATCCACTAAGTGAATCATTTGATGATTAGTACAGAGTAAAGTTAATTTGTTATTGAAGATTTAGTAAAACTTCCATTTCTCTCCTGTTTTTCATATAATAGTGTATAGATATATATATTCAGAATTCTATCAGTGCTTCCATTTTATAACTGTTTGACCATTTCATGCATCAAAGGAACCGTGCTTCTCTGACACAGTGAGGTTAAACACAATTTTTACATGTAAGGCATTTCAGATACAATGAACACATCTGAATTAGGATATGGACTATAGAGCAATGATCTCTAAACTGTTATTTCTGCACACATGCAGAAATATTTTTCAAACCTATAAATATTTTTCAAACTTATAAGCTATCTATTAGTCATGATACAGCAATCTGTTTCCTAGTGTTAGTCGTAGCTCATAAAGAGGCAGTTTAAAAATTTTTGCAATATACTCACTTCTCACTTCAGTCTTAGATCTATCCTAGACAGAAATTGTTTAGGATTTTAAATTATGTTATTTGAATTCTAGGATTACATACTGTGAATTTAACTCCCAGATTTGAAAGAACATTCTTCTAAATACTCCACATGAACTAAGGGTTTTATGCAGGGATTTCTTGTTTTGGTTTTTTTCTTATATTTTTATTACAAATATGAAAATGTGACCTTTACCTGCTCAGTTGAGAAACTGCATGGTATTTAAGAAAAAAGAGAGAAGAAAATAAAATGTTTGTTCTCAGAAAAAATCTGTATCAGGGCTGTAGCAAAAAAATTAGATTGAAATAAATATAGAAAAATATACACAAGTTCAACAGCTTATCACAGGTGTGAAAGTATGAAGGGGACTGCATGCCCTCTGCAAGTATTTGGAATTGCAACACAGCACTACAAAAACAATTCTTAATTGTCATTAAATCCCTTCTTGTTATGTACTATTATGTGACACTTTTTTGTACTTAAAAAAAGAAATCTTTACTTAAATATTGCTAGTGAAATTATGAATTAAATCAAAATACTCCCTCCCTATAGGAGGTCACATTACAGAGATGCTCAAATCTTAACTAAAGACCCAGAGAGGAAAGAAATGAAGGAGAAACCAACATAAAAAGAATTTCAGGTACTAAAATATTACAAAGGACCTCCTTGTGGAAGTGACTTGGGTAAAACTACAGTCAATATTATTCCTAGGTACAAGTCTGAGAGGTAATTTAGAGTCAAAGACAAAAATTTTCTGAAGGCAGAGCATCTTGCACAGAGGTTCTAAAGCAGAGACACTAACATCCCAATTTGGAGTCCATGGGGTTGACCCTCTTGTGTCTGTTTGTGGCTGTTGACTTTTAGCCTCCCACCAGGGATCTCCATGAGAGGCATGTCTCTGCCTTACTGGTGACCTGCTGGTAGGTACAGCAGCCTGTAAATCCTAAAATCCTTCTCCTCTCCAAGCTTAACAAGCACAGACCCCTCAGCCCCTCTCACAGCATCTGGTCCCTGATCAGCTTTGAGGTCCTGTTAAATTTACTCCAGGTAATATATGCCTTTCCTTTATTGCAGAGCCCCAAACTGGATCAGGATACTAAACCAAATGGATGCAAGACACTAATTGTGGTCTCACAGAGCTGACAACAAGTGTGTAGGTTAGTACACACCTGGTTTCTCTCAGACTTTTCTGTTGCCAGGACACGCTGCTGCCTCCTGTTTGGCTTCACAGCTGCTGCACTCCCCAGGTTCTCAGCAGAGCTACCCTTCCCTGCCAGTCAGAGTCCCTCTTATGTTGTTGCAGGGGAACATAAGAAAAGGTTTGCATGTGTTTTGGTTGAATTTCAGAAGGCTGATGGTGATCCATTCCTAAATACCACCTAGGTTGCTGAGTGATAGGCCTGTCCTCAAGGGTATACACTGGTACACCTCTGCCCCACTTCAGTGTCACATGCAAAATATTAAATGCTATTAACTCATATGGAGATGATTATAATAATGATTTTTTTCCCCTTTAAAGTTTTAAAACCACCCTGGAATTAGTAGTGATTGCAAGGTCATGAAGTCCTTGTGGTTAAAAAAACCACTGTCTAAAGGATAACATTTTGTAAAATATCACAAGAGCTTAACATCAGCATTTTGTTCAATCACAGTTCAGTTAAAATCCTCACTATTCTGCACCAAAAAGACAGAACAGATCACAAACCATACCATTTAAGTGACATTAAACCATTACATAGATTGTCCTGACACCCTCACCCATTACACTACAAGGAAGAAGGCTAAAAGGATCAGCATTGCTTAACAATACACAAACATTCAGTCTTCAAAATATAGTCAGAATGCAAATTTGGGACCAGAATTAAGAAGTCCTCTGACAATGTTATAAATCTGCAACCAGAACCAGAATCAATTTAATGATTTCAGAAGAAACAACTGAGAGGATAACATCTCATCAGAGAATGAAAGAGGTTATTCAGCCTGTCTAAGTTCATCCATTCTTAGTACTTCCATCCCCTGTGGAAGGCATCTCATTTTTCTCATGTGACCCCTCTGTTTTTTGCCTGAGCAACTGTGTCTGACAGCCTGTTTCACACATTTATCATTCTCCGCATGAAAAAAGTTCTCCTGACACCTATGTTGAATGGGATTCGTTTTCTTAAATCAGCATTGTTTTTCTTTTTTTTTTTTTCAGTTCTGAAAATAAGCCATATATTTTCAGTTCTTTGCATTTTCCACATTTTACATTTAAACTTTTCTTAACAATTCTCTTTTCCTCATATGGCGATTCCTAATTTTAGGTTGTCCATGTTTAGTTGCATTTTATTGCTGGCTTTAGTCATCAGAGTCAATATGTTTGATACTGTATTTTCTTATTCCTGCAGGAAAATTCATAACTATTTTTTTTATCTTAATATTGTCATTTTCCATAAGAAAACCATACGAAGCACTGAAATTTCCCCAGGTTTGATGAAATGCATTCATCAAAAAAAAATTGCAGCTGATGTGAGATTCAAATTTTCCTAAATTTCAGTTATGATGATTTAGCTTCAATCTGCCTTAAAATATGTGGAAATGCAAGAAGCCTTTTTCTGATTTATAAACTTGCACACTTTTATTACATTTGACACATTTAAAATATTTCTAAAAGAAATTGTACTGATTCCATAGATCTCTTTCATTTTGGCTTCAATTCTGTAGTTGTTATCCTAATACACTTCCCTTGTCCAGGCTATTTTTCAGCTTTTTAAAATTCTGTCTTGCTTGATCACTGGAGATGTCTGTTTCAGGTGAGAGTTTCCTTTTGCACGACAATGGCTTTACAAAAGTCTAATCAGCACATAAAGTAATTTCTTACAGACTGGGAAGTGTTGTAAACTTCTTCCTTGTTATACCAAAGATCAAAAAAGAGAACAAAACTCCTCTGAGACCTGATTTCCTACCAGTACTGCTTTCAGGATGGAACAAATGAGAGCAGAATCATAATTTTACCACTGGTAAAATATATCTGTGTACTTTCTACATTCACTTAATAAACAAATGGACCTATTGATCACTGCCTGTTCCTTAATAATGTAAAACAAAGTATTCATGCTCAGTTTTATATTGCTGATGCATAAAGTATAATATATCCTGAGATGTCTGTTTCACTAATTTTATGACAGCTGACACTTGACAAATCTGCTTTACTATAACAGTTTAATTTATATTTGCTTTCTGCTGTATGTATGAACTATGTATTTTAAATTGTTTTACTAATTTTAATGTGCAAATGTAGGATTTAAAACACAGTTTATCATCTAACCTTTTATTAAAAGCCAGTGGAACTTCTGGAGTAACTAGACTAATCAAGAAGTTGATTGGTCAGCTCTTTAGCTGTTGTGATCTATTTATACCAAAGAAGTAAGTTACAGTGCCTTTAGTCAATGGTTAAATTCCAAATTCTAGAACAAGGGGCAGATGTTCAGGCTTTCCAGTTTTAAAATTTCACTCAAGTCTCAGAAGATGCACCTTTAAGTGTTAACTTGGGAAAACATTACAAAACCTTTTGAAGCAGAGAAAATACTCTTCTCTCTGTTTTTGCAAGGAATGCTTCTTGTTGAAAAGAACTTCAAATTTACCCCATGTGTTGCCCGATCCGAAGAA
>VXBR01020418.1:0-181920 GCA_013400215.1 Cisticola juncidis
TTAAAATTAATTAATTAATTAAATTCAGTAACATTCTCCCCAGTGAATGGGGAGAATGTTACTGAAATACCTTAGAGCTTTCATGTTCAGGTCTGTTACTGACTTACGATTTTTTACATGTTGTCAAAAAGATGCATAGTCTTAGAATTAGAAAAACTAATGCATCACAAACGTTTTAAAGGTCTAAGTTTGTTTACTTTATTTGCAAGGTGACCTACAATTGGCTTATTGACGATGCATTTTGGTGGAGAGATGGATATCTATAATTTAAAGAACATCCAGATTAAATGTATGTCAGTGGAATGTATTTTTATGCCTGTACACACTGGTAGTTTAACACTGGCAGATAAAAGAGTAATTTGACAGGAGTCCACTTCAGATAAGAAACTGAATCATGGTATATTTTACAGAAGTAACATTTGCATTTTCATGAAAAGAAGTTTCTATCACACAGATTAACCTCAGTTGCTCCAATTAGCAAGATTTGGGAGTAAGGTAGAAGGAGAGAGCAGCAACTCATGCTTTTTTTAAGTCTGAGTGACCTGTTCACACGTGCATCAGGGATGCAGAGTGCTCAGGTAGTGACCCTTTACATGAACCAAATGCATATAATAATTATGGTATGTAACAGCATGGGGTTTTACTTGCTCGTATCTTTAACAAAATAAAGAAGTATTTTGGAGTTAGTTTTGAGAAAATTTTAATTTATTCTCTGCATGGTAGCAACTAAAATGTAGTAAAATTCTCTGATGGTCAAATCTATTGCAATTTTCATATGAATTGGAATCTTAAGGTAGGTATATTTCCAATACGTGTTCACCTACTGTTTACTTTCCTTCCTATTATGTGTTATTTAGACACATAAGATAAGATTTTATTTTTATTATTTGAGAAAGCTCCTTTATATGTATGATAATTTCTTTAATTTATAATGGGTAAAAAAAACCTCTGCATCTTTCACCATTGTGATTTTCATGTTGAATGGATTGTTTTTGTACTGATTAATTGTTTATTTTGAGGACAATCACGTATTCCTCTGTGAAATAGTTTGTGGGTTGTTACAAGGACAGATGTATAGAAGTGCTGAAAGTATGTTTTATATGCAGTGTCCACAGTGCTGTGAAAAATTTGGATGTTGAGCATACGCTTTTGTGATTGCATGGCAGATTTCTGTTTTCACAGTTATGGGACCCTATGTGAGAAGAATCTTGTGTGATGAATTGGGAGCTCCTGCAAATTCTGCCATCAACTGTATTCCTCTGGAGGATTTTGGTGGACAGCCTCCTGATCCAAATCTAACATATGCAACTGCCTTGCTGGAGGCTATGAAAGGTGGCGAGTATGGATTTGGAGCTGCTTTTGATGCTGATGGAGTAAGTATTTAGCTCTGGCTTGAGATTCCACCATAGCTGTTGTTTTTTCTGGGGTCAAATGTGGGATGTGTGAGTATAATTTATGTGCTTTTCAGTAACCCACTGAAGCTGAAAGTGGTGTTACTTTCAAGTACAGATGGTAACATTTGCAACCCATAAATCAGACACATATGTTGTAATTCTTCTCTGCAGATGACTGCAAATCAAGGAGAATTTGAAGGCAGGATGAGAATTATTTAAATATCAGGCTGGTTTTGTCTAGTGCTGGTGCAACACTTTTTTCCCTGGTTAGGAGCTGACAGCATATATATAATAAAGATTTGTCACAGTAAACAGTAACAACATTAAATGCTTTTTGGTTAGCATCATGAATTAAGGGCTTCTTAGCTGAATAAAGCACTGAACCAGAATCTCTGTTTTTTAAATTTTTTTAATGTCATATTATCAGCATAATAAAAAGCAATGTATTACAAAAGAACTTTCTGCCCTGACAAGGTGGGAGAAACATTAAAAGGTTCTGAAGAACAAAAGCTGTTTTCTATTCTCAGTAAACAAAAACACTCTCCTGCTCCCATAGTAATGCATGTCATTGGCAAAAAGATTCTCCTACACAAGCATTCTCTTGGCAGAAGCAGAGCTACTGAAGTAGGAGGCTGAAGCTAGAAACTGATCTGGAGGTTCAATTTGCAAGGCAGGAGGGAGTGATGGTGGGATAGTGAGATTGCAAACCTGCCAGGATGATGCCAGTAAATTTTTCTGCCCATGGAGGGTTGTGAGTAACCCAAAGGCTGCCCTTTTTCTCTCTGCCTCCAGTAGATCTAAGAGAAGATATTAGGTGTCCTCCATGCATGGAATTTAGGATGCTATTTTAATTTTATTTTCTTCTCCAGGACCGCTACATGATCCTTGGCCAAAATGGTTTCTTTGTTAATGCATCAGATTCACTGGCTATAATTGCTGCCAATCTGTCTTGCATTCCATACTTCTGTCAGATGGGTGTCCGAGGGTTTGGCAGAAGCATGCCCACCAGCACAGCTCTAGACAAGTAAGATGAAATATTTATTTGTATCACCTTGGTCATTTACCTTAGTTATCTCTACCTTTTAGTACAATTTAGTACAATTTAGTACCTTTTAGCAATTCCAAAATTGTGGAGTTTTTTGATAAGAGCTTCTAATTTTCCTGATCTTTATGTGCTTTATTTTTTAATCTGGTTCTGATGAGAATTTTGGTTTTACCTGGATTGATTTTTCTTATCTTTACTTGCATGAAAAGAGTTTAATTCCGTCTGGAGAAGTAAATTGGTAAATCCCATGCACAGAAATTGTATTATATTTTCCCAAAAATCTTTACTCTTTTTATTAGTAAATAATAGTTTACAGCCTAATCTGGGCAACCTTTTTGAAGTCATGGAAGTTTAAAAGTCATGGAAAGTCATGGAAGTGTGAGGCTGATAAAATAATAATTCAGTACTAAACAAGTATTCAAAAAATCGAAACCCCCCTCAAACTGATGAAGTATGAGCATCTTGTGTTAGCAGCTGAATTTTGAACAAATTTCATCTGGGCCTAAATTTTCTGTAAATACAAAGACAAGATGATTACATATTATTGCATTGATATAGTCTGTTTGGAAAAGCGTTGGCTAAATCAATTGTGTCTAAATGTTCACCTGGCTGCATGGCTTTAGTATGACAAGAATGATCTGCTCCTCCCCTTAATTGTGTCTAATCAGGAAATAGTAATTTTGAAGTGAAATGTAAATTGTGCAGAAGGTTGATTGCTACATCTACAGTTTGCCTATTCAGGAAGTTCTGAATTGGTATGAAATTCAGGGCTTGCAGCTCCCTCTAATAACTGACAGGGTCTTTGGGAATATATTCCTTACTTGTGGGTAGATAGTCTAAATACTGTTAGGTCAGTGTTTGATGTGTTTTGTTTATTCTGTTCAGCAGTCCAAATATCTCATCACTGTTATCTTGAAATACAAGTAAAATAAGTAAGAGTTCATTTTGTATATAAACACCATATCTGCATGTCTGTAAGAAGTGAAGAAACAGTGACATTTAAGTATGTTTGTCTGTCTTCTTTTCATAAAGTTTGATAATTATGTCAGAAAGCATGAACTCAAGTTCCCTGCAAAAACACTGTGACTGTTTGAATTATATTCTCTGCGATGTTTACTTGACCTTCTGGCACAAAGATCGTCTCATGGTGATTACTGCCTTATTTAGTTTTGTGGAGCTAAGCCTGATTATTAAATAAAACTGAGCGACTGATAATGATGGAAGGATGTAAGTATTTTCCCTTCCATTCCTACAAATATTTATTGTTATGAAGTTTTCAGTCTGTATCCAGGGCACATGATTTATTTATGTTTTATTTTGTTTGGTGGTTCTCCTTGAAGACTTACGAGTTACATGGTGTCATATAGTAGTTGAGTGTAGATCATGCAGTTTTAACATAGATCATGTGGTTCCAAAGCCCCTGCCATATGCAGGGATACTACTTCCAATAGTTGTGCAGCTCAGGTAGTGTGGCTGGTAAGGACTGAGACAAAACTGCCACTGAGTTCCTCAGCCTTCTTCATGTCCTCAGTAACCAGGTCTCCTGTTTCTGGAGAGAGTGCACATTTTTCCTTTTAGTCTTCTTTTTCTCACCAGTGTACCTGTAGAAACTATTCTTGTTGCTTTTGACATCTCTGGTCAGATTTAATTCTGTTAGGGCTTCAGCTTTATTAGCTTTATCCCCAGCTACTTGGACAGTTCATCTGTATTCCTCACAGGCTACCTGTCCCTGCTTCTACCCTCTCTAGGCTTTCTTCTTGTGTTTAAGTTTGTCCAGTTTGTTCATTCACACAGGCTTCCTGGTGTTTTTGCATCTCTTCCTCTTTGTTGGGATGCATCTCTATCAAGGCAAGTAGGAGATAATCCTTGAATATTACCCAGCTGTCTTGGGTCCTTCTTTTTTCCTGGGTTTTGTCCCATGGCACTCTATTGAGCAGATCCTTGAAGAGAACAAAGCCTGCTGTCCTGAACTCCAGGAAAGTGAGCTTGCTGTGTGCTCTCCTCACAGCCCTGAGGATCTTCCATTCCACCCTTTCATGGTCACTGCACTTCACATTCCACATCACCCCTTGTTGTGTGAGACCAAGGTTCAGCTTAGGATGTCTCCTTATTAGCTCCTCTGTCACTTGGAGAAAAAAATTTCATCCATGAGCTCCAGAAACTACCTGAGTTCCAAGTGCCCTGCTGTGTTGTTCCCTTCAACAGATACCAGGGTGATTGAAAGCCCTCATGAGCACCAGGGCTTGTGAATGTGAGGCTGCTCCCATCTGTTTGCAGAGGGCTTTGTCCATTTGGTCTTTCTGGTCAGGCGGCCTGTGTAGACCCTCACTGTAATGTCTCCTTTAATCTCCTTTAATGCTCTCCCTTTAATCCCGACCCACAGACTCTCTGTGGCTCCTTATCTGTCCCTGGGTGGGTGTGTGTGGGGTGACTACATGGTTTAGAACACCATAAAGGTATCACAGACACCTTCCATGAAAGCTTACTGAGCTTTGACCTGCTTCTGAACATTGGTTATGAGAGTGGCTCTCCTGTGGGGAAGCTGGATCAATTCCTGTCCTCTTGGCTACTGTTTTCTGAGGTCAGGGAGGTCTTTCCTGAAGTCTGTGCTAGGTCATGGATGAAAATCACCTCTTTTTATGGTGTGTCCATATTGTGTGGCCACAATTTAGCTTAATTAATTGTACTGGAGCTTTTCCTTATCTCTATTAAAGAAAAACAAATGTGCACAATAACTTTAGGATTTAGAAAATCTATTCCTTTTTCACTTGTGTACATGTGATGTGTTGCTTAAGACTTTTTCAAAGGGTGTTATTAAACTTAAAAAGAAGGAAACAATAATCCAAGGGACTCTAAATGTTGCTTAGGAATATGGCATTAATAAATGAAGCAATGAATTACAATAGAATTCACTCACAATTTTTAACCAGTGTTGCATGTGTTTGCTTGAAGTGACTGCTGAAATATGCAAGTATATGCTATAGGGAGAGAATAACACATTACAGGAAACATCTGCTTTGATGTGCTCCAATATCAACAGGACTGTGGCAGTATGTCTCCAGACTTCAATTCCCTGGCAATATGTATCCTGAGGCTGGTGTACTTTTTGTTTTGGGGAAAGTGAACCTGTGTTCCCTGTTCAAAAGACTATTCGTGTTTCATATCCTTGTATTCTGATTTATCTGATGCCTGCATAGCAGGAAAGGAAATGAAATACTGAGATGTTAGCTAACAGTGTACAAAATGAGAATCACAAGGGTGAATAAAAATTGTTTCTGTAGGAAATACAAAGTTGGGTGTGTGTATAAAGTAGCAATCAAGAAGGTACTGGAGAAAAGGCTTTCTGAGAGAATAGTACTGTGACTTGCATCATCTCATAGGTTGTTTTCTACAGTAAGGTTCTTTCCACAGCATGTAGGTGCTTTCATTGCACTTAGCCTGGGCAAAGCTAAGTGTCTTACTGTGCTATACCTTGCCACTTTACACCTGGGAGCCTATCTCTTAATGCAGCTTTGACACATCAGTCTTCTGTCTGCTGATTGTCTGGTCATTTAGAGACAACTTTTAAGGGGGGGCTGCAGTGACAATGAGTGTTCTGGCTTGTTTAAAGAAACCTCCTGTTGATGAGAAGGGCAGAGATGCTATGAGCTCTAACCAATCTGCCTTGGATGCAGGAAGGAGGCTGCCCCTGGCAGCAAGAAACATTTTGGTTTAGAGTGTGATCCATTTTGTCTGAAGCACACCAGGAGGCTTTGCTTATGTCATAGAAACATTTAGGCTGGAAAAGACCAATAAGGTAATGAAGTCCAACCCTTTCCCCTTTCCCCTTTCCCCCATCCCCCTTTCCCCTTTCCCCTTTCCCCTTTGATTTCTTCTCTTCTTTTGCTAAACACTTCCTCTTATTTTTATCTGTCTTCTCTTTCTTACCTTCCACATTCCCATGTTCTTGCCTTGTTCCACTTATCCCACTTCCCTCCCATTCAGTGTCTCTTCTTTTTCATCAAATATATACCTCAGGCCATGGAGAACAACACACCACATTACACTTGTGCCTTTGTAATTATTTACTTGAATTCTCAAGATACAAATCTAAGTCTTTTTTTTTTTTTTTAACTTTTCATACTTTTCTTGTGTATTTTTTCCTGTGTTTTTTGAAATCTGAAAAAGTTTGTGCCAGAAACAGGATAGGCACTGTGTGTTTATTTTCTCTACATGGATAGTCTCTGCTATTGAGTTATGGGATTTTTTTAACATAAAGGCTTCTCCAAGTCATAAATATGTCTTTCTACATGGTTCATACTGCATTCACTTTGTGTCTGTGGTTTGTTCAAGTTATGCCAGCCATGACCTCACTTTTTTTATCTTTCTTCAGCAAGATAATTCAGTCTCAGTCCCTCTTATCTGAAATAGGCTCACTGTGAATTTTTTAAGACACCTCTGTCAAACTGAGTCCATGTCACATATAAGCAGTTTTTAAATTAGATAGAGCAGAAGGATAATTTTTGTTGTTGAATGCTGCAGAAGGACAACTGCACAAAACCTTTGTGAATGTAATTTAACATGTGTGAAACATTCTAGCTGGGAAGCACTGTGATGGGAAAGGTGTTTAGGATTTGTAACTTCTAAAGTAACATTGCAATACTAAAAGTGTCCATATAAATCCTCTGTATACTTGTGTATAGTAAAAAAAGGTAATTTTTTCTGTATCAGCTTTCAATTACACTACAGCTAAATGTTATATTTACAGAGATATGGCATGTTTGAGAAGACTTGTGAGGGAAAACCAAGTATCATTACAAGGCATTAACATTCTTTCTTTAGCTGTGCCTCTTGGTTTTCTTTCTACAACGTGCTTGTAATCTAGCTGCTATCCTTTTGCTAACCCTGAATGTTTTTTAAGCATTGGAGGTGATTTATCATTGCAAACATTTTCAAAGATATCCTTAGGGAATTGTCTTGGTCTTGATGGTTTCTTTGATGCTGGGTTTGGTATGCTTTACTGTACTGTGGCATATTTGACTGTTGCAAACCTACTGTATGCTTGACTATGCAGTGTTTCATTATCCTACCTTGCACTGGTGAAAACATGCTGTAGCCATTACATTTTAAATGTATATGGGGTAAATGTTTATTCTCAACACTTTACAGGACAACAGCAGTTGGATACTCAAATGCTTTTTCAGTGAGAGATAAGAATGACCATACATCAGTCTATTGCATACTGTTGACATTTGCAGGAGAGAATTGATCTTGTGTTCTTCAGTGGCTGCTCATGAAGAAAAAGACAGAAAACATGTTGGTGTCCTGTCATGTGAAATATCAGTAGAATATTGATATTTCCATCATATCTATCTGTGTTGTCCATCATGGATTAATGGCAAGAGAGGCTAAGCAATCCCCTGGCTTGCCTTCTTTTATTGGCACACAAGCTTTAGGGTCTGAGAGGGATTCCCTGGCCAGTTCTGGGCCTGAAGGAAGCTGTTCCCTTTTCAGAATGGCAGTCTGCAGAGCAGGCTTACACAACACACAGCTCTTGCTCTTATTGGATTGGATTCTGGCCTGTGCATGGAGTGGACAGCTATAGCTGCTTAGCTTAAAATGAGCAGGTTTCTTGGTTGTGCGATGTGACGCTTGCAGGGCTGAGTACATAAAGGTGTATTGAGAGCTTTTTTCATGTAAGAAGAAAAGTTGAGTTGAAAACTATGCAGTGCTCTATTTCCAGCTTAATCTTTGGCTGAGAATAAAGTCAGTTTGTCATCTAGAGTTAGAGATGAAGATTTGGTGCTTGTTGAGAAATAAATATATTTTGTAACCTTGATTGGCTCCTGTTTAGAAGTATGTGTATTTGTAGTTCTCGCAAACAAACAGACTTTAGTCTAGGCTTAATGTGCCATATCTGAAAAATTACCTGAGAAGAAGAAGTATCTTGCAAAATGCCTGGAGCAGGCCTTGTAGTGTGCAACAGATTGATGGTGGGTAACAGATTGATGATGTGTAAAGCTGCAGATTTCTTAGTACCACATGTCCTATATCTGAAAAAGTATACAGCTACGAATAAACAGCAGGGATTCCTACAAGTGTCCTGGTAAAAAAGTCCAAAAGTGTTTTAATTAAAACAATCTGAGGAATTTTGCATCAAGTCAGTTACAGAAGACTTTGTGGCTACTTAAAGGTTAAAGGCCCCTTTTCTTTCAAGGTCTTACACAGTCTATTATGTGCTTCAACTTAGAAAGGCTCCCTGGTATATCAGCAGGTCTGAACATGTTTTGCTCAGGCTGGAAAGCACAGCTGGTATCAACCCAAGAGCAACCTCTCCCATCAAAGGCTTTTTTGTCAATGGTGACCTTCATGGAGAACGCTTCCTGCTGATTTAAAACAAAACTTTTCTGGCACAGAATTTCAAAACAGTATGTTTAAAGTTCTGCTTCTAGATGTATTACAGTATAATCTTCTTAGGCTGTTGAGAAATTAAGAGGATGGTAAATTTTTCTTTACATTCTGTGTGTTTTGAAGAAGATCACTATAAGACTGGCAGAGCTGAGGTACTTAAAATTATTTGAAGAAGTCTGAGAGTCCTGTTAGACTAGACTTACTTTACGTAATAATCACTTGAATTGTTGTACTAAATGTCTCACGTTTCCTTCTGTGGGGAAATGAAAGAGGCCTAAAGTCTTTCCAACATCAACAACTCTTTTTTTGATTCTGTAGTGTTATTAATGACTTGTTTCTCACATGTAGCAACAGTCTATACCTATGGCATATTATAATTTCTTCTTTTTTCTATATTTTTTCTATGAACACTATCATATACTTGTGAAACTGCTTTCTTCCCTTCACAGACAAGTCCTACAAGCAAAAAGAGCACGTACTAATTTTCAGTCTCTAAAATCTACAGAACAGAGAGAGAAAGGAAAACTAATGTAAACCAGGCAATCCAAATCTGAATGGCATCATTAGGGAGCTACTAGAATAAATCATGTCTAACCAACCTGATTGCCTGGCTGATAAAATGATGGAATCTACTGATGGGGTTAAGATAGTAGATGTCATTTACTGCCATTTTAGCAAGGCTTTTGAAACTGCCCTACATTATTCTTGTATCAGCTTAGGACTTTATGTTTTGAATGGGTAGAGAGCCAGATAGATAAATATCTGGTTTGATGCTCAGATTCACAGGCAATTAGTTAATGAACTGGTGAAAAGTGGGGTTCTGCAGGGGTCTGTCCTGTTCAACATCTCTGTGGGTGGTCTAAAGGGGGAGATGGAGGACACTCAAACCCAGTTCTTGTGTGTGGTGCCTGTTGGTGTGCTGGAGTGCAGAGCCAGCAGTCGTAGAATAATCAAGATTGGAAGAGACCTACAAGATCATTCAGTCCAGCCACTCACCTGGCACTGCCACTGTCACCCCTAAACCAATAAATCCATCATCAGATCAGACACCTCTTGAACATGTCCAGGTAGAGTGACTCAACTACCTCCATGGGCAACCTATTTCAGTGCCTGACCGCTATAACAGGGAATTTTTTTTTTCTAGTATCTAATCTAAATATCTGCTATTTTAGCTTAAGACTATTTCCTCTGTCCTCTCAAAAAAGGCACAGTAAGAGAGACCAACTCCTACCAAATAACAGCCTCCTTGCAGAGAAATTGTGGAGTGTGATTAGGTCTCCCCTGAGCCTCTACTTTTATAGACTAAACAAACACAGAACCCTCAGACATTCCTTATGTGACATGTTTACTAGATCCTTCATGAGCCTGGTTGCCCTTCTCTGGACATGTTCCAGAATCTCAAAGTCCTTTTTGAAGTGATTGGGTCAAAAATTGACCTAGTACTCGAGGTGCAGCCTCACCAGTGGGTAATACAGGAGGATGATCTTGCTGGCCACATTGTTCTTGATACAGTCAGGGGAACCTGGACAACTGGCAAGAATGGATGGAAAAGACCTAATGAAATTAAACAAACAATTAATCCTTCCCTCAGAAAGGCAGAGCCCTATGGTGATGCAGACCACAGCAGAGGAACTGAGTAGCAGCTCTGCAGAGACAGGCCAGCATCCTGGGGGACAGCTGTGTGTGAAGCTGTGTGCTCTGGAATCAGAAGAGGCCAGTGACATTCTGAGCTGTGTGAATAAGAATGTGGTGCAGAGAGTGGGGGAAGTGATTATTCTCTGCTTGTCATGTGTGAAACCACTCCCAGCAGATACTTGTGTTTGGTTTGGGGTCCCTGCTATAGGGAAAACATCTGTAAAGTGGAGTTCAGTGTCGGATCACCACAGATGTCTGGGGCAGAGGCTGTGAGAGGCTGGGGAACTGGATTTATTCAGCCTGGAGAAGGACAGATTCTCTGGTGGGACCTAGAAACAGCCACTATGGAGTGGCTGTTTGAGAAGCTGGAGCCTGGCACCTTCCAGCTGTGCAAAGTGAAAGGACAAGAGGCAAAGTAATTTGAAAGAAGCATGTTCTGTGTCCAGGATGTTAGACTAGAGGCCTCCCATGGTCACTTCCAATCTAAATGACAGTACTGTGTCGTTATGAAGAGGCCTTTGCTGGAAAGCCCTTACCCCACCAACATTGTTGACCCTGCCTGTGCTTTTGCACTCTTGTAGTTATTATGTAGCAGCAAGGTGTTCTATAGAAAAAAATTATGTTGCATTATATTACTTATTTTTCTATTTTCTTCAAAACCAAGGAATTGCCCATCTGGACAAACTGCATTGTCTCTATTCTAATAATTTTCTGAGCTATCCTGCTGGCTCTGTATGAGAGGATAGAAGTAGTGTTACAGTACTCAGAAGCTGAAGAAGCAGCTAGGGAGGCAATCAGTAACTGCTGATCTGTACCTAAAGCCATTCTTTCTGTATTATTCAGATAATTCAGAGTACTGGTAACCCAATTTGAATTGTAGTCAATGCAGAGTTCTGTAACACATGTAGTGGATGTATTCACATCTGGTTTGCATCTTTGTCAATGACCATAGGCACAGTGAACCAGCTGACTTCACTGTAGTAAGCCAGGAAAGGCTAATGAATATGGGATGTGTACTCCTCAGTTAATGGAGGGTATTTTCCCTGTGCTTAGTTCATAGGATTATTGCATTTCCTGAAAGAGACCACAGGTCTTGCCAGTGTTTAGTTATGACATTATTGAGGTTTACCCCACTACGTGTCTGCAGAAGAACATAAGGAGAATACATCTTTATTACACCTTATAATTTATCATGCCATTTTTCTTCTCTGGTATAATAAAATCTTCCTGAAAGTTTCTGTAGAATTAGAAAACTTACAAAGCATTTTCTCCTTGCCTTCATAGTCCTTTATATTTCTGAAAAACCCATGGATTCTGTATGCAGCTGTGACTATGCAGGACTTGAGACTAGAGCAGGAAAGGTCTCTTTTTAAGGGTGGGGAGATAGGAAGGCTTTAAGTATTGTTTTTTCCTTGTTCATTCTTTGGGATTTTTTTGTTTTTCTGTAGTTTTGCATTCATTACAGACCTGTCTGATATTTCATTGTTGCACTAAACATGAAGTTTTTCCCTAATGATCAGTAGTGGACAAAATCCACTACTAAAATTCATTTCTGTCACTTTATGTTTGGGTGTGTCTTATATTCTTAGGTCTAAGTTTCATTTTCCAGGGACCAGCTTGCTTTAATCAGCCTTTTTGTCCATTTCTCTTATTTCTATATATTAAGATTGCTCTCCTGTCTTACTTAGGAAACCATCAACGACTCAGGCTATTAACACAGCATACTACAGCATAGCAATGACAGCTGTTTTTCTGTATGTATATTTGAAAAACCTCACCTTTGCTCTCAGAATTTAGTTCATCACAGGCAGTGCTGTTGGGAATGGGGCAGAGACTGTCCCAGAGGCTGTCTAATACTAAGTCAGTTGTTGTCATAAAAGAAGTGGACAGTGTGTTTTCAAGGCATAATCTTCCTGCTGCTGAGCCATGGCATAATTTGGAGCCTAAAATAAACTTGGAATTTTTAAAGGAATTACATTTGTGTAAAAGTTCCCAGAATGCTAGAAGTCATCATATCTGAACACTGTGCATTCTCTTCGTCCTACTGATGAAGGTTAACTTACCCTATAGGCATATGAATGCTGAAATAATAATGAAAAGAGGTTCTTGTATCTCAGCCAGGAAGGGCATGAATAACCCTGGGGATTACTGCAGTACATCTGGAGAGCACGGCCACATTCTTTCCAGCTGGTTGGACTTTTCTTCATTACTACTGTGAACTCTGCAATCAGACCTCATTCTCTGTGGATATGCAGTACATATGTGTGCAATTTGTCACTGGAATAAGCTTTCCAAGGAAGTGGTTGCTGCACCAAGTCTGTCAGAGTTCAAGGAGCATCTGCACAATGATCTCAATCATATGGTTAATTGCTGGGTCGCCGTGTGAGGAGCAGGGAGTTGGACTTGGTGATCCTTATGGGTCCTTTCCAACTTGAGATATTTTGTGATTCTAATTTCACCTCACAAAAACTCTGAGAAATATGCCAGCTGGTTTTATTATGTGAAAGACAAAATTCTGTTGGGGTATGCTGCTGCCAAAACACATCTCTCTCTCATTATACTCACAGCAATGTGTGTGTTTGCTAGTTGTCTGTAGCAAAGCAGCTTTTGTCTCTTGTTTTATACTTGTAGCCCAGCCATAGCTGAATACTGTATATGTCAACAGCTGTTTCTAATCATTCTATTAGAGCTTGTGTGAAGAGGACAATGAGGTTTTCATAAGTCATGGAGTCACAGGCACGCTGTCATGAAGGTTATACTTCCTTTGGGAGCTGACTCTTGAAACATTTGCAGAAGAGGGTGCAAGCTCATGCATTTAGATCTGAATCTCAAACTGATGACTAAAGCAACACGAGACAGCATTTGGTGTGGAACATCATGTTGAGTACACCTGTTAGCATCCCACACACTGAGGAAAACAACCCCCTAATAACAAAGAGTTACACAAAGTGCATCTTGTGCAAAGCTTTCCAGTACATTTGTAACCAAGAGAAACAGTTGGAAACAATATTAGTTGCTGCAATGCATTTTGTTGGAAGTGACCAGACCTGTAAGTTTGCGTTTGTGGAAAAGTACATTTCAAAGCCAAACTTGCATATTATACATGGAGAGGTGTGTTACTTATGTTAGAGAGAAAATATGTTGACCATATATATTGTTTGTGACTGTAATGCATAAATAGGGTTTTTTCCTTACTCGTTTGACTGGGAACATAGTGAGAATTTTTGTGTTTTCATCACTTTTATCAGTTATATAATTTGTTTGAGTTTATGAGAAGAAGTATGGGTTTTGTTGTTGATGATTACTATGGTTTTGCTGTCCAAGTAGCATTTATTACCACTAAAGCAACATCATGAGGTTGCCAGAATATTAGAGTGAACCAAGCTGTAGTCTGTAAATTTCCTTAAAAGAGTGCTCTTTTTTGTTTATTTCATTTGGTACTATGGATCTGAGGTGTGGTATGTGTAGTTATGGATGGTTTTACTGGCTTGCAGAATCTTTCTGTGATTCCAGAGAGGAGTAATATAGATACAGCAAATGTTACTTACACTTACTGCTGAGTTGTACTAGGAAATTAGCTCAGTCATAGCTCTATTTGTAAATTGTAGAATTGAGTTCTTTAGGATATGATCCTGGCTGGCTGATCACTCAGTGCTGGAGTTGCTGGGTTGTTTTATCTCTGTAATCATCCAGTGTCATATTTTCTCAGTATCTTTCCTCCCAAGTGCAGATTTATCTCGTAGAGAAGATGGAACATGATGGGACCACAAGGATAGCTCCTTTGTGGGCCAGTCAGCATTGGGTGTCAGCCCTTGGGCAGTGGTCCACACCAGCTCTGAGGTCTTGAGGCTTCCAGAATCAAGAGCTAATTCTACACCCATCCTAGGAAACAGAATACTGAGTAGATTGTTCTTCAGAAACACAGGAAGTTGTTGTCTAATTAAGTTAATGTGGTCTCAGGAACACTGTTGTGAGCTTATAGATCTCCAAGAGTACTTTCTCTTGTTCAAATGAATCAACTTCCTATCAGGTACAACTGAAGCTCTATTTGCTTCTTTTTGTCAAATCTCTGCACAAATAAGATTTTTCTCTTCCACCATTAGAAATGCTTAAGGTGATTGATTCATTTTTGCTTTTGCCAATTAGAAGATTTTACTGACATTGTTACCAGTCCGTGAGCTGTATGCTCCTTTTCCAGTTACAATCTGACTTTGCTCCTTTGCAGATATCAACTTTGTGGTGGGTATCACTCAGCCAGAATAATTAGAGAGCTAATTAAAGTTCTTATAACTTACTGAAATGATGTGTTAGTAGACTGAGTTTACTGTAATGATACTGAACTGCAGCTTGAGCTAATCCATCAGACCCTTCCATTTCCATCCTTACAGCCACCATTAAAAGTAGGATGTGTCAAGGCCTACATGTCATATTTTTGAGAGAATTTTGTTATTTTTATCAGATCAGTCAATTCTTTTGTTTCATTAGGAAGAATTGTGGAGAGCCTGGCATATTCTATTTGAAATTATTCAAATGAATCATTCAGATCATTAATATTTGTTAATAATGAATGGATGAGAGTCTTGGCAATGCTTTAGCATGTCTAAGAGTATTTCCATACCTGAGGCAGAAGGGGCAAGGAATCTACTGTGTTTCTCCTGTGCCTGTTACTCATGCCCCAGAGCTGTTTTACATACTCCTTATTTATTATTTATCTTTAAATCTTTTACACATTAACCTGTGGCTTGGGAGAGTGCTGGAAGGTTACCTCAAATTAGTGGAATCTATATGGCCAGAGTCTCAGTGAAGGAAATTATTTTCTTAATGTTCAGTAGCTGTTTATTCTAGATTTTCTTTCCTGATGTGGATCTGTCAAATTTGCCTTCCTCCTGTAAACTTTGAAGTCCATCTCAGCTACAATTAGCTTAGTAGTGATGACTGATACGTGGTGAAGGTAATTGGTTTCATGGACTTCAAGTGCAATGTTAGAATTTTTCCTCTAGAAAACAGCATTTTCCTATTTGTACTTCTCTTTAAAAGGCGAGTCTGCAGGGGGTAGGCAAGAGGAACCTGTGTAATCTGTAGTCTCAGCACAGATAAACCTCTCAGCTAGGTGTAGTCATACTTCAGAATCATTTGTCTTCTTTACACAATGTGCTGACAGCATCCTGTTTTTCTGTATAGACAAAAACAATCATGAGAAATCAGAAGCAAAGGATGAACACATCCATTTTGTACTTTGAAATTGCTTCTTTCCTCCTTTATAAACAGTAAACCTTCCCACTTATTTTTATTTACACAGACCTATTCACCTTGGCATAATTTTTTCCCCTCTTCCCAGGGAGTGGTATTTCTGTCTGTAAGGTACTGAATTTGTTATCAGATTTCTTGGAAACAGCTCTTATAGTCACCTTAACTAATCTTGCTTTATAATGGGTGTTTAATACTTAGTAAAGTGAAATAGTTGACATTCTCCTCTTGGTACCAGTAAAGCAATGTAAATTAAGCACATGTCACTTTTGGGCTTATGAGAACCCCTAGAGATTTGAAGGAAAATAGGAAAGCCTTTTGTAAAAGTTTATTTTAAAAAAATGGATGTAGAATAAAAAAAAAATCTGCACAAAAGTACTGGCTTTTCTGCTACTTTGCTTTTTATGTTCATCCATTTTATCATGTACTAATTTCATTCTGGCACCGAACCCTTGTGTAAAACACTTGTTGTCCTGTAAAGGAGAAATTGAAGCTGTTCTGTGGCTGAGTCAGCATTCCCCAGCACAAACCTCCTGGGCTGTGTCTCTTCATAAATCTCAGTGTGGGTGGCATGCTGGAGCTGGGCCAGGAGGACAAAAGACATAAAAGGGGGAGAGTGCTGAAGAGCACAATTCAGAAGATGGGGCTGCATGTCCACAGACAGCAGTGTAGTGTGTAACCATGTGAGGCTTGTGAACATTCTGAAAGCTGCTGCAGTAAGGAAGAAGAAGATTCAGCAAAGACTCAGTTTCATCTTCTTCATGCAGCATGGTGTTTTTTGTGGAAGCCTGGATGAGCCCGTATTTCTACATGATATCTATGCATGGCAGTGCAGAGATATCCTGCAGAGTCCCACTGCCTGTGTCAGCAAAGCACCAAAGAACTGTTGCCTGTGAAGAACACCAAGCAACAGGGCCACAGTGTCACACTAAGGGGCCAAGACTATTTAACAGATAGCTCCTCCACCCTGAGCTTACAGGTACCCACACCATGCTCAGTGTAGCATTTATTACTCACCTTCAGAGCTACCTAAGGTGGGTGAGTGTCCTGCAGGACTTAATTCACTAATCCTCCCACAAAAAAATCAGCTATGAACTTTGTAGGTCTGCCTCTGAGAAATCCTGCATGCTTTTTTCTAGTTTCTGCTTTCTTGTTTATTCTCATCTTGTCATGTCTGTGTTTTCCTGCACACACAGCAGAAAAGAACACTGTTGTAAATGTTGTACTTGCAACAAACCCTTGCTCATAGCAAACTCAGTCTAGATACAGGCATTCAGGTTGACAATCTGGGTTAATTTTAAAAACACAGTGCATTCATTCTGAATTTTACCCTACAGTGGAAGAGAGAGATGAGTGTTGGTAGTGTGATTAGTTCAAAAGGGTAAATTTATTAATAGTTTGGAATTAGAATTTTGCAATTAACTTATTCCTAGTAAAAGGTAACTAAGAGTAATTTCTAGCAGTTAAAAGTGAATTCACTTAACATCTGATTTCATTGTTTGTCATGAAAGCACAAATATTTCATCTGAAATTAAGGTTTTGCATTATAATTATATTAACTTTTCTTTAAAAAGGCAGGAATATTGGGTTTTCACTTGGCCTAACAATGCATTTAATGCAGATGAACAAGACAGTGGTCCTTAGTAACTCTACTCACAGCAAAGATCACCTGAGTCAGTATTTATTCAATTAAATTTTATTGTTTTGCCAAAGGCTATTGTCTAGGAGTCACATCCATTTCTGATTCCCTTTGGAAGATCTGCTCCATGCTAAAATCTGTGCTGTGTTTTTTTTATAAAATAAGAAGTTTAGGTTGTGATGGTTTTTATTTTCTGGAGACTGCAAGGAATTGTACGTTTTGTAGTCTGACCTACTGTGCAGTCTCCATACCATAAGAGTTTGACTGAGCAGAAGCAGATGCCACAGATTTATTGGTCAGTTTCATGTCTGAAGTTAGGGGCTTCTCATAAAATCCATGGTGGGGTTTTTTAAAGTCTGAATTTCCTCAAAAAGAGGGATAGGTCTCAGTTTCTATATATACAAACTTCAATTAAATTGAATTAAACATTTAGCTGTTTAGAGAACTTAGTTTTCTCCTATAGAATCTCATTGCTAGAACTCTGTATTATCATCCAGATTTTGGAGGGGAATTTATAAGCCAAAGTTATATTTAAGGCCTTAAAACCTAGGCCTACATATGAGGACTCCACCAGTGTAACTTCTTAAAAGTGATTTACCTTTCTGGAAAGCAGATTCTTTAATGGCTCATAGTGCTCCCAAATTTGGGATGGTAAAAATTTCACCGTAACATGTATGTAACTTGTATGTGCTTGATAGTTTTAACAGTGGTACTATTTTCATATCTTGATCACTACAACAATAACCTGTTTGCAGCACCTGCAAGTGTGGTGTCATAAACCCCAGCTTTGCATGCCATCTTCTTCATGTATTTTTTAAAGGTGCATTTACCTTCCCTGTTCACCAGTGTGTTCTGCATCAGTGGCAGTTCACTCCACCACAGATTAGTGAGACCAGGCTAGAGTGCAGTGTCCATAACCAGTATCCTTGCACATCCTGCCTGTAGCAGACAGGATTGCCACATCAGTTTTGATGACAAAGGCAGACTCAGCAAGGAGCTGTGCTGGCTATTGTTGCTTTGACCACTTAACTCCTGTAGGAGTAAGGAGGAGGCAGTGGCTTTCTGCACTCCTTTGTCAGAGATTTGAAGCAGAGCTGTGCTGCAGCTGTTGGCCTGCTTACAAATGCATTTTAATTCTGCAGTGCTCCCCTGGCTCTGTGTCTGGCTATGCAGTTAGGAATATGAATTTATTTTTACCCTCTGGGATGGAATCAGAAGGTTACCTGTGGGGATTTGAACACAAATTAGTTTCCCATTATTTTGTAAAGTGTCTCAAGTACTTTTAAGAGTGCTGTCTTTTTTGTATGTTGCATAAGGTGCTTGTAACATTTGACTGAGGTGCTGCAGAGCCTGTGTGGGAAAAACTGATGGTGTAAAATATGGGCCTCTCTGTTCACACCATGACCTACAGGTGGCAACAAGAAATATGATTGACTACGAGGTCTCACTGTGGGTATTGGGGAGCCTGAGTTCTGTGATGAGGGTTTTATTAATCCTTGTGATGGTGCAAGTCTGCTCCTGAGGTGGACAGATGAAGTCCAATGAACTTCAAGATGGCAAAGGGAGACACTAAGTTTTAAATTTGTTTGGTTTAGAGGTTTAAAGCGAAGTGTCTGACTTTCCACACAGTATTACTTGGATATGGTGGTGGTTGTGCTGAACATGAGTTCCATGTAGCTCTCTTGTATGCATCTGTGCAGTATTAGAAGACAAAAGCCAGATAGATTGTATTCATGGATTTATTAGCTAAAATGAGTGAAGGAGAAGCATCAGTGGACCTGGACTAGTGTGGATGAGCTCATTAGAGAGGTTGAGACTGGAGACTGACTGGAATGTAGTGACCATGCCTGGGTTGAGTTCATGATCCCAAGGAACACGGGCCTGGCAAGGAACATAGTCTGGATGCTGAGTTTTAGAAAAGCAAACTTCCAGTTGTTTAAAGAATTAATGAATGTGATCCCATGGGAAACTGTCCTTGAGGACTGAAGAGCAGACCATAGTTGGCAACTCTTTAAGATCACTTTTCTTTGAGCACAAGAGATTTCTATCCCAGTGTTTAGAAAATCAAAGAGAGCAGAACAAACTGGTGTGGCCGAGCAAGGATCTGCTTCTCAAACTGAGGAATAAGAAGGAAGTGCATAGCCAGTGAAGTAGGATAGATGACCTGGGAAGAATACAGAGATACAAACTGGATATGTAAGGATGGGTCAGGAAAGCTTGGGCACAGATAGAATGGAACTTGGCAAGTGACATGAAGAATAACAAGAAAGGATTCTGTAAAAACCTAGCTCAGAAAAGGAAGGCCAGAAAATAAAGGCCATGGTGAACAAGAAGGAAGAATGGTGAAAATAGAAACGGAAGAGTCTGAGGTACTCAATGAGTTCTTCACCTCTGTCTTCACTGGCAGTCAGGCTTTCCACATCTCTCAAGTCCCTGAACTCCAGGTAGGGGCTGGGGGCATAAAGTTCCTATCACTGGCAATGAAGAGCAGGTATGAGATCACTTGATGAAGCTAAATAGGCACAAGTCCATAAGGCTTGATGAGATGTACTCCAGGGTCTTGAGGGAATTGAATGATATTTTTGCTGAGCCATTTTCCATCATATTTGAAAATTTGTGGTGGTCAGGCAAAGTGCCGGGAGACTAGAAAAAGGGAAACATCACTCCTATTTTTAAAAAGGAGAGAAAGGAAGGCTTGGAACTACAAAGTGGTGAGCCTCACCTCTGTGCCTGGGAAGATCCTCACAGAAGCAGTGTTAAGGCACATGGAAGACAGGGAGGTGATCCAAGGCAGCCAGCTCGGCTTTACTAAGGATAAATTGTGCCTGACCAACTTGGAGGCCTTGTAGGATGGAGTGACTGCAGTGGCTGACAAGGGAAGACTGAGAAATGTCATATACCTAGGTTTGTGTTATGCCTCTGACACGGCCCCACATGGCATCATAAAGAGAGGTCAGGGAGGGGATTCTGCTCCTATGAGACCCCACCTGCAGTGCTGCATCTAATTCTGGGGTCCTTCACGTGAGAAAGGTGTGGACCTGTTGTAGCAGGTCCAAGGGGACCATGAAGGATCAGAAGTCTGAAGCACCTCTCCTGTGAGGACAGGCTGAGAGACCTGGGGTTGTTCAGCATTGAGAGTTCTGGTGAGACCTTAGGGGAGTCTTTCTATACCTAAAGAGGATTTAAGAAAAAATGGAGAACAGCTTTCCACGTGCACACATAGTGATAGGACAAGGGGGAATGTTTCCAAACTAGAATATGAGAGATTTAGATTAGATATTAGGCAACGTTCTTCACTGTTAGGGTAGTGAGGCACTGAAACAGGTTGCCTAGAGAAGTTGTGGACAGCCCATCCCTGGAGGGGTTCAAGGCTGGGTTGGATGGGGCTATGAGCAATGTGATCTAGTGTGTGGCATCCTTACCCATGGCATCTAGTTCCATCCTTACTATGGAACTAAATAATCTTCAAGCTCACAGTTCAACTCATCCTATGACTCTGTGATTCTATGACTTTGCCTTTCTGCTAGGGCAGTTTTTAGTTTTTGAAAAGATTTTGAAAGATTTCAAAGACTTGCTGTTGAAAGATTTCAAAAACAAAGAAAGGCCAATGTGAGACTGAAGACACAGGAGAAAGTATTGGATATTTACATAAGTTATGTTACATGAATGCCAGGAGGCTCCATTGATACAAAGCTAATTCACATAGTCCTGATTAGAATTTATTGATGATTTATGCAATTACTAGCAATCCATTAATCAGGACTATTGTCAACAGAACAAATCCACCTGAAGTTGTCAGTTTTCAAAACAGAAGCTACTCCTAAACACCAGAGCTTGATTCAGCATACCCTTATTCCGCTTGTGTGAGTATTTTAGTTAAACATTGCAGGGTTGGGAGGAAGAAAAACAAACAACAAAATCCCAACTTTTTTTGATGCTTCATAGTTAAAGACTCTCCAGATCCTTTTTCTTTATTGATTTCTTTTACTGTGATTGTTTTCTGTGAGATGTAGCATACTAGAAAGCAAAAAGTAAGTGAACTTGTCTATTTTTTCCTCTGCCTTACAGTCCTGACAGCCTCTCTGCCAGACATGACAGCTTGTGTCTTATCTTAGTGATGTGTCCTGGTTATCTGTGTTGTGTGCAACGGCTTAGCATTCCACTGCTTTTTCCTTAATAAATTAAAACTGGGAAGGAGTAACACTGTAATACTTGACCATATAAGGGAGGTGACTGTTTTAGTTCTGCTCCTTGCACAATATGCAGTTGAAGCCTTTTAAGGGAAGGTGGTGCAGACAGAGTGAAAACATCCAGAAGCAGAACATCTATTTCATGTTATAGTTGGTGCCAGTGCTCTTGCTCTCATTTCTACTACTGTGAATTTCTCAGTCTATTGCAGTTGCATAGATAAAAAGTGAAGATGTAAAAATGGGACCAAAAAAAAGTTATAACCATTTGATTCGTGACTCTTGCATCTTAAGAAATAATAAGAATGAAGAGAGAACTGACCAAAGGTGAGATTAATTAGACTGCAGAAGCTGAGAAATGAAGTAGCAAAGAGTTCTCCAGCATTGAGAAGAAGAGACCAAAGAGAGAACAAGTGGAAATACCATGCAGTGAGAATGGGATAGGGACTCAGTGACTCATCAGGTAATGAATATGGTATTACGAAAGTTAAAAAATAGTTTGGTTTTTTTTCAGAAGAAACTTGAATGTTGAAGAGAGTGCTCCAATAGAATGGAACTATTAAATTTTGGGTCTGGTCGCACGTACATTTAAGAAGAATTCTGTAGTATATGGTTAGAAAACAGCCAACCCAGTTTCTTTAATAAAGGAATAGCAAAATTGATATATGCAAATATAAATCACTTATGTTGACCTCAGAAGTGTCCAGAGTGTTAGAAAAAAAGCCAAGCAACTCAGGCAGTAAAATAGCAAATACAAAGATTTGTAGACTAAGGTTAGACTGTGTGAAGACTTATTTTCAGTTAGAGAAATTATCTTCTTGATAAATCAGATGCAGGTCCCTTATTGAGATATTTTTAATTCTTTGCATAAAACAAAACTACAGAAGGGGAAAGAAAAACACTTTTAGTGTTTTAGTTTATTTAGTTTCAAATAAAATATGCTTCAGACCCTAAAATCAAATGAGGCTTTTATCAGATGGAGATTAGATAACACAGACCACTTCAGTGGCTAAGTAGAGATTTAGAAGACTACTGAGAAACCTTTTCCTTCTATAGCCACAGTAACTCTGAAAGAAACCATTACAGAGGTTTGTTCTCTTTTGGAGTGCTGCAACAACACACTATCCTTCAGTCACCCACATCTGTCCCACAAATTCCTTTAGTTCCTGATTTTAGTGCCTGCCAGTGTTTACCCTTCTGCAGAGTAAGACTTGCTGTTCTCTGAATTACAGCACCTTGTTCACCTCAGTGCTGGCACCACAGAGAGGAGCAGGATTGAAAATAAATGTATCCATGGAACACCAATCAATGTTTTTAAACCTGTTCACCCAGGTGCCTATAAACATCTTTCACATGTCAGCTGATACCTGCAGGTGGTGGAAGATGAGGGGCAAGGACATGCTGTAGCTGCTTCTCTAGTGTTTCTTTCATTAATACCTATTTCTTCCTCCAAGTTAAGATTCCAGAATGAAAGTGATGCTGCAGTTTACCCTAGATAACATTTAATCTACAATACAAAACTAACCAGTCTCTTATAACTTCACAAGTTCATGAGACCTGTCAAAGAAAGCCCTTCCCCCAGTGTTGTGACCTTTATCTTTGTGGTGAACAGGCATCACAGCTTTGGCAGGATGATTCTGCCTGACTGACTGATCTATTCTTGGAAGTTACAAGAGTTTCACTGGCACAAGAAAGTCAGCTTGCTGCAGGCTGTTGTATTTGAATGATTTATATTCATCAGTATGTTTTTGTGGCATTGTAGAGATTACTTTGGAGAAAACTTCCCTCTGATTCTCATTAATGCAAGACAGGATAATTCTGCTGGTGTCATAGGTGTTTTGCTAGTGCAAAACCACCGTGTCTGGGAGATACCATCAAGGACCACTTTGTTTTATTAGCCTATCTGTGAAAAATAGTCTGTTGTGTCTACTGAAAATTGAAAGAAAGTTATCACAAGGATCTTTAACACTTTTAAATAAAAGGACATGTTTTTAAGAGGGAAAGTCATCTTTTTACACAGTTATCACTCTAATATTTTTAGAATTCCAAGGAAAATAATCTGAGCCATCAAGAGTCCTATGTCCTCTGTTTTCCTAGTTTGGTGACATGTAGATGGCTACGAAGTGTAAGGAACAAGACCTGGGATATTCAGATGTGAAGCTACAATTAATAGTCCAGTTGCCTGGTAAAGTTTTCCACGTTTGTCTGTTAGGTCTTTCAGAAGTAATGTTAGAACTAGCTGTCATTTTTTTTCTGTCAGGAAATCTTTAAAAATTCTAATCTTTATTAGAAGGCTATAATTATGTTCACTATTACCTTTATTATGAGCTGGCTAGCTCTTGCTTAAGTGAGACTTATTGTAGAGTTCAAGAGTTGGCTTCACATTTCTGTGTTGGTACTAAACTCTCCAATAATTCTGTTTTCTAGAGATGAAATAACTCAAACTGCTTTTCAGGGTTGCATTGTATATGTGCTCCTTATGTTTGAATTAAAAGTGGGAAGTCTGTATAGGTCGTGTGGGACGAGCTCTTCAAAATAAAAATGACAGTGAAACTGTGAAGCAGTAAGGGAGTAAATTTAACTATGGAACTGTACAAAAAATTATATTCCTATTTTCACTCATTTTGTTATCTCCACATTTAAAAGCATCTGCTCCTGCTTTTTTTAAATTCACAAAGTTTTAAATAATGTGTCATTGCAAAAAGTTCAGTCCACTCTTCTTTGATTTAACTTTTTCTCCTTAATTAGTATTTCAGCATCCTGGGAACATAAATACTGTTTGTTCTGATATGGGCAGACTAACCAAGGTTATAACTAGTTAAGGTTATAACTACAGTTATAACTATAACTAAGATTACCTTTCAGTTTGGTTCCAAGTGTAAACACTCTGTTTCCTAGTCCATCAAGGGACAATTACTACTACACACAGACAGAAGGAACTTTGCTGTATAATCTCATTGATGTAGTGAGCACTTACACTAAAAGAAGGCAAGCAAGAGTAGTGTTTGAAGTCAGTCCCTTTAAATGTCCAGGATGACAAGAACCAGAATGTCTGTGGTTTGTTGTCTTTTTTCAACATAGTTCATACTCATGGAACATATAAACACAGGTAGATCAACTCTGTGGTTAGACATAAATAGAATGCCTTTACTTGAAATAGACTAGGGAAAAGAACATATTTATAGGGCATATTTTTTCCCAGTTTTATTTTGAATTGCTCTGGAAGTATAATCCATCCATTAAGTCAGGCCTTTTGCAGCCAGTACCTACAGCAGGAAAGCTCAGAGGTTGAGGTATTGCCCTGCCCTTACAGGTGCACTGCTGCATCAGTATCTTGTTGATGATGTATTATACATATCTAAGGGTATATAAAATTTACTGTGTTATCTGAGACCTCTGATAAGGTATAAACCACTTGCAGTACCAGTTCCAAGACTCACTTACTGAGGAAAGTAGTATTCTCTCTCATCAGAGATCTCATACAGACAAAACTCTTCATATTTACTTGACTTCACATTTCTAACTCCCCAGATTTGGGGATTTTAATGTCAGTGTACAGAAGGAAGAGGAACTTAAAAAGCAGTTCAACCACAGTCTTGGTTGAACTGTCCTGTAAAGGTACACTTCTAAAAACATTGTAAAATGTAATTAATGGCCCTGTGATTTATTAGAGATAAAAATCCTTACTGTGACTTACTGGCAGTTCTTGCAGCGTTGCAAGTTTCTGAAACTCTTGTCCTAAGCATTTATTTGCCTAGCATCTATCAGACCTGTCAGGAAGCCATATGCTCCATTAAATAGTGCTGGAAATGTTCAGTGATACACAGAGACTAATTTCCAAGTTTTGGTCCCCAGGGATTCTACCAGTCTCAACTAGAACTTATTTAAAAAAATAAATCTGGCTTCTGGCTTCTTGCTGTAGCAGTGATTGAAAGCTCTGATTCAGGAATTTTGCCTATAAAAAATCAGATTGGAAAATGTAAAAATGAAAAGCAGTTTTGGTAAAATGAAGTGTTGTGGGGGTTTTTTTGTTTGTTTTCTTTTGGTTTTTTTTTTTTTTTAAATTTTTCTCTCTCAAAGTAATACCCAGTCATTTTTTTAGTTTAGAAAGATGTAGATGTAGGAGCATTAAAAATCCCTCCCCTTTCCTGCACCTAATCTCTATTTTCCCTGGCTTTGAAGATCTAGTAATTTCACCATCACATATTAGTTTCCTTCCTCTGAGGGCGTTTTCCTGTATTTCGCGTGATTATGTGTTTGATCTAATATTATTTCCCAGAGTCTGCAGCTTTGAGAATTTTTGCAGGTTCTTGTAGGAACCCCCCTCATGTTTTCTGGGGTGATTTTTCACCATTAATGTATATCAGCTGCATAAAGGCACATTCTGCATTTATTGAGACTTCAAGTGATGACTTTTTATTTCAGAAAAATGTGAGTCAAAAAGGAGTATGCCTAATTTTCAGTGTACGTCTAGTTACTTACTCTGTTGAAGTATATAGGGCCAGAAACAACAACAAAAACAAGAAGTTGCATGGAACAATCTGTCATATTCCTACTATAAACTATTCATATTGTACTCTGTACAAAGTGAGTCCACATGCCAACAGAAAAAACATTTGTATTTTCAGTGCTAGCCTAGTGCATACAACTGTTTGAAGACAGCTACAGCCTCTGAAAGCTTTCAATGCTGGTCAGGGTAAGTCCATCCAGGATATTTGTTCCTCAGCTAGAGGAATATAGAAGAGTAAATGGGAAAGGGTTTCCTTCTCCAAAAACTATGCCAGTGAACATTTCTGCAAGCAAACATATTCCAGCTGTATTGTTAAGCTACCTTAAGAGAATTGGTTTTGCTCTCCCAGCATGTTAGGTTTTGCCTTCTGGTTTATAGTTTTCTCTCTTTTTTGGCAGTACAGTCCTGTTTTCCACCTTCAGTTATTGCCACACAGAGATTAAATTCTTTAATGTTCTTGATTTTTTTTAAGAACTAGGCAGAAACCTGTTCATCTGTGCCCTGTGAAACCTCCGTAATGGAACAACATTTCTAAGGGTCAATAATATATGTAGTGCTGTGTAAACACAAGGAGGTACCCACTCCTACCTCTAGACTAGAGATACCAAATTCAAGTTCAGGAATTAAAATTTTGATAATACCCTTTTCTTCATGTACATTTTTGGCTCTTTCCATATAAATATCAGCAATTCTCACTCTGTCTCATTGAAAAATCACTCATTTTAGATGTAATATATAAGTAAAAAATTAACACCTAGCTGAATAGGAGGGAACTTAGAGAAAGGATATCGTTACATAGGAAAAAAAAAGGCTGATTTGGAGTACATTACAATAACATGACTACATTACAGTGCAGGTTAACAGTGTAAAAAAATTCAGCCAGAATACTTATGAGCTGAACTGTTGTGCCACCACCTATGGTGGTGAATAGAGCTGAGTCCAGTTGGTGGCTGGTCACCAGTAGTGTTCCCCAGGACTCAGTCCAGGTGCTGGTCTTGTTTAACATCTTTATCAATCATTTGGATGAGGGGATAGGATTCAGCTCAGCAAGTTCACAGACAGCACCAGTCTGGGTGTGAGTGCTGATGTGCTAGAGGGCAGGTGTTAGCGTAGGAAAACATATAACCACACGGAGGAGATTATATGCGGTTCTTTATTTTGCGCGCGGGGACACAGGGGCATGCAATGCCCAGATCTTGTGCCCAAAGATACAGAGTTGCTTTGTGATTTTTATAGTTTAAATTATACATATGTTAACCAACCTCCACCCCTAGATACTGATTATCCTATTCCTTAGTTACTATCTTAAATCATACCTACGCTTCTACCCTGATCTACACTTGATTTGGTTAAAACAATGCTTCTCAATTATCTCCTGGGCTGGGGTCACATTGACTCAGTTACTGCAATAGCATGGAACTAGTGGCGAAAGCTGACGTTTGTTCCGAAGCCGGGCTGCGTCAAGCCTCACTGGTACATTTTCTACCTTCCCTCCCCCCGTACATACTTCAACTAAACCCTGCGACTAACTTATACAGAAATTATATTTTAACCCTCCACCATCACAGGGAGGCTCTGCAGAGGGCTCTGCACAGGCTGGATCATGGCCCAAGGCCAACGGGGTGAGGTCCAACAAGGCCCAGGGCTGCTCCTGCCCTTGGCTCACAACAGCCCCAGGCAGCTCCACAGGCTGGGCCAGAGGGGCTGCAAAGCTGCCCCAGGAAAAGGCCCTGGGGGCTGTGACAGGGACTGAACTGGAGCCAGCAGTGCCCAGGTGGCCAAGAAGGCCAAGGGCATCCTGGCCTGTGCCAGCAATGGTGTGGCCAGCAGGACACAGGGATTGTCCCCCTGTACTTGGGGAATGATACTGAGGTGCTGGAACAAGTTGAGAGAAGGGCAGTGCAGCTGGTGAATCAGGAGCACAAGTCCTGTGAGGAGCAGCTAGGGGAGCTGAGGTTGTTTAGCCTGGAGAAAAGGAGGCTCTGGAGGCCTTATCATTCTCTATAACTGCCTGAAGGGAGGTCATAACCAGGTGAAGATCAATCTCTTCTGCCACGTATCAAGTGACAGTACAAAAGGAAGTGGTCTTAAGTTGTGCAAGGGGAGGTTCAGATTCAATATTAGAAAGATTTTTTCAGTGAAAGAGTGGCAAGACATTGGAATAAATTGCCTGTGGAGATGGTGGAATAACTTTCTCAAAGTACTCAAGCAGTGTCTGGATGTGGCACTTGGGATGTTTATGGTGGTGCTAGGTTGATGTTTAGACTGGATGATCTTGAAGGTCTCCCAAGAATGCTGATGATTCTGTGATTCTGTCATTTAGATATATTTATGCACCTGGTCTTGAAGGGGACAGTGCTGTCATATTTTGGCAGTTTATCCCATCTACTTTGTGCACTAAATTTAAGGCAGAAAGATGTACCATCAGAATACAGGTGTCTTGTTGATCAGAAGGGTGACTGCTTTCCCCTTGATACTTTTAGACCATGATTAAGTGTGTTGAAACCAACTTTGATCTGCTTTGCTTTGGCTTGACTGGCCATTAAGTAAACTCTCTTCCTTTAAGAAATGTTGTTAGGTATGATAGTTGAAGCAATGGTAAGCTCCTTGGTAGTTGGTCAGATTGCCTTACTGTATCTCAGTTCTTACTTTCCATATTATAAAACAGTTGGTTCCGAAAACCCTAAGCACACACTGAAAACCAGCAAATATAATTAGAAAGAATATTGGTGATACCCAATCTGCATAAATCCCATTTTGGGATTTAGACTTCCTTAGAGGTGTTGAGTGGATTTTCTTTGTTTTTAGTCCAAGAAAGGGTTTTTTTATTATAGCAGGAATATTTACTAGTTAACATGCTGAGGAAAAGAATGCACATCCAACTTTTAATTATGGTTAATTATGGTTCTTGAAAACACTGGCACATCACCCAGATAGTGAGAGGATTTCTTGTATTACATAATAGGAGACAGGGAAAATAAGTTGAGATTCATGCTGAGACTGGGAAAGGTTTTTAAAGAACCTGCTTAATGGAAGCATTCATGTATCATCCTGTCTTTCAGGAAGTAAAAGTATCTTTCAAGCATTTTCGTATTTGGCTACCTGTGTTTTGTAAAAGGTGGTACTTCAACATGATACTTTAACTTTCACTAAAATATTAGTATAACAAAACTGTCCATCATTAGATTAGCTGTTTCTTGGTCAGTAAGAAGAGAAGGATACTGCTAAGGTTCCTACATTTTCCAAAATAATACACTTAATGTTATACTTGGGTTCTGGCTGAAGTTAGATGCTGAGACAAGGATCAGTTTTGAATGGTAGTGTTGATCTATTCTTGGAGTTTTTTTGTTTTGAGGTGTTTTTTTTTTTACTTCTAGCTCAGCTGTCAGGAGATGTAATGAGATGTAGAATATTCCTCAGCTGACCTCAGTAATGTATGTACCATGTGTAAACCATATGTAAAAAAAGCACTGTCTTAATCATGTGATATTTTATTGTATGTTTTCCAGAGTGGCAAAAGTCATGAAGGTTCCTGTGTATGAGACACCAGCAGGATGGAGATATTTTTCCAATCTCATGGACTCTGGACGTTGTTCCCTTTGTGGTGAGGAGAGTTTTGGCACTGGTAAGTAATACGTAATCAAGAATTACCACAGACTTTTAATTTTTCCTGGATGCCTCAAGTCATACCCAAAAGAATCAGAAAATTAGATCTGTCTTGTTCTGAAACAGAGAAATTCGTGTTGCTCACATCATGAGGTTCATCTTCTAAGTGTGGTGTCCAGCCCCTTGAAGCATGAAAAATGTGGAAGATGGATATTCAGCAAAGGCAAGCAATCTTACTGCTGTCCAGACAGTTTCTGGAGGTGCCTGGCACTCTCTTCTGACTTCCACATAATGCAAAAAAGCCTCACTGGTTCCACTGCAAGTCTTTTCACAGACTGCAAAAGAATTTGGAGGGATTTTGCCTATATGGAACCTACATATTTTTTCCTAATATGATTAGGTGCACAAAATGTGAAGATTGATACATCAAACTGTTGTAGGCTTGTATCATCAAACTGATATTTAACAAACTGTTGTAGGCTTTCATTTCTGGAACATCACAATTGCTCAAGCATCAGATAAAATCATCATTAGGAGAAATTCAGTTACATGTCAGCATTTGTGTTTTCCCTAGGAATTTCTTCCTTATCAATCCCAAGAACCAATCAAACAACAGAATGCAGAATGAATGACAAATTTGAGCCGTCAGAAATGTAGTATTGACAGTAAGCAACAGAGCAAATAATTGGACAATTTAGTCTGTAAATCTACACAAATGTGGTTTTAGTTTATGAGAATAATGGAATAAATTTCAGACTGTTTCTTTTTTTCTTTCCTGGATTCTGGCACAGAAATTCTTCCTTTTTATTTATTAATAAGGCTATGTTACAAGTCTTTTTGAAAAAACACAGACCAGAATAACTTAATGATTTGCCTGGCTATTAGCTTACTCTATATTTTGATGTGGGTTATATGGAGTTCTCTATTCCAAATGTGTAATACCTTGGCTGGCGCTCTTTGTAGAAAATTACTCACCATACATTGAAACTTGATTACAAATTTTATTTTCATTGACTTATGGCACATATCAAGTTTGTTGGTTGGGGTCAATTAGAGCAGAATGCTGCTTTTTTGAAAATAATGATACCTTTAAGCAGCCACAGACATGGCACTTAATATAATATCTTCTTGTTTGCTGTATGGATCTGGATGGGCTATGATGCAAGAATCAAAAATGTGTTATATTTCTTTGGGTCTTACATGTGAAAAGGAAGAGAAGTTAAATTTGTAATGAGTGTTCATTTTCTTTTTGTTGTCAATGGAAACCAGTGTCCCATGATTAGCAAACTGTATGCCTTCACTATCTGCTCTGAGTGGCACAGGTTTGTAATTACCTTGACTTCAGCTTTTGAAGAGAACCTTCCTCTGCAGCATGTTCTATGGGATCATTGAGAAAGATGTAATTTGGGGGGAGAAGGGCAGGAAGATCTTGTACCTTTCAGAATGTTCTGCTGTTGGCTGTGGTGTATTGTTGAACTGCATCCCCATTAACCCACGAGAGGTGTGAACTGCAGGATTTTCAGCTCTCACTGCTTTTTAATACTTTTTCACTGGGCAAAGAGGAAATTCTGTTCCTCTTTCCTCTGAATACAGAAGTTCCTCTTGCTTATGCAAATCCAGATACTTTCATGAAGTTTGGGTGAGTCTAAAGGCATCAGCATGACCTCAGCAGCAAAATTATTTGGAAAAAAGCTCCTGGCTTCATCGTCAGGCTGAAGAAAGTTAAGTGTGGGTTTTAAATGGAAAGAGCTGTGATGCTGAGTTCCCATATGTTGAAGTGTATCTGGATACCTTAGCCCACAGAGTGCAGCTCCTCCTGCTACATGCAGGTTTATGTGTAGAGAGATGTAAAACAAACAGGTGTGGCCTCTTTGTGCCATATGCCATGACAAACCACTGCCACGGATCTGTCTCTGCCTGAGGAGTTATCCTAGACCATCTTCTTTTGGTGTTGTTGAGTAGGACTCTTTCAGGTACTTTCTGTCTGAGGGAGAAGAGAGGAATCATTGTGCTTAGCAGAAGCCATGTTTTCTTTGGGGAAACCTGCCATTTAAATTTTATGGTGCAGTATAGAAAAAGATAAACATCAGATTTCCCTGTCAGCTGAAAAAGCATGTTCAGGTCTTGCTAAATATGGTGTCCCAAGTACTGGTAGACTTGGCCCTGGTGATCAGTCATACAGGAATGAAAAAAAAAGTGTTTTGATCTACTGTAACAATGAGGACATTGTCATCTGTGTAGGTCTAATTTTATTATCCTGAGTATCTGATAGTGGTTGAATTTGGGAAGAAAATCTCTTATGGAGGTCAAGGAAGTGCCTCTAGGATTTGACTGTTGTGGACAGGCAAGAAAATTACCCTGAATTCTCTCTTTGCTTACCATTGACTTTTTCCTTTCCTTTTATCTTTCTGTGACGCCTTAAAATGATTGCCTTCTTCACTATAGCCTCTCTTCCAAATTTGCAGTACCTGACCTCAGACTAGTCTCTACATTCCTTACTACTTTGTGTTCCATATATTAATCTGGTTCTCCTATCCTATCATCAATTCTTTAGATTCCTGATAAACCCTGTCTCTTGTAAATGAGTGCTTGAACAAGATGGAGAGCTGGTCTGCAGAAATACCTTGGCATCCCAGTATGTTCTGATCAGATTAACTTTGTTGTGCCTGCAGCACTTCAGTGCAGAAAGTCTCTTGACCTCCTGTTTTATCCAATTCCATCTAAAGCCAAATCTGGACACTTGAGATTCAATCCCATGGGCATCCAAAGAACTTGAGCACAGGGTTTGAATTCCTCAGTCCATGGGTAGTTGCTGTGTAAAAATTATGTGACAGAAGGAGATTTCCTAAAGATGTTGTGGAATCTCCTCACTGGAGATATTCAAGAACTGTCTGGACACAATCCTGGGCTCTGGGATAAGTTTCTTGAGCTGGGAGATTGAACCAGATGCCCTGTTGTGGTCTCTTTCAACTTGACCCATGCTGGGATCGTGTGATACTTTTGGGGCAAATTATGTAATGACAGTTTGAAATTTGTTTTTCTCACTGCCTCAATTTCCTTATCATCTTTCAGTTCAATGCAGCTGTCTGAAAAGTGTCCTCATATGCCAGAAGGTTTATTTGTAAAACATGTTCTGGTTTGTAGATGACCAGTACTTCAGCAATGTGAGCTGTTTTTAGCAGGAAATATTTACCTTATTGCAAATCTTTTAGTAATGTCCTAACCTGTGTGACCCTCACATGTTTCTGCCAGTATTGGGCATTTGTATCAATTTTACAGCTTTGGCCCAATTATATCTATTTAGGCAACTGAAATTTGGCACTTTTGCTTTTAGCATGGAATATTTATATAAGTGTACAATATCACTGTGGGAATTTTATTGCTCTGTGTAAGAGAAGGGCATTTAAAAATCCACCTTCTGTCATCAAACTACATTGGAAATCAATTGCTTGTGTACCCAGGTAATCAAGCCCAGCTGAAATTTCCAAGTAATACAGAGCCCTGGTTTTATAACATAGGGGACTTTGGTCTGGCAAGTACATAAAAGCAAATTTTCTGCTATAAAAGGAGAAAAGATGTTGAAAACATCCCATACAGCTGTATTTCCCACACTTGTTTTTTGGCAGCTGATCTTGGACCTAAACCAATGCTTTAAAAACTTCTTCCATTTTTGTAACAATGTGGGGAGCTTGTCAGATGAGGTTAGTAACTTTCTGGTTCTATGACTAATGCCCAGCACACAGTTCAAAGGAGAGCCTCAGCAGCAGCAATTAGTCTCTAAATTTCATCAGCAAGCTATTAATCAGGATTAGGAGAACTGTGTGGTGGATTTATCTCTTTGCAGTTTAGGCCACTTCACTAATTGCTACAACTTTCTTAAATTTGCTTGCTTCATCTTCAAATTCCCAGGTTCTATTAACATCTACTCCCTTCTCCTGAAAGTTTATGTGGAAGAAGAACTAGTGGAGAGTATAAAAATGTGCTGTTGCTGAAATGAATGAAGCCACAAAGGAGCTATTTGGTGGTGTCTGTTGCAGTAATACAAATCTAAAATAATCTTACTAACTTGAAAAAATGATCAGATCAGAATGTCCCTAAATCTCCATTTGCCTGCAATATTTCTAAGTTTCAGACTGCTGGATAAATTTTTAAAACTCAAGTGTGTGCAAACAAAATGATATGTTGTAGGTTTGTGAACTCCTGTGATTTTCTTGTTTTAAAATCATGTTTACAGAATGCAATATGGTAGACTGGGATTAACAAACTAGGGAAAAGCAATTACCTTTTATTCATGCATATGACCCACAAGGCTTGCTTTCCTTGTCAGAATTGGATATCTCAGATACAGACAAAGTTAGAGAGGTTTCAAATAGTAGAAAAACCATAATATTAACATATTTACATGATTTTGATTTGTTTCTCAAGCTACTGCCTCTGAAGATTTTTCTTTGTTTCAAGACTGTGTAAGCTGAGTACTTCTCTATGAATGAGAACACGCTCTGAGAGTTTTGCCCAGGTTATTTATTCTGAGTCTGGACATAGCAATTTACTGTAGTAAAAATAAATTTTGCTACTATTATACGGAGAAATAACAAATTAACTTAAGAAACACTTGCAGTTACTATAATTTCCCTTACCAATGGCAAATTAAATATCAAGGGTTAATCAGATTAAATATCAAGGGTTAATCAGAGAAAATATTCGTAGACTCCTCTGATCTGTTGTCTCTGCTTCAGTTCATTGAACAGAATCAGAAATTCATTAATTCCAGGATGTTTCATTTAAAAGTAACACTGAGAGCCATCCTGAGGTTATTCAGAGCTCCAGGCAAACTGGAGGAGGTGTTAGTATTGCAGTTTCAGGAACACAGAACTGCAAGGCACCTTTTCCTTCTTCCCCTTGCACAGGACAGTCTGACTCTGCAAATTCATTGAATCTGTGGAGCAAAAATGGTGTTAACTGAACTGAGGCAGCAGAGTGAACTTCCTGCCTAGAGTTTCTACAATGAAGCTGGGCAGTAGGATTAAGACAGAGCCAGCAAAGACCTCTACAGATGACTGTTGTTAGGTGAAAATTAGAGTAAAAAATTGGAGTAATAGATTTTAATTTGCTGAACGAAGGAAGGGCAATAAATACAACATATCTGTATGCAGTAACCAAGCTTGTGGGTTGGTGCTCCGTTAAGACTAACAAACTGAAACACTTCCTGGGCACAAAGGATTGTTGTCCTTGTACTTTTATCAGGCTAGTATTTTTAATTGGTGATTTTTGATTCTGAAACAGTTGAGTTGCTTCTAGATATCCAGACTTTTGTCTCTGAACTACCCTCTCCCATTGCCTTTTCCTTCCAGAGAAGCAACAGTTTATGTCCTCTGAGGGACATGCAATGACAGAGAACATGCCAAATCTGCTAAACATATATAAATATACATTCGGCCCTCCTCAGGTAGATTTATGCACTTAAGCAATACCAGAACAAAGTTCAGAATGCAGCAAAGAGCTCTTCAAAAATGCTTCTGTCCATGTTTCACCAGAACATTTTGGTTCAGTGAAATTCACTTAAAGTGTTTGCTAAGTCAGAATACATCTCTTTAAGTCAGAATACATCTTTTTAATGTTCAGCTTAGCCTGTTGCCCCACTGTCATTATACAGATCATTTTGCTGAACAATTGCAGTGCTCTTCACTGTGTGATTTGCTGGCCTGCAGTCTGCAGTGTTACATAGAAGGAGAATAAATGGTCATTCATACTGGAACAAATTGCTGAGGGGTTAAGCTCAGCTCCATGTCTCCAATTCTTGCTGGTGTCTGCTGAAACACTTAAGCCATTTAAGTGGCTGTGATAATCAGCAACAGAGATGACATTTTGGGCACAACGGATTTTTTTCTGTGCTAAGGATGAATGGCTGAAAGGAGAGGCAAGCAGGTTAAGAAGGAAAGGAACAGCCATGTGGGGTCAACCTGCTGTTACCAGGGCCCCGTGGGGCTTCCCCACTCTGCCCAGGAGCAGCACCAGGGCTGTCAGCCCCTGCCCCAGCAATGCTGCAGCAGGGCCAGTGTCCAGCTCCCCACAGCCCTGCCATGCCTGGCCAAGCCTGCCTGTGCTCCCACATCCTGGCCTGGCATTGCCCTGTCCCCATCCCCAGGAAGTGCCTGGTGCCCAGAGCTGGGACTGCCCTGGAGCCTCTGTCTGCCCTGCTGTTCCCAGTCCCCTGAGCATCCCCAGCCCCTGTGGTGATGTGATGGCTTTCCCTGCTGTTACCAGAGGAGCAATATATGCTCGGGGGGAAGTGGAAGCTCTAGATTTCTATTCTAGATTTCTCTTTTGGTGGCAGGGGCAGAAGCCTGCACCATTATCTGGGAACAGACTCTTGGCTTTGGTGACAGTGACTGTGACTCTGCTGTCTGCTTTGCCTACAAGTAAGCTGACTTTATTATCTGTAGGATGTATTGCTACTGTTCCTGTAGAAGATATCATTAAGCTGATATAGCATATTGCTGCAGCAAGGGAGTAGAAAAGGTGAGATAGCCTTTAAGGTCTCTTCCAGCCTAAACAATTCTGTGATTCTGTGCTTGAGTGTCTGAAGGACTGACTTTCTGTAGAGAGACATTTGTTTTCCTTTGTTATCTGAAGCTATTTGCAAAGCTTTGAGAGTTCATAAATAACCCTGCCCTTTTTCTTCTGACTGGTTGGCACTCCATGCTTTCACAGTACTGGAGCAGGGAACAGATGAGTCCTCTTGCAGCAGCTCCTCGAGCACCAGCCCTAAACTCTGCCTCTTGTAACAGGACACTGCTGTTGCTGCAGAGAGCTCGCAGATTACACATCAAGGCTGATAACAAGTGGCAAAAAGAGATATTCTTACTATCATGACAGCTACTTAGCAAATGTGAAGGCATGTTACTGTCTCAGCTCTTAAGTCCATCTACAGTGTTCTTGTTTTCTGTAATACCTAACACACAGACATAAACATTATCTTTATGCAAATCTTTATCCTCATCAGCAAGTGCTCAGTAAGCATTCCTATACAATTTGAATATTGTCCTGAATAGTAATTTGCATTTATTTAACTCTGTGGCAGTTAATGTTAAGATAAGTTAATGTTAGATAAAGAGTGTTGAGGTGGAATGTAGCACAAGAAGCATAAGTGGCAGGCAGATCTGTGGCAGACCCAGGACAATGGGGCTCTTATAAAATCCATATGAGCAGAGGCTGCTACCCTGATTGTTGCTATCTCCCAAGAAGAGGGGCTGCAAGTTCAAGGTAACAGAAGTGACTCACCCTGGGAATCATGGTGTCTCTCTGCACATCTTGTTATTTTCCTTATATGCCTTTAGTATGTTGACAGTTTTCCACAAATTAACAGCTTCAGTGCATTAATTCATACTATGGGAACTGTCCTCTGCCATTGGAAAAACACAGCTGTTCTGACAGATGACTGACTCTGTGGACCTTGCAGGCTGTTAAATAAAGCCAAACTGTACAAAGCAGTCTTGCTGCAACAGGATTTTTGTGTTTGATGAAGGAGGATATTTCACAAAACAGGTTTTCAGCCTAAGAGTTTTTAGATTCCTCTCTGGTGGATTTTGTTAAGTATCTTCTAAAAGCAGATGATTCAGTTGGTTGCCTCTACAATCAGTGAGTACTTCATGGAGTAAATAAAACTTCTGAATTACTGCATATCACGACTGCCACAATGGCACTTGCTTTTTACTTCAGTAATGTGTGACTAGACAGAAAACCATAAGGCTGCAGGCAGCAAACTTTAACCAAAGTGTTATTAGGCCAGAGCAATGGCTACATGTTTAATATCTCTTTAAATTTCTTGAGTCTGTTAGCTTATATAATTGCCATCAGTATCTACTGAGTGCCAGGGGTCTTGATTCTTACTTAGATCTGAGACTATGTGTTAAATCATGTGGGATATTCCAGAACTGTTCCTAGTCTTCATTGTTGGAATATTTTCTCTCTTCATAAATATAAACCTATGAAGGGATCTAGACTGGAGCATCCAAACATCTTTACCACTGAGAGGTATGAAGAAATATAAAAAAGCAAACAGTCCCACTCTCTTGTTTGCTTGGTTTTTTTGGGTTGTTTCTTTTTCTCCTCTGAAAATATCTTTTCAAGCTCTTGGTCATTGTCCTGACTGGAGGTCATAAACATTCTGGAAATTAAAAATTTTTACGGAATGGGGAAGTTCTTTTTTTGCAGCTTGACTTGTGCAGATGAATTTCTGCAGAGATAAGGAGATGCTGTTGAACTTGACTCTCATAAAGAATATTCTGGCTCATGGCTGGGGTTTGCATATCTAGCCCAGTTCTGGGAAACTGCAGCAGAGGTGTGAAAACACTGTGTATCAGTGAGCAGGAATAATGACTACAAATGTTTTCATACTGCTACCATTTCTATTCAAGTACTTGTACACATTTTTATTTAACTTTATAAGTATGGGCTTTGTCATGCATAAATAGATCACATTTTAAACGTCAGTTCTGGTTCTCTGGAACATATCAGAGGTGCTGGGGCTAATACTGTTATGAGACATTTGCCCAGCTTCCTTACCTTGTTTTCTGATTTGCAGTGATACCAAATAATGTGCTTAATGTCTGTCTCTTTAGGGTCTGACCACCTTCGAGAGAAAGATGGACTGTGGGCTGTGCTGGTTTGGCTTTCAATCCTGGCAGCTCGAAAGCAGAGTGTGGAGGAGATTGTCAGGGATCATTGGGCAAAATTTGGCCGGCACTACTACTGCAGGTGAGAAAAATGAGGAAAAGGGACTTATGCAGCTGATAGGAGAATTCTGCTACAATTATTGCTTGTTTAGATGTGCTCAGCTGCACTTAGGTGTGCATTCACTGTGCCTACAGAATGAAAATCTGCCACAGATTATCACTGTTTTGTAGATAGGTTTTTCCAGAGGAGTAAATGTCAGGGAAAGGAGCTACATGTGTATGCCATTACTAGCATATGGGTAGTTGAATTTTTAAATATTGAATGGTAGAAAGATTTGAAGTATTTACTTGTGGAATATATAGGTGCAGCTTGTTTGTTACATAATATTGAAAAAGAAACATAATCCCAGCAAGATTTGCTCCTTCATTTTTTTTCTGTGAGTACCTCCATGTGACAGTTTTTTAGTGAGAACTGAAACCTGTGCCTGCTTCCAATTCAAGATAACTCCCCAAAGATACAAACATTTACTTATTTTTATTAAGGTCTCAATACAGTGAGTTCTAGCTGTCATTTTCTTTTTTGCTTCTTCCTCTCTTGTAATACAGACTTAATCCAGAGAAATTTTGCAATTTGTAAGATCTTTTGCACACAGCTGTTCCTCAAAACTTGTAACAAAGTTTTCTCTATTTCACTTGGCTGTTGAGCACTGCACTGATCATGTCATTAAGTTTTGAAAGCTAACTGCTTATTGGTGGTATTTTTTGTGCTAGAAATTGCATTTTCTAGATGATTGCTGTTGATTTAGAGTCAGGTGGCCTGTGTAGAATTGTGGTTGCACACACATAATGGTTAGCACAGGACTTGCATGTGTGTGCTGGTTTTATTTGCAGTCAGTATTTCAGTGGTATGATTCTGATTTTTGAAGTAAGCACAAAATTGCTGATTGTGAGTATATAGAGTTCTCTGAAAGCAGAACTGTCTTCCCACCTCTGAGGACTTATTTTCTGGTTCTACTTTTCTTTTGATGTATATGCAAGGTTTGATTACGAAGCACTGGAACCCAGAACAGCGTATTTCATAATGAGAGACCTGGAAGCTTTGATCACTGACAAATCATTCAGCCATCAGCAGTTTGCTGTGGGTAACAATATCTACAGTGTGGAAAGAACAGACAGCTTTGAGTACATAGATCCTGTGGATGGCACTGTGACCAAAAGACAGGTATGGCTGTAGTGATGGGTCAGCAAAGTTTTGCAGCTGTCATGTTGTCTCCAACACCATTGTTTCTAAAGTTCATCTGGCAAGACTGGCCATTTATTTATGGGATGGTGTTTCCTTTGCTGTGACAGATACTGCATTTCCTACTTAAGATTAGCTCAGTCTGGATAAGATAATCTACCTTTAGTTTCCCTTGTGCTTGCTGTACATAACATAACTGGAGACAATAGTGTCACAGTGAACACAGGATGAGGTCCCTGTTGAGAGCAATGCATGTTTAGGGAGGATTCCTTTTCCAGAACAGTGAAAAATATCATATAGAAAGAAGGTCTTTCCTTCTGTTTTCTGTCTGAAATCTCCACTGGCTACATGTTACAAAAAAATTTTCTTGTTTTTTGTGACTCACAGGATTTACATAACTGAGATGCAGTATCTATTGTAGCCAGTAGCATGTCTGTAGCCAGTCTGAAGAAGACTTCAGAAGGTTGTGGCCTATGCAGGCATATTTGACTTCCCTGGCCCAAATTACCAGTTCTTTCTGAACTCTGTCTATGCTGAGATTCCCTTGTTATCAAGAACTGCAGTTCAAACTGAGTCTTCAGTGTTTGGAAATTCATGATGTGCTCAAAAGTAACCATGTACTTTTACCAGTTGTAAATTTATATTCAAGTATCTTGAAAATGAGCTGTGACTCCTATTAAAGTTTGTCCTGATTTTATGCTGTTTGTGTATTTATGGCCCTGGTTTCTCTGGTTTTTAAATTATTTGACCTAAACAGACCCTAGGAAATTATATTACAAGCCATTAAAGCTATTGTCATGCCTTTGTGCTCAAAGTCTTCATGGTTTCCATTCATCATTTCATCCAGAAAATATAAGCAGCCTATCTGCCACTGAACTACTTTCTTTTTGCATATTACTGCTGAAACAAGATATGAGGATATTGTCATATCCAAGTCTAGTGGAAAATTACAGGCATGGCAGACTCGTGACCTTTGTAGTTTTAAAAAGCAGCTTGTGAATTTTCATTGTGCTTTCCTTTCCCTTGATTTTTTCATCCAAAGCACTTACTCCATATGGAAATATGATTGCTAATTATATCACCATGTAACAAAAACAGAGAAACATGACTTGTCTTGCTTTCATATAGACTCTGAAAAAATCAGAAAGCATGTGTTTTCATAGGGAGAATCTCCTATTCATTCCAAGTACAGTTCAACCAGTTTGTCCTTTTGCAAGGACACATTCCTAGCTTCATATGTCTGCAGCCTCAGTGAGATTCTCCAAGCACACTGAATTGGAGAGGATATTGATCTATGCAAATGAAACAACAGTTCACTGCTGCCATTTTCCTTGAGTGGCTTGCTCACCATCTAAATGCAGGTATCTTTCAGACTATCATAAGCTTTGTGTGGATTTTTCAGCTAAGTATTCAGGAGCATGTTCCAAGTTTTGTTCCCCAGTACATAGGGGAGAGAGATTATATTCAGTGTAACTGCAATGTCTCATGACTGAGAAGCTGGCTACATGGTAATTATTCAGTGTTAATAAACAACATATTCAGAAAACAAACACACCAACAAGAAAACAGGTGGTAAACAACACACAGACTACTTCTAATTAATTCTGTTTCTTGAAACTCATGAATGTTGTTTATCACACTGAAATAATAAGACTTAAAATCAAATGAAACATTCTGTTGTTCTTGAAGACTTCTATCTTTTAAAGCTGTACTGTTTTTGCACACATCAACAGATAACAATGCTGCTCCTGAGGGTTCAGCAAGCCAGGAATGGGACTAGTGGCATTTTTGTGTGAAACTTGAATTATAAGAATGAGAGGTACAAGTTGGCCCTTATACTAAGAGACAAGAAATCCAGGGAGACCTTATTGTGACCTTTTGTACTTCAAAGTGGCTTGTGAGAAAGATGAAGATAATTCTTTTAGCAGTGCCTTAAAGTTGCAGTAGTATGAATGGTGATGGCTTTAAACTAAAAGAATAAATTTAGACTAGATGTAAGGAAGACTTTTTTCTACAGTGGGAGTGGTGATACACTGGGACAGGTTGTCCAGAGAGATGCTGGATCCTTGGGATCATTGAAGGTCAAGTTGGATGGGGCTCTGAGCAACCAGATCTGATTGAAGATGTCCCTTACTCACTGCAGTGAACATGATGACTTGACATCAGGACTGGATGACCTTTAGAAGTCCTTTGCTCAAACCATTCTGTGATTCTGTGATTATCAAACAATGCTTTATATGGTGCTAAAGATTTGGCACCTTTTGCTAAAGGTTTTGGCATATATCTGAGGAAACAAAGGTTTTACTTTGGTTTTACTTATACTTTAGAATATTGACACACTGTGTTTACAACATCAGTGTCTTGTCAAGTTGCTGGAAAAACTGGAAAAATAAAATGCATTTCTTTTAATTCTCTTCTCTCATTTTTAATGGTTTACTGCCCTTTAAACAGAAGTAGAGAAAATCTCAGTTTGTTCACTAGACCTTTGACAACAGAAGGACAAAGGGGAAGAAAAGTTCAGTGTCTTATCAGAGGCTGCATTTTGTCTAAGGGTACCATTTACATAAAGGGAACTAGAATAAGGAATAATACACATAAAGAATGTGTATTACTGCACAGCTGATAGAATATTGCAACACTACAACTATTTATCTGTGCAATTTAGTCCTCTGGCCTTAATGGGCTTCCTGTACTGAAACTGTGGATCCAAGAATGTGGTCTGTAAAAATACATTCATATATGTAGTACAAAATGGGGGAGGAGAAAAGAAAAAAAGATGTGAAGATGGCAGCAAAGAGCAAGTTTTTAGTTGATTAATGAATTAATCAATCCTCTTTATTATGCACACAGTTAATGTGCATTAATTCATGTACTTGAAATTAATTAACATCTTATGTTTTCCTAGTTGTACTAGAGAGTTACTGAAATTCTTGCAGTCATATATTGATTTGTGGTATTTGAGGGGTTGCAACTGGTCCTGTTTTTTGTATTCACTACTGACAACTGTTTTTTGATCCAGGGATTCTGTAGTTGTTTCTTAGGCCACTTACCTTTAGTGATCTTATGCCTGTTTCTCAGGCCATTGATTTTGTGCTCTGCCACACAGAATAAGAGAAAATCAAGTAAAAGAAATAAAAACATCAGTAAGAGAGTATTTGCTACGTGAGAGTGGGAGGAAATGCACAACATCATTTCTAGTTTTCAGAGGAGAAGAAAGTAATGAGTGAGCCGTCCAAAGTTGTGGGGAAAAATAATGGCACTCAAGTGACTCTTCCTTTCACTTTTATTTTGGAGAAATTAATGGTGATTTGTAAAGGTACTGTCACCTCACATGTATGCTCTTTCTTCTCCTTTCCTAGGGGCTGCGGATTGTTTTTTCAGATGCTTCCAGGCTCATCTTCAGAATGAGTGCTTCTAGTCATGTGAGAGCTACCCTGAGGATCTATGCAGAGAGTTATGAGAAGGATCCCAGCCAGCACAACAAGGAACCACAGGTAATGCAAGAGCATTCTAGCAAGGCAGTCAGTAAAGCACTGCCTCTGTAGTAGCAGTGGCTACAAGTTGTCATCTTTAATCAGGAGCAACACTCAAGGCCTTGAGTGTTGTAGATGATTTCCCTATTCTTGTAAATGTACACATTTTGGGGAAGGACCAGCAGTTTTAATATATATTGGTGTAATATCTAACACAACAGGAATGTCAAGGGCTGAGCTGCCTCATGTTAAATGCTGGGCAATGAGTTCAAGTCTATTAAGAGAAGTCATTCTAGTTTGATTTTTTTTCAGAATTTTTAGAGTTGTGATTTGATTTATGGAACAATACTTTAAAAATTGAATAACCATTTTTCAAGCAGATTATCTGAGAGCCACTTAGGGCATCTCAAGGATTCCTCACAATCAGAGGACAGTTAGGAAATATGGATACCAGAGTCTAAACAATGTAGGGATTCCTTGTAAGGGAAAGACTTGCAGCTGTCTAAGAATTATATCACAACTAGACTTTTTCCTAAGAAGAATGAAGGCTTAAAACAAGTTGCTGGATTGTCCACCAGATGCCCTATACAATTAACAAAATAAATCACACTTCACATTCTTGAATTCTCAGTAAATGTTCTTTATGCTGAAATATACAAGAGAGGATTAACGATATTTTGTGGAAAAGATGTTAAGCATTTGGCTTATAGTAAATCAAACCCCTGTAGTTGTAAATCTCATGTAGTTGTGTTTTCATGACTGGAATGCAAATGCAAATCTACTAAAACATATATGCTGTCAAATTTGAACCCTAGGTAAGTGTTTAGTGTTTCACCAGATTCTGACCATAAATTTAGTGAGTTTCTTCTTACTTTTCTTCTTACTATTAAACAGTCGTGTATCAGTCATGAAAAGTGCTTCAGTTGTCACAGAGAACTGGCAGACACCATGCCTACAGATATGATCTATTAAATTTATTTGCTTTTTTTTTTAAGTAACAATTTGCACCCAAAGTAACTTGTTGGATAGAATATTTAAAATGTTAAACCTCGAACAGAGTAAAGGACCATATTTTAGCAATTTTATTGGTTTTTTGTGTATCTAGGCTTGCCCCTCTGGCAGGATCATTAAAATATTTTGCTTGGGGAGGAGCACTACTACAACCCTATTTGCACTTGCTGCTGTACTAGGTTTACATAGTAAACTTTTGGTATATAGGGGCTGCAGGGGTGGCTTCTGTGAGAAGTTGCTGGAAGCTGTTTCTGTGTTAAAGAGAGGCAGTTCCAGCTGGCTCCTAGATGGACCCACCACAGGCCAAAGCAGTAGCCCTTTGTGATACAATCCATAAACAGGATAATAAACCTACTGTGCAACAACAGCAGGGAAGGAGGAAGGGGATATTTGTGAGAAACAACTCTGCAGGCACCATGGGCAGTGCAGAATGGAGGGGGAGTGATAGGGTGGCCTGGTGGGCCCCTGACAACCAGCTAAGGTCAGTGCACCATAGTTGCATCAAATTTTGTTGCAGCACAAGTTGTTTATCAGTTGTGATTGTGCTGACCATTTTAAATATGGTTCTTCATGCTATGAAGATGATGCACAAATGAAATGAAAGCAAATCATGGTAAGAGACAGACTATGAGTTGATTTTAGAGGTTTGAAGTGGACTTAGAGTAACCTTGTGATATGTAACCAAAATATGTGATCTGAACATATTTCTTGCCTGACAAATCCCAGCAAAAAACACTAGAAAACAATGGAGGATATACTGGCAGCATTATCTGGCTAAATGTTTGAGTATTTCATTGCAAATGAGCCATGATCATTTTAAAGTGGAATTGTTACTACACTGGCAGTTTTCCAGCAGCATTTAGGCTTGTGTGCCTTTTAAGGTAACCTATAGTGAATGTTCAGTATTTAACATTCATTCTTTTAAATGAATGGAAAACAGCAAATGTTCTCAGTGAATTTTCTGCTTGTGAAGAGACTAGACTGAGGGAGCAGTGGTTGTCCTCAGAAATATGAGGAATGGGCTGCCCTACATTTCTTCTTTCTTCTGCTTGCATTTGCTTGGGAGAGGTGCACAAAGTCTCACCAGCAATGCAGACCATGTCCAGGGAATGGGTCTGCTGCAGAAGGCAGTGGGAGCCAGGCATCCAGACATCCATCCAGGCATCCACACCTGCTGCACCCCAGGCAGTGCCCTCCTTGTGCAGGAGACAGTCCTGCAGCAGGAAAGGGAGGAGGACAGGGCAGCTCTCTAGGAACACACTCCCTCAACAAGTGGTGGATCAGATTCAGGGTTCATCTGGGGCAGCAGGAGGTGGTACCAGGGACAAAGCTGGACAAGGTGACAGTGTGGACCTGCTCAGGAGACAGGCTCAAAGTCAGAACTGGGGACAAGATACAGCATCTATCCAAGCAGTCTTCAGGGAAAGAAGCTGCCTGTAGCATGGGCCTGAGGTCCACCCAGGCAGCAGAGCCAAGGATAAGGTGGAGACAAGCACTCCTACAGCTCAGAGAGGGACCAACACCCTGGGACAGGCTGTAATGGGCCTTGGGCAGGGTGCAGGGGAAGGTCCTCAGGGGATCCTGAGCAGGCTGGTAGGGTTTATGACTGCCCTTGAGGATTTCAGAGTTTGGTCTTTTATTCAGGACACCAAAAGGGTCTGTTACTCCCAAGGACAGAAAAAAGGCTGGAAGGGATTTTTTTCTGTGCTGGTAACAGAGCCTGTCAGATCACAGCAGTTTTGGCTATCTAATCAGGATACTCACTAGTGAACAAATAATCCCAGGGGTAGAAACGTCATTGCCTTGAAACTTTCTGTAGGGACTTTCCTGCATTTATATGGTGCAGACAGGCATTTTAATATCCAGACTGCCTCAGGAAATAAATGGTACTATAAGCAGCCTCCTCATCTCCTGCCATGTGCACAAAATCTGGCATAAATAGAGGTTTCATCTCAATTAATGCAATAAATTCTTTATTTTGTTGCTCATTGCATAGTATTGCACAGTTCTCACTGCTTCTCTTTCCTTGTCCTGGCGGCATGCTTTGCCAATAACATGAGTGCATTAGAAACAGCAAGGTCATAGATTGTATCCAACAGGCAGATGGTGGACTTCAAGACAGTACATAAATTTTAGGAGATCCTCATGTGTAAAAATAACCAGGAGAACATTTGATAGTCTCCAGTGAAGTATGTAAAATGACTGAATAAAAAACTCTCTTTTCAGAAAACAGCATTGCTAGGAAGAGGTACCACAGTTTTCCTTTTACTGTAATTCCTTTATTGTTTGGTTTGATTTAAAGTTCATACTGACATGCACTCATCTAAAAGAGCTGTGACAGATTTGAAGTTTCCAGAACTTTGTTGTCTATTTGTTGTCAGGAATAGAACACAGCATATACATAAGTAGTCTGTTATGGAAAAAGCACTGACATAAAGAAGTGTGTTATTATATACCTTTTGTATCACCTTACAGTATTTAAGAAAATTGTTACATTTTGTATGATAAATGCATATTTTTCTGTAACTGATCTTTGTAATCGAGGAGACGACTGTAAGTAGTTTCTGTATTATTGCACTCTTTCTGAAGCAGCTGATCAGGAAAAGCACCCTTTCATGCCTTTTATACCATAAAGCAAGACAAGATTATTTGATGGTTGGCTGCTTAAGTAAATATTCAGTTGGTTCTGTTTATTGCACCACTTCTTTTCAGCATCTTGCTTTAGATAATGCACTGCTCCAAGTTTTCGCATGGTGACAATTCCAGTCAAAACCTGAACTGAAAGGCAAAAAGGCCTTGATACATCTTTTGCTTTTTATCACAAAAAAAAAAAAAAAGTCTCTGTCTTGACAGACAACTCAGTCATGTTAGAGGTTCAATTTTGTGGAATCATTGTGGTGATTCGCTTGACTCTGCCTCATACCAGCATCCTTACCCCCCCATCCCCTCCTTTCAGACAAAGCCTTTTCTAAAATTAATCATCCAACTCTGCAGTAGTGTTCAAGTTCATTAGTTTCCTTCTGTAGTCTTTGACAATGTAAGTTTTGATGTTGAATCTTTCACAGGTGAGCAAACATCTGAACGACATTTTCCAGTGTGCATGTTGATATGTATATATTATTCTGGAACACCAGTTACAGAACTTTTTGAGTTGAGGTGACCTTCTTGACCTTTTATTCCAGTTTATATGTAAGCCAGTATGTGTTGTAAACCATAAGTGTCAGTGAATGTAAGAGTCACTCAAATCATGCTTTAGTACCATCTTTCATACAATTAATTGGTAGTACTTTCTACTTAGAATAAAGCATAGACAATTTCCTGATCTACAAGAAAAGAGTTCAGGGGAAAGTGGTAAAATATGCCAGTAATTAGGTGTTTGAGGTCATGGATAAATGTGGGTACCCATGACTTCTGGCTGTTGAATGATCCATTTAGAGAAATTCGCAGAAGCAGCTTCATGGACACCTGGGAGATAAGAGGTTGCTACTTTTTTTTCTGTTCAGTTCTTCCTGTAAGCCAGTATCAAAAGTGAAAACAAGGAGCAGTAAAGAAAAAGTACCATCATACTCTCTCCAAAGTCTATCAAAAACAACTCAGTGTTTTAAATTCAATTAAATGTGTTATACGTTTGAATATTGTGTAACTTAGAGTGGCGATGCAGTGGTGATCTAGATCTAAAACACTGGAAACAATGCCCAACACTTCTAAAACTGAAATGTTCTGATCTAGAATTAAAGGCCACTCCATTGATCTGGCTTGTCACAGGTGATGCCCCTCATCACTGGGCTTTCCAGTGAGAATAGTGCTTTCCAGATACTTTTTACTTGGAAGATTTGTATTTAAAAATTATTTCTTTGGTATTTAACTATTCAAATAGGCATCGAACTAGCATTTCAGAAAGCTGAGTTCATTATAACAAACAACAGATTTCTCTCTGAAGTCTTATATGCATTGGACCTTTATGCATTGGCATGTATCTTTTTCTAAGCGAACAGTTATGAGTTTTCCTAAATTTAATAATGTTGTAAAAAGTAGGGATATGTTTAAAGGACATGAAGTACTCAAATAAGACCTTGTTGACCTTTATTCTCATTTATAGCCTGACTTTATTAGGTCACTTCAATATTTGATTTTTGTACATCACCACATGTCTTGTCCTTTGTTTATCCACATGGATGTATTATGGATTTGGATAAGATTCAAACAGGTTTCATATACAAAGACAAAGAGAGAAATGATCCACTAAAGTTGTACTTTAGTACACACTGTAAATCCAGTGTGTTCTTCAACAGCATGTTGTGCTGCTGTTTCAGGATAAATGTCCTGCCTGGAAAGAGCATCAGTCTGTAGTCCCCATTATTCTGATAATGGCTTAATTAGCTCTGTTTACAGTATGTTATAATTTATTGTGTGAATTCTGTCAGCAATAAGTAGGTGTTGTCATAGAGTGACAGAATTATAGAATGGTTTGGGTTGGAAGGAACATTAAAGATCATCTAGTTCCAACCCCCTGCTGTGGGCAGGAACATCTGTCACTAGACCAGACCTCAGAGCTCCATCCATACCTGATTTAGAGGATGGAGGATGGGACATCTACAACTTCTTGGGACAGCCTGTTCCAGGGCCTCACCAGACTCACAGTAAAGTATTTCTTCCTAGAATCTAATCTAAACTACTCTCTTTCAGTTTGAATCTGTTCCCACTTGCCCTGTCACTACCTCCCACTGTAAAGAGTTCCTCTCTTTCTTGTAGGATCCCTTTAGGTGCTGGAAAGCTGCAGTTAGGTCAGCCTCAGGCCTTCTGTTTGCCAGGCTGAACAAATTCAGTTCTGTCAACGTTTCCTCAAAGGGCAGGTGTGACATCACTGTGTTCAGCTTGGTATCCCTTCTTTGGACTTGCTTCACAGTTCCATGTTCTTGTCCTCTGCTGGGACCTAGAGCTGGATCCAGAGCTGGTGGGGTCTGAGCAGAGCAGAGCAGAGGATCAGAATCCCCTCCCTGCCCTGCTGCCCACGGGGCTTTGGCTGCAGCCCAGGACACATTTGGCTCTCTGGGCTGGCAGTGCCATGGCTGGGTCATGCCCAGCTCTCCTGTCCCAACATCCCTAAGTCCTTCTAGGCAGGGCTGCTTTGATCTGTCCATCCCTTGTGTTGATACTGGAGGTTGCTCCAACCCAGGTGCAGCACCTTGCATTTGGTCTTAAAAATTCCATGAGATTCGTATGAGCTCACTTCTTGAGCTTGTCCAGGTCCCTCTGGGTGGCATCCCATCCTTCAGGTGCACCACTGAGGTTGGTGTCTTCTGCAAATCTGCTAGGAGTGCACTTGATCCCTTTGTCCATGTCATTAATGAGGTGTCTATAATGCTGGTCTCATTATGGACCCCTGAGGGACACCATTTGTCACTGAAGTCCATTGGGACTCTGAGCCATTGACCAGTAACCTCTGGATATGACTGTCAAACCAATTCCTCATCCACCAAACCCATTGAATTCCATCTCTCTCTAATCAAGAGAGGAGGATATTGTGGGGGACTGTGCCAAAGGCTTTACAGTAAAATTACAGATAAATGAGATCTGCAACCCTTCCCTTGTCCACTGCTGCAGTCCTCCATCATAGAAAGCCACTGAGTTGAGCAGGTGGGACCTGCCCTTGGTGCAGTTGTCCTGAATCACCTCCCTGTCCTATGTGTGTCCAGCTTTAGGGGCATCTGTTCCATGATCTTCCCAGGCAGAGGTGAGGCTGATGGGTCAGTATTTCTCAGGGTCCTTCTTTCTACGCTTCTTAAGGGTGGGTACAATGTTCTTCCCTTTTTACAGTCACCTGGGACTTGCCCTGACTGCCATGGCTTTTCAAATATCATGAGGAGTGGCTGTGCAATTACATCAACCAATTCCCTTGGTTGTGTGCAGTCTGTGTTGGGTACTCTTTAAATAGGGTGCATTGAATCACAAATGCTGCAATTACTTTTGCTGAAGACTAGTAAACAATTCTGTGCTAGTTAGGTACAGAATCATAAGATTAGCATCAGCCAGGTAAAGATCTTGGGGCAGAGTGGCTTCTTTTTGTTGGAAAAGGCAAGCTACTTACAAAGGAAGAAAACTGAAAAAAAGGTTAGAAATACATCTTTATCATCAAACCCTGAATTTCTGAAACACGTTTTGAACAGTGAGCAGCAGAGGGAAAACCTCCCTGATTTTCAGGTGAGTCTTGTTTGGTATATGAAAAAAATATATTTGATTATATGAGTGATTGTAAAAAAATATTGTTTGTGGTGCAAGATGGTCCAAAAGCAGGGAACTGAAATCAACAAACCAGAAGTCCTGGGTTCTATATCACTTAATTGGGACAAAATGAGGGGAATCTACGTGGCTCTGTCAAGATACTGAAACAACTATGTCAACAACAACTCTGTCAAGATATTAAGTGTTATTGTGCAGTTTGCTAGACAGTTATTCCCTCTGTTTACTTTTGAGGCATTGGGGGTTTTAGCATGGGTCAGGTTAGCTATCAGAACATACAGCACAGTCCATAAAAATCATATAAAATCATTCTGATTTCATCTGGCTAGAAGCAATTTTCTTCTTAGTAGGTGGTACAGTGCTGTTTTGGATTTGGTATGAAAAAATGTTGATAACAAACTGATGTTGCAGTTGTTGCTAAGTAGAAATTAACCCCTGTCAAGGACTTTGCAGTCTCCCATGCTCTCTCAGCAAGGAGGTCCCTAACAATGTGTGAGGGACCACAGCTGTGACAGGTGACCTGAACTGGCCAAAGGGATATTCCACATCACAGAATGTCATGTTTGGTGTGTTATCTGTGGTGGAGTTAGCTGTGAGGGGCTATGGCTGCTCAGGTAGGGCTGATATCAGTCAGTAGGCTGCTCTATTATGCATCACTTCTGTGAGGTTGGTTGGATTTTATTCCTCACTCTTTTTCCTTTTATTGTTCATTTTGCTATTGTATATTAGTTGATTTCACTTACTAAGCTGTGCTTATCTCAGCCCACGGGTTTTTCATGTTTCCAATTCTCTGCCAGTCTGGCAGGGGCAGGAGAGTGAGTGAGCAGCTGCAGGGGACTTAGTTGCTGGCTGGAGTTGAACCACAATAAAAGTTTTGCTTCCATTATTAAAATTAAAAGGATTTTTTTAGAGGACCCGTGGAGTGTGGAGACTTACCTCTGTTTGAACCCACTCTTAGATAATGCAGCATGTTTGTGCTATTCAGGTAATTTAGTGTCAGATTCTTCTCAAAGTCACACTGTAGAGTGAAAAAATTTTAAATCAACAGGAACTGCAAAGGAAATAAATCATGGGACACTAATTATAAAATATTCCACAAATCAAGGAAATTGGTTAATCAAACCTGATCTTCCCTCAAAGCTTTTTGGGTATACTAGGAAAAAAACTAATCTTTTGCAAACATACATGTCTTAATGCTCCACTTGGTTTCCATTTTCCTTCTGTTTATTTCACCCCTCTTGCCTGCCCTCCTCTGTTGCCAGAGGCAGAACAGCTGGCTTCTTGACCTTTATTGTAATTTTGTTTGAGTTAACAGGCGGACCATATACAAAAATAAAGAACTCAGTTTCCTTTTTTTCTATGGGAGATGTTCTCAGCTGAATCAACTGAACACCATCAGTGCTGTGGATCTAACAGAGCCAGTTCAGTTTGTTTCATAATGAACCACTTAGATTCATAATGATCACTTAGATCTTTTAGGACAGGTGGATGTAGCATAAACCTTTCCAAAGACATCTGGGTTTTTTTGGAATGGAAGGCCAAAGCAGGCACACTGTGCTGAGCTGCACAAGCCCTTACTGCAGAAACTCTGCAGGATGTACAGGCACATTCTGAGCTTTTAATATGCAAGCAGGTACATTTCAGCCCTCCCTAATTTTTTGATAAACCAGATGCATCATGGCACAAATCTTAACTGAGACCTTGGTTAGAAGAGAGGAAATTGTATGGAATGTTCTTGCAAGATCACAGAGCCAAAAATTGCTAATGAGCCAAGCAGGAACGATATGTGTCAAACAGCTCTGGTACAGATTATTCCCAAGCAAAAGGCTTTTAATCTGTATTTGCCTGATGTTAGATATCTGCTTGCTTGGTTTATTTCCTCGTAATCATTCCTTCCAGTTATTTTTTTTTGGAGATAAAACTTCTATCTGTGATTACTAAAGTAAGATTCCAATTAAGTCAGTTCTGTTAATTTTCAATTCTTAATTTTTATCTAGGGAGTAACATGCCATATGTCCTAAACAGTTGCCAAGATATAAATGGGCTATGTAACATACAGAGTAATTTCAGTTTTCACTTTGAGTTGAAATGTCAGTAGTAAAGTTTTACAGTTTCTCAAGTAGACAGACCCAAGAGAGAATACTTCTGAAAAACATCTCCTTGAGATATAGAAGTCTTTCTAGAGGAATATTAGTGGTAAATGATTGTTGGCTGAGATTTATCTCTTGCAACTGAAATATAAACTATTCATGGCGCAGAGGTAAAGGAATTTTTAAAAGGCATATGTAGTCCTAGTTTGTTGTTATTCTGTCCTGTTCTTGCCATTTCAAATATGATGCACTTTAGGCTTTTTTACATATTTTGGATGGAGAAAGTGTAAAAATTAAATTGAGGTGTGGAAAGACAATTTAAAATGGACTTTCTCTGGTGAGAAGCATGATTGCAGCAAGCAGAATACTTAGTAGCAATTGGAATCGTTTGGCAAGCTAAATTGTTTTTGTAAATGGATGTCACATAAACTCATTTGATTCTCCATTTTGTTCCAGAATTGTGTAAAGTGTTGCATGTAGGGTTTTTGGAATTCAGAGTGCATTTGTTGCCTAAAAAAGCAGGGTTCAGCAGAGCAGGTCAGGAGAGTTGCTTTTTAATTTTTCTTGTACTTTTTAGATTAAATAAGGAAGAGGTTTCTTAGAGGAAGGAGTGCTGGAGAACTTCAAATGCTTTAGTCATATCCAGACCTTATAAATTGGCACATTTTAATATTTACTTTTGCAGCATTTGCTCACAGATGTGAATTTGTGCTCTACATATTAATCTTCCCTAAGTATGTTTGACTTTAATAGACTTGTGTTCTGCTTCAGTGATTATTCAGTAGATAGATATCTACAAATATGGACCTTTCTTAACAATAACATGTCAGGCTGCTCACACTTGTGCATAACTGAGCTTAATCATAAACTCACTTGACACCAGTGGCATTCATGGTGTTATTCCATGACTCTGCTTGCACAGTTAGTCTCTTCAATCCTTTGATTTAACAGTCTGACTGTTTGCATAAATAAAGCAAACATCTCATCCTGTCAGAAACTGTTAGGTGGCTGAAACAAATTCAAAGTATTGATTATACGGGCTTATAAAAAACGGTATCTGTAAATTTCAGCTCTCAGGATGACTGTTCTGTTTCATTTGATTCTCAGACCTAATGTGTGTGAAGCTGGAATTAGTTTATTTGAAAGGGGCAACTGTGGGAAATCTCTAGGGGTCAAAGAATTAGTTTGGTAACCAAATATATGAGTCTCTGAAAATGCAGCCTTCAAACAAAACTCAGTTCTGCCATTTTATCTTTGTGAATCATTTAACTAACTGAAAGAAGATCCAATTGCCATTTTAAAAATTGTGTTTTACCTGATTTTCATGTGGTACTATCACAGTTGTCATCTGTACTCACCCATCCAGGCCTATAAATGTCTATTTAATAAGGTCTGTAGCCTGAAACATGAAAGTTCATGCTATTCTGGTGGAATTTATCCTATCAATATAATTACATGTGGTATTAGTCAAAACACACTTCTGTGAATTCTCTTAAGGTTACAGTTGTTACAGTACCTTCTGACCCTAAGCTTCACATATTAAGTGTATTTAGGAAGAAAATATCATCCATGTGGCTTCATCTCATCAGAATAGAAGCAAATCTGCCTCTTATTTCTGGATTATTTTGTACTGCAGATTTCAAAGAGCTTCACATTTCCTGTTGCACAGAGGTGTGATCAGTGCAGTGTATATTTACTGGTTTCTCTTTTCTGCATATCTTAAGTATATTCAGTGTAACACTTCACAAAACATATGCTAAGCATGATACTTCACTGTGTCAAGTATAACAGTAATAGACACCACAGCTATGTCAGTTTATGATATTATTATTTACTATTATTATTGTATAATTGTACAGGTAAAAGAAGGATTTATAAATGCAAGATGTTTCTGTCTTTTGATGTTTCTGCTTTATGTAATTCAATGTATTTCTTCCTCTTTAGGCCGTGCTGAGTCCTCTTATAGCAATTGCACTGAAAATATCTCAGATTCATGAGAGGACAGGACGAAAGGGACCCACTGTCATCACTTGAAGCCACAGAAGATTGTTAAACCAGGGCCAAAAAAGGAACAGCAAGGAAGATACAGAACCTTGTTAAAATTTGTTAGCCATTTGTGCCTTGTATGATTCTAAAAATTAGGTGGGAAGAAAAATTCAATATAACATTAAGCATAATCATTTGCATTGATCTCCAAATGCAATAGTGTATTGACTTGTTTTACCTGCAGTGTAATAATTTCTGATAACAGTATAACCAAAGAAAGAGGCCTTAATGTTCAAATGTTGTCAGTAACGTAGCCGAAAATGACAACTGCTTGGTTTGAATGTTATGATAAAATTTGGAGAAATTTCAGTCAGGGGGAGAGACGGAGGACAAAACAAAGACATGCTTGGTGAGTATTGTTTGGGATTCTTGTCACTTCTGGTAGTTTTCTGAAGAGGTTTGCAGAGCATGTCTGAGTCACAGGGCTGTGTACTGAGCTCTGTATTTCCTCCCTGGCTCCGTGCCTCCTCCCAGGCCTCTCCTGTTGCTCACAGATGCACGCTGGCAGCAGTGTTGTATACACACTTACACTTGCTCCCAAAGATGGGGTTATTCCATACTTTTTTACCCCTGCTTTTAAAACATATCAATGTGACTTGTGCCTTTAGATTTTCCTTATTTTTTTTTCCTTATTCTTTTTCTTTGGTTTTCCTCCAAAAGGAGGCCTTTGTGCTGTAGAGCTGATTTTGTCCTTCCAGCAATATGTCGGGTATGGGATCTGACTGTCTTCCACAATATTCCTCGTGTCAGGAGATGATACTGGTGCTTACTGTGTTTGCAAGATAATCTCTGCAAGTTCAGCAATTCTTTAAGGAGATACAGAAGTTTTTTTTAAAGTCTTTGGAATACTCCTGCTCCACTAACCACGAAGTAAATGAGTGAGAGGGAATTAAACAAACCCTAATCAATTGAATAGAAATACTAGTATGATTCACCCTGTGGACACAGTTTCTGTTAGATTCTTGGTAACAGTGGATCATACAACAGAAATTTGGGGAGTGCAAGAGACATTCCCGGCATAGATCTGAGAAGGCTGATGGGGATATGGACATCAGCAATTTTTCTGCTTGTGAAATGATGCAGCAGTTGTAGCTACAATACTGTGCTCTGAAAATGAACACAACACTTTATGCATGTGATTTGCTTGAAAGCTTTGCTTCCTTGGAAACGGTGTGGTCACTTGTATCATTCGTCAAGGTGGCTTTGTGCAGCTTGCCTCTTTGCAGTGTATTTCAATTCATTGTGGTTGTCAAATTTTAATACAATTTATATCATATTGCAGCAAAGGAAATTGCTTAAATTTCTTTCAACACTTCTGTCAAGAAATGGCTATGGCACTTAGCATACAATAAAGACTAATGCTGTATATCTGTTTTAATACGTAATTGTGGACAAGACACCCTGCACTTTTGAGCTTATTAATAAAATTGCCTTAATTACAATTACATTATTACTTAATTACTCTAAACAAATGAGGTATGAATGTTCTAACTTAGTATCCTACCTTACCATTAAGTGTTTCCATAAATCAAAAGAGATTTTAAGACTTTAATTCTTTTTATAAATATGTTTCTTCTTTATGACCGTGACATTCTCACACTTTTTGGACATCTACTTTATAATGTAAGAACACTCATCTACACAGAAGCCTTTTTTATCTAATCTTTTATGTTTATTAAGGATTAAACTTTTCTAGGTGCAGAATAAACTCCTAACTAGTAGATCACATATAGTCAAGCACATTCTGGATTATGACAGTTCAGATTACTGGGTTGTATAAAAGAACATTCTGAAAGTCCAGTAAAATTTCAAAAAACTCTTTCTCTGACAATGAAGTGATTTTTGATCACATGTTGAACTAGCTGTTTGTGCTGTGGAGTATCCCATTTGCCAAGCTTTTTTGGAGTGGGGAGAATGCAGTTTGAAAAGTAGGATGTACTGAAGCCAGGTGCAGTGGGAAGACTCAAGAATAGATGAAGACTGAAGAAATGTGCTTTTATCCGAAAGCTGTCACTAGAGCTGCAGTAGATGGCAGTCTGCTTTCATGAAGGCAGTCATCATAAACAAAGGTCATGGTTTAAAATCTCTGTATTGACTTTATCCAGGGCTGGAGAAACATTAGTTGTGCCTGTGTACTGAAATGGAGAAAAGGGCTGTTTGTGTGTGGTTTTGAATAGCTGTCAAACAGCAGACTTGCAGAAATAACCTAACCCAAAATCCACTCACCTTCCCTTTTTGTAATGGTGAGGGATGTTACTGATAAAATGTAGCTGATGTTTTCTACCAGTTAATTGCTTTTCTCTGCAAAAAGATGAATAAAACTTTGTAAGGCTCAAGTGCAGCTCTTAGCTGCTGATGTGTGTGGGAGAGGACTATAGCACAGTCTCATGGAGTGTGCTGCATTTCCTGAGGTCTTTTAATTATTAACATGGGAGGTGAATGCATAGAAAAAAGCAAGTTATGTGAGCTTACAAAAAGAAGCAAAGCTTCTAAAACTAGACCATACATTTAGCAGAGGGAAAACTCTCATTAATACTGCTCATCTTATCACAGTGTCTAGGCACTGTGACAGAGACCCACACCCTTTTGTGCTATTGTTTAATTAGCAGCTTCCTCAAGTTTGGAAATTGCAAGATTCCTGTATTATTCAGCTGTGATTGCATTAACATTTACTTGGATAATTCTGCTTTCTAAACCCTCGTATTTTCTCTGTGTTCAGAGACAATTTGGAAGGCAAAATAATACTCACCTGAGCCACAGGATCACAGAATCCTTGAGGTTGGAAGGGGCCATGTAGTTCATCAGGACTAAAATCACCTTAGTCTGTGTCCCAGATCACAGCAGAGTCAGGTAGGGGAAGCTGGCCAGGACCATGTGTAGTTGGTTTTGATTATCTCCAAGGGCTGAGAGGCCAGGACTTCTCTGGGCAAACTGTACTAGTGATTGACTGCTCCCATAGTGAAAAAAAACAACCCCAAAAACCAAAAACCCAACAGCAAAACCTTTTGGAGGGTTCAGATGGAATTTTGTGTGATTCAGTTTGTGCCCATTTTCTCTTGTCCTATCACTGAGAAGAGCCTAGGTCCACACACTTCCTTTTTACCCAAGTATTTCTAGAAATCAATAAGATCCTTCAAGAGCTTTCTCTTCTCCAGACTAAACACTCCCAACTCTCTCAGTGTGTCACCATATGACAATTTTTCCAGTCCCTTTTTCTTTGTGGCTCTTTGCTGGAGGTGCTCTGGAATGTCCATGTCTGTTTTGTGCCTTGGAAACTCAGACCTGGACCCAGCTGTATCTTAACTCTACCAGTTCTGAGCAGAAGGAAAGGATCAGCTTCCTCCAGCTGCTGCTTTTGCTTCTCCTGATGCAACCCAGGATGTGAATTGCTGTCTTTGCTGTGCAGGTGAGTTGCTGGTGAGTTGATAATTTTTGTTAAATGTGTGAGCCCTGGATCCTTCTCTGTGTGGTTGTTTTCCAGCACATGGGCTCCAGCATGTGTTGGTGTCTGGGTTTACTCATTTACAAGGGCAGGACTTCCCTTTGTTGAACTTCAGTATTGTAAAAGGTCATCAGGTTGGTTAAGGATAATTTCTGTTTCATAAATCCTTCCTGATCCAAATCACCTTCTTGAACTTAGCTTTGGCAAGGATTTCCAGGAGTGGCTACTCCATCACCTCCCCAGGAACTAAAGTGAGGCTGAGCAGCCTGTAACTCCCCAGATCCTCCTTCTCTTAAGGACAGGAGAGATTTTGCTCTCTTGCCTCAGGGACCACTCCTGGTCCCCCACAGTCTTTCAAAGGCAAACAAATGACTCAACTTCTTCAGCTCTGTGCCTGCCATCCTAAGTCTTTACATGGATGTGTGTATGTGCTGTTTTTTCAAGCACTCCCTGACCATTTCTTGTTCCATCCAAGGTAAGTCTTCCTCACTCCATATTTTTCCCTTAGTGTCAAAGACCTACAATTCCTGAAGACTGCTTTTACCAGTAAAGATGAAGACAAAGCACCTCAGGCTTTTCTATGTCTTCTTTCAACTCATATAGCTGTAGAAACTTTCCCCATTACCCTTCACATTTCTCATCTGTCCTAGTTTTGGCCAGTACAGTGTTATTTTGGCATTAGCTGGGTTGGAAGTGTGGGAAAGGAAAGGAGACTGGAGATGTATGGATGTGTGCAGCTGATTTATTCTATACCAGTCATGTCATCCCTGTAGGACACGGCTTTGGGTAGAAGAAAAAGTAGAGTGGAAGTGGTGCCTTGGTAAGTCTGACCTGAAACAGAGACTGGGCAGAGCTGGAGAATAAAGTTGGTATTTATTGAAAGGCCTTTAGGGTACACCTTGGGCAGGACAGGGCCTGGCCAGGGCTGTACCCAAGGCGGACTAAGAATCGTCACAAAATAGACAAACGGTCACAAGGTCTCACACTTTTATAGGTTTTGGTCCATTTGCATATTTGGGTTCAATTGTCCAATTACAGCTCCAGGTTGTGAGGTCCCATCCTTCTTGTTCCTCTCTTCAGTCACTCTTGTTTCTGTTTTGGGCCTGAAAGTTGTCCTCGGTGTGCAGCAGGAAAAGCATTTGTTTTGTGTCCCTGCTCTGTGATGAGAGCTCACCAGCACTGAATATGAGGCTCAGAACTGCACCCCTGGGCAGCACAGAATCTGAAAATATGAAAGCCAAAACTTAAGGAATCCAAAGGACAGCCATTTCTGTTCCCTCTTCACCCTTGGAAGCGAAGTGCTGAACAGAGTGGGGCAGTCAGTGTGGTCTGGGTGGAGCAGTGCAGATTGGCTTGGGAGATTTGTCCATCCTTGTTTTCCATTGTCTCAGCTGGGGGACAAAAAACTCCACATTGCAGTGGTGATATCCACCCTTTTCTCCTTTGTCTCAGGAAAAGCTGCATGTCATGGACAGTTGGACAGTTGGACTTCCATAAGCATTTTTGGGTTGTAATCAGCCTCTTTTTATACATTGTTATTATTAGTATTGTTTCTGTTACTGTTTGTTTTCCTTGCCTTGTTATGTTTTTTCCAGTAAATTGTTGTCTCAACCCATAATCTCTGCCTTTTTGTTTGTTTCTCACTGGAGGTGGTGGGGGGAAATGATGTGTCTGTTTGGAGCTTAATTTCCAACCGGTTTTCAACCACAACATCACCTTATTCAAAGCTCCAGGTGGGCTTTGACTTTCCTCATCTCATCCCTGCATGATTGTGCAGTGCTCTGCATTCCTCCTAATTCAGCTGTCCCTGCTTCCACTTACCATACATTTCCTGTTTATGTCCAAGTTTAGTCAGGAGCTCTTGGGCCATCATGTGGGTTTTTTGCTGCCTTTGCTTGAACTCTGCATATCAGGTTGAACAATTCCTGAGCTTAAAGGAGGTGATATTTGAAAATTAAACAGCTGTCCTGACTCATTGTTACTCCAGGACCAGAACCCATGTGACTCTTCCAAGCAGCTCTAGAGATGTTAAAGTCTGCCCTGCAGACTTTGGTTCCACTCTCTGCTATTTTCCCTCCTCTCAAATTTCTGAATTGACCACCTCAAGATACCTGCAGGAAAAACCTACACATTTCTTTGGCTTCTCAGTCACCAGTGTCAGGAAGTTGTTTGTCAATGCACTGAATCTGTTCTGTTCTGAAGCTTTAGTTTGACCAGTTCATATTCTTCAGCCCAAAGAAAATTTATTTTAATGTAAGGTTTCCAGCTGCTACTCTTGGCAAAGATAAATTCGTGCTATTAAGTATGATCAAAAGTAAAGTATTTAAAATCTTTTGCTGCCTTAAGATTGTTGACATTTTTGAGCTTGTTGCCCATGCCATTTTGCATTAAGTTCATAATCAAGTAGTTAATTAGCTGAAAAGAGAAACGTAAAATCAGATTGTATCAAAATATTAGGTATTAACTTAATGTTCTCCCTATCTCAGTAACTTTTTTGCATCAAATACTTCATTGCATACTGCAGGTTGAAGATAGATTTATCTTCAGTTTCACATCTCTGGATCCATTATGATCTCACAACATCTGCAAATGGCTGGCACTAAAAGGGGCACTGCAGGACTCTTCTGGAATTGGGAGAAAGGAAGAACTTCCTGGTTGTTCATAAATATGTGTGGAAATGCTCTGAATGCATTTCCTACAGCAAACCACTCCAAGAGCAAACTTCAGGTGCTCCTGCAATATTTGCTCTTAGTATGACTCAGAGCTGTAGTCCCAGGCATTTCCCACTCTTTTGGGTTTGCTTTAATATCACCTAGTGGAATGGTTAGATTTCCACAGGGGAAAAAAATTAAACTAAACGTGGACAGGACAACCATTTTGCTGTGGGATATCTCCTGGTTAATCACTCTTATCTGTTGTGGTTGATACCTGCACTAACACTTGTGCAATTCCAGCTGCCTTCAGAATCTGGGACTCTGGAGTAAAGCAAGAGATTTTGGGGAATGGATGTGGTAATCCTAGGAAGTAAGGCCGTAACAAAGTCACTCAAGCAGAACCTCTCTTCAACTTCTTTGGAAATAATGTGTTGTATTCCTCTGATTTTTATTGTTCTGTGCTATGCTGCTTCTCAGTCACTTTGAAAAATATTTATATCTTTTGTCTCTTTCAGGGATTCTTTTTTCTCCCTCTGGGTACTTCACTACATTTCTCATCCCCAACTTGTCTTGAAAGGATTTTTCTTCCTCTGTAGGTTGTCCACCCCATTTTATTCTTTCCTTTCTACTTACAGCAGCTACTGAACTGTATGTTCTTCCCATAAAGGATTAAATCCTTTGGAAGACAACACTGATGCAACCATCAGTTCCCTGGCCTTAGCTGTGGCTACAACCATGGCTAGCATGTACAGCTGTAATGTTTAATTTGTAGTCTGGAAAGTGTGATTGCTTTTCTGACTCACTGGTCTGTAGCAAAACCAGGAACAGGTTGCCCAGAGAGGTGATACATGCCTCGTTCCTGGAAAAATTCAAGGTCAGGTTGGACAGTGCTCTGACCAAACTGATCTAATCAAAGATGTACCTGCTTGTTGTGAGGGCTTGGACCAAATGATCTTTCTTAATCCAAACCTTTCAACCTAAAAAGAAAAATTCCACCTAAAGTAAATGTTACAAGTTCAATTCTGAGTGAGCCCTCATGAATTTTTTTTCTTGTTACCTGGAATTTTAAATTACAGAGGCCTGGATGCAAACTTGCCTCAGTCATTTTGTGGGAGGAAGGACACATGTAGCAGAAGAAGGATGAGTCCAAGCCTGTCCTTTTTCTGGAATTTGTTGTGTAATTATGAAGCCACTTGTGTCAGAAACAGGGTACAGGGTCCCTTTCTCAGTTCCCACAGTCCTGAGTAAACTGTGACAGAAGCAACTGCTCTTAGAATTGTCTCAGAGGAGTCAGAGAGGATTTTACATCCTGCAATTGATAATTCCCTCTGAGGAGATGTCAGCATAACCAGAGCTCTCTTTTTGGCAGGTAGGTGATGTATTTTATTGTGACCTTATCCTGAATCATGGGCACTTCTTATCATATAAGCACATACAAGGCATTTGTTTTAAATACAAAATTTATTTATGAATTCACTAGTAAAATAACAGATACTTTTACCCTCACATAAAACAACTCGAAAGGTATACAATACAAAAATAATCAGTTGCAACAAATAATCTGCAAATGGCAAACAAAAGCTGAGTTAATAGGTCTTCCAAGTCAGGTAATCTCTGAAAACAAAAAATGACAGCTTTCTTCTGAAACTCCTTATGAGGCACAAGTCAAGACTGATAATACCAGGATGCTTCATTTATCTTGCAGCTTAAAAAACTCCTGTTGCCAGAGCTGGTGACTTCTACTAGACACAGTCTGAGCATTTCTATCTCTATGGAGATTTGTTCTAATTTAAAATACTTGAAACACTTTTACATATCCCCTCCAACTCCACTCTAAGTCACGAGGGATCAATGTTTTTTCCTGTGCAATTTCACCCTAAATAGTGTAACTGTTAGGGATCACTGACACAATTCTTCTTCCAGTTTTCCCTGCTTCACAAATGCAGGATTTTTCTGGCTGCCTGTCTCTTATGTTTTGACAGGTGTTACTCTTCCTGAGGTCCTCTGGAAATCTGCATCCTGTTGGCAGCTGATTTCTTCCATGGATATACGAGAATTTAGCCCCCCTCTGGGGTTTGGGTCTTGGTCAGCTGTTTGCTGCTGCTCCACAGATAATGTGTATGGTGGTGGCTGTTCCTGCTCATTTGTCTCACTGACAAACTCTGCACTGCTCTCACTGTATGGAGGAGGGGGAATATTGAAGAATTCTTGCTGTTTTAGTGTGCAGGCTGCTGGGAGTGAGGAGACCAGTTTTTCAGGATCTATGCTGTCTTCATAAGAGGGAGGATAGAAGTCAGGCCTAAAAGAAACAAAAAAGAAACACATCCTGGTGAATATGATTTGTCTCACACTGCTTGGTTAAATGCTTTGTCTGTTATGTTTCCAAAATCTAGAGGAGGCTTTAACTGTAAACAGACACCTAAGCATGCCTGAAACAATGAAATATATTAATATAAAAATAGGCATAACTGGTCTAATTTTGCCTTGTCTTTGCACAAAATGTTTTATTAAAGCACAGTATTCTAAAAAGACAAGCCTTCCCCATGAAAATTCCCAGCCATGGCATACAAACACTCAGGCTTGTGAGTATTTAACAAGTGCCTGAGGAAAGTTTAATTTGGAAGAATGAGATCAGTGTTTAAAGTTATTTATTATTACAATAACCATTGTTCTCCACAGTTTTAAAATAAATTTGGTATGTCTCTCCTTATCTAACCAAAATTTACTGAATATTGCTTTTATAGTGCCTTTAGCACACCCATTGTCAGTGTTTCTACTACGGTTTCCACAACAGTCCAGGAAATGTAATTTGTATCCAGTGAAGAAGTTAAAGAGTTTTGCCAGGCCTAGTGCCAATCAGTTTAAGAAACACTCTCTCAAAGCATCAAACTTTGTTAAGAACAAAATCACAGAATGTCACAGAATGTTTTGGGAAGGGATCTTAGTGATCATTCAGTTCCTGCCATGGGCAGGGCCACCTTCCACGAGATCAGGTTGTCCATCCAACCTTGCCTAGAACACTTCCAGGGATGGAGCAGCCACAGCTTCTCCTGGCAACGTGCTCCAGTGCCTCACCACTCTCATAGTAAAGCATTTTTTTCCCAGTATCTAATCTAAACATAATCTCTCTCCATTTGAAACCATTCCCCCTTGTCCTGCCACTGTTCTTTTTTGCAGTCCCTCTCCTTCTTTCCTATAATTTCCTTTCATGTCCATAGGGTGCTGTAATCTCACTGAAATCTCCTCTGAGCTGAGAAACTCCAGCTTTCTCAGCTGTCATCACAGGAGAGGAGTTCCATTCCCCTGATCTTCTTCATGCCCTTTTCTGGCCCCACTCCAGCAGATCCTTTCTGTGCCAAGGATGCCAGATCTGGATGCAGTGCTCCAGCTGGGGCCTCACAAATTCACAGCTGAGGAGCAGAATCCCCTCCCTCAGCCTGGTCACAGTTCCTTTGGAGCAGCCCAGGACACCTTTGGCTTTCTGGGCTGCCAGTGCACATTGCTGGGTCACACTCACCTACTCCTCTACAACCCCCCCAAATTCTTCTCCCCAGATCTGCTCTCAGTCCATTCTTTGCCCAGCCTGTGTTTGTGCTTTGATTTGCACCAACCCAGGTGCAGGATCTTGTGCTTAAAAACCTCCTGAGGTTTTTAAATTGGGGGCACAATTAGACAAGAAAATTTAAGCAGTAGCCATGTAATGAATGAGCTGAGGCCCCCTGCATACCTCAGTTTTGATAACCTACATGAGCACCTACCCCAGCAGCATCTTAAATTGGCTGCTGAGATGGAACTCAGGATGCTCCTGCATGAAGTTGGAATAGCTGCAGCTGCTGCCCCCATGCATGACTCTGGAAGCACTGGAAAATCTGACATTTCCTCTGTTTTATGTAATATACCTTACCTTAGGTGCTGTTTACACAAATTACTGTTTGCACATTGCTGCTTGCTCTAGCAAGCAACATTTCAGACTACAGTTACCTCCACAGAAAAATAATAAAATTGCTGCACATTTTGTAAAAGCCTTGCATTGCTTTTTTCTTCTCACAGTATGTTTAGAAAATAGCATCTCTCCCTCCCAGTTAATCTGGGACACATACCTGTCTATGGTGCAGACCTGTGGTTCTCTGTGGCTGGGATTTCGAATGAAGATGCCAAGGGCCCTGTATTTCAGGACTTCATGGAAAGTGCTCCAGAAAACGCTGGTGACAAGGAGACAGAGCCCCAGAGCCAACAGGCAATAAAACACCAGCTTGCTGTTCCCACATCTGCACACGGAAGAACTCGTGGACGTGCAAAGCACTGCCAGGCAAATTGTGGAGAAACTGAGTAAGAGCATAAAAAGACGAATGAAAGTGAAAAGACCTTTTGGCATCTTCCACAGAAAGCACAGCACTTTGTTCCTGTCTGCTGTTTGCCTGCTGGCTCCCTGCTGTACTCCTCTTCTTCATGTATGTGTGGTTTATATGCCACAGGACCAACTGGCCCACAGACAGTTGGGAGAGCAGGCAGGTTTAACCTACTCATTAACTCGTTGAGAGACTTATAAACTCTTTTGAGATTAATTTGTAACCTTCTACCTCCTTTAGGGAAGGAAGCAGAAACTTCCTGAGCCATCCCTTTGCTGTTGTAATCTCTGGAGTGTAAACTTGGGCTGCTGCCTTCATTGCATGATTTGTAGTAGTTTATTCACTCTACTGCTTATGAATGAGACCTGCATTTGTTAAATTTAACTTACTTGACTTTAAGGGAAAAACAACCTACAACCAACAAAGATGCTGTTCATTTAAAGCTTGAAGGGAAATGATGCATGTTAATAAATACATGGTATAAATGCAGACATTGACATGGTAGGGGAATGGGCATAGGTAAAAACTGCTGATCTCTGAGCTTGCATGTCTTCTCACCTTTTCTCTCTGACTTGTCAAGATAAGGTAGCACTGAAGAATATTAGTGTCTGACAGGTGTCAGTCTAGGATTTATTTCAACAAAGGATTGTTGAATCCTTTTCAACAAAGGATTTATTTCTCCAAGCACAAGCTGTTGCCATCCAGTACCTTGGTCACAAGAGCCCAGAAAGCTGATATGAAGCACTTGCATGGCCTGCAGCCCATGAAGGAGCCCAGCACCTCAGAGTGGGACACAGGGCAGCCTTTTGGGGTGTCTGAGCTGCCAGAAGAAGCAGCAGAAGGCAACAACACATCTTTTACTGAGCAGGTTTCCCAGATGTGGAGTTACCCCAAGGATGTGCTGGCCTCTGAGTAGCACTCACAGCTTTCTCTCCAGCTGCCCAAATTGCAATGATAACCTAATTGGTTATCATTGAATGGGTGTTACAACAGCCAGCTCACACCTCCCTAAACTGCTTTGTAAGGTTTGAGTTCCAAAAACAGCAAAAAATTCAACTGCAAAAGCAACTGGTGACACAACAAAGAGATTACTTCCCTTAAAAGAGCTGCTCCAGTGGAAAAGGTGTAAATGGAATAAATTCCCACTAGTGTGAGTTGCCACTTAGCATGTGTCCAGGTGCAAATTCCTCAGGGACTGGGTGGGGTGGGTCAAGGAAAACTCTTATTTTAGGCACTGCCTTCACCAAATTCAGGTCTCTGAAAGAGGTGGCCCAGTTGTGACAGGGGAAATCAGTAACCAGGAGGGTAAAGCCAGGTACTGGGGGTAGGAATTCCTGCAGAGAAAGTGTGAGGAGAGGCTGAGAGCACGAGAGGCAGGTGGAGCACAGAGAAATGGTGGAGTCAGTGCTGAGGGATGCCCAGTGAACAGCAGCAGCTGCTCTTCCAGAAATGTAACTGCAAAAATGTTCTGTGACAAAAACACATTAAAGTTTCAAAAGGCAAGTGATTTACATCTGTCTTGCCTAATATGAAGTCCACCAGTTCATCTTCCTTCTGGTGCAGGACTATTTTCCAGGACAGCTTTCCTTCATGCTCTGTTGTTTCAAATTTAATGACTGCTCCTCCTTCAAATTTTTTCCCCATAGGTTAACAGATCCAGCTGAATTTACAATAATATTTTTCTGTATAATTTGTACTTTCTGCATATCTGTTAAACATACTTTATTGTACAAAATACTTCTTATTACTTCTGGTTTTTTTTGATGTTCCAGATCTTAATTCACCTAAATAAAATTACCAAGTTATTAATGACTCCTATCTAAAGTACAGTTAATTAATGTAACTCACATCTTCTGTAATGTTACTCCTCCCAGCACAGGATGGTATTGATGAAAGAATGATGTTGATGAAAATAATTTTTACTTCTTGCTTTCTGTATGGAACTGTATTCACTGACCTGTTTGATCATTGAAATTTATACCTGGAATATTATAGCATCATATCTGTGGTGATAAAGGATTAGTTAAATGTTACAGGAAAACCTTTAAAATTTTATATAATATATAAGATATTAATTATTTTCATTTAAAAATTGTAATATAAAATATATTAAATTAAAAGGGATTTTTTTTTCTCTCTATGTGAAAAACAATCTAAGAATTCAAATACACTCCATTACTATACTAGGAAAAGAGATTAAAAAAATCTAAAAAAACCCTTAACAAGGAAGTTAAAAAGATTAAATAAATGCTATAATTCCTAGAATAATCAAAAGCCAGTGCCTAGGTTACACCTCACTTAGAAGGAAGAACTAGATAGCAGGATAATCTTTAGACAAGGAAAAACTGATTTTCTATGCCAGCCAGTTCCCTGAGAACCCTAAGAAATGAAAAAGAAGCATGCAAGGCCTGCCAGTGGCAGCTGCTGGCTCCAGAGGATGGTGAAGGCAGAACCCACCTGTGGGGAGATGCTCTGACCAGAGAACAGCTCAGCACTACCCAGGAGCTGAGGATGTCACAGACAATGAGGGGTTGGTCCTTGCCATGCTGTGGGAGAAGAAGACAGATACAGGAGCTCCTGTTATGGGGAAGATTTGTGGGGATTTGGAGATTTGCAGGGTTTTTTGGCAGGCTGCAGAGGTTTGGTGATTTCTCCAAGAGGTCAGTTTCATCTATGGCAACAGACTATGGGTATATTATCCTTGGAAACAGCATTTGATTATAAATTACTGTATCTCACCCAGGAGGGAAAAAAAGAAAAAAAATTTAAAAAAATTAAAAAAAAAGGTGACCATAGCTCCATAATGCTGTTTAATTATCAGGGCTCCATTATTTATCTTATTTTCCATCACCTCAGGGTTTCTGTAATGTTGTTCTTGGCCTTTTCCAATTTCCCTAACATTTTGCAGCTTGATTGTTTTATTGGCAGTGAGTGTCTTGGACTGCATCAGAGGCTGGATGAGCAGATTTCCTATTTCTCCTACAAAACAGGAAGAAAGTTGCTTCTAATGAGGTCAGGTTGGAAAAGGGAAAAGCTAACACGCTGTAAAGGTTGCTGAGCAGAACTGGCTGCAGACCAAGGTCAAAAGGTAGCAGCCCAGATGCAGAAAAAGCAATTCCCAGGAAGTCTGACTGAAGATGAACTTAATGGATGTTCCACTGGATGATTTGATGGCTGTGATTGTTTGGCAATTTACATTTCACTTTGGAAGGTCACTGTTTATCCTGTTCAAACATGTAAAGCTTTGACAAATCAGTTTCTAGAATTATCCCACTCAAAAAGAAATTTGGGATATCATAACATGTTTTTATGAGAGTTGTTAAACACAAACTTATTTTTAAACTAATAGAATAGAAAACTTGATAATCAGAAAATAATTTTAAAAAAAAGAGCTTCTAATGCAAACATTTGGGGTGTGCTAGTGCCAGCTGCATATCATATCACAGTACATGCATGATACAGGTTAATGTCATATTAGAGGTCACATTTACTACTAAAAAGTGATATTTTACCAGAAATTTGAAGATTATATGTTTTGCTCTGGTCTGAAATGAATTATTTTATATAAGATTAAAACTCTGAATTTACACCAGTTTTGGATTTTTCTTCTGTAATTTTCTAGCGCCCTCAGCTGACTTGATTTATTGTAATAACTCTCTCAAAGGGTTTTTTATGTTGTTGTCAATAATTCAGAGCAGATTTGCCAAAGGGTTTCTTTAGCAATTCCAGTATTCCTCAGAAATATGGAACAGAGGTAATGGGAAAGGCTTTTAAGCTCTGCATCTCTTTTTTCCATATCATACCTGAATTAGTGACTGTTTTGGGGGCACAGAAAAATTCAAGAATGACTGAGATGCAATATGAACATCAAAATCACATTTCACAGCCCAATTTCCAGCCTGGGAATGTGATGATGCCTACACAAAACAGGATTCATGAGCACAGCCAGGGTTACTCTTTGTGTTTGGAGGTATTGCAATTTTAGGAGGTGTGGCTCCTATTTGAGAATGAATGCTTGAATTTCATCAAGGAAACTGCGTATAATTCATTCTACAAATACTTAAAAGAGCAGAAATAAACTAGACTGATTGAAAGTAGTACAGTGGAAGATTTTTACTGAGAAATTTCTTCAAACAGTTGAGGATAGTTTACTCCAGATATGGGTAGCAGAAAAAAGCCAATAAATACTTAAAATTAGGAGAACTAATATACTAAGTTTTAAAATCACTGCCAAAAAATTGATGTTTAGCAGATGATATTTTAGCAAATATTTAAATTTTATTTTTGGTGAATCAGATATTCTTTTTTTCCCCAGGTATTCTTTCCGAATTTTATTGTTTTAGTTATTTACTAGAAGAATGCCATACAGTAATTGTGATAACTAACATAAGTTCAAAGTTTCATAGTTTAAAGTTTTAGCAGTTTAATAGTTTAAAGTAACAATATGAAATGGCTAGTCAGAAAAAATTACACATAAATGGGACAGTTCCCTAATGAGTGTGGAATTATCTTTGGTCTATCAGGCTATTTATTGATACATCTATCAGAATTGTATATTTTTGTAAAACTTTGAGATGAACACGATGGGTTATCAGGATATTGGAGGCCCTCCCTTTTAATTTATATATGTCAAAACCAGAATGCTAGCTGTGTCAGGAAAAAAAAAATACAGTAGACACTTCTTTTTCTCTTAGCAAGAAGATATAGTGGAAGGCTCTGGCAATGAAAATACAGGCATGCTGTATTTGTTTGATGTTCACATCCCTAAAAATACCACTAAAAATGATATCCAGGGGCCTGGGAAAGCTGTGAATTGCAAATGAGCATTCATTGAACAGACATTATGATTCTTTCTGAATTAAGAATTTCTAAATTATGAATTAAGAGTTTAAAAATTTACCATGTGTAGAGTGAAATAGAATGCTTTTAAAATGAAAGAAGACCCCAAACCAAGCAAGGAAAACCAAGCTCACCAAACAGAAGGCTTTGGTGTCTGTTTACCTGATAAGAATCAGATCTGTGGGTGAAGAGAGGGCAGCCTGGATCAGAGGGTGTGCAGGGCCATCATCTCCTTTATTCTCTCTTCCAGCTGCTGGTGGTGCCTCCAGCACAGCTGGATCTGCACAATTTCTGAGCAGGAATCGATTTTACAGCTCTGCTGAGCAGTATGGATGACAAACATGGATAGCAAATAGGGATAACTTTGACCCCAAAGAATGAGGATCCTCTGTACCTGAGACAAATTCCCTTTTGTTCATGCACCAGTACTGTAGAGAATGTGCCAGCTGAAATGTTCATTTTACAGTAAGTTTTGTATTCTACCTTTACACATATGAGGATTTTGGCAGAATTCCAGTCATTTTCCAGAATTCCAGTCAAATTACCAGTTAATTTACGCACTTAATAATCAGGTTATTAGCTAATTATATTGTTTAATGACGGTGTAAAATGTCCAGGGAGAATTTTTGCTTAGGGAGAAAGTGAACAAGCATTATTTTCCATTCAAAATTTAAGTGTCACTCTTCTTTTTAACTTTCACTCCTCCTACATACTTCTTTCCTCCAGAGGATGGTTGTCCTAAGTGTAGAGGTTTCACTAAAAACCACTTTTTAGTGACTTCACTAGAAAGGAAGGAAGAGAGAGTTTCCTGGGGTTCTTTTGAATTTTAAGCCTGTGTGACCCAGAGGTATATTTCTATTTTAATTGACCATTCTGACCATTAATTTTAAATCTAGCCTCTAATTGGTTTTTACCACCTGTAAACCAACATACTGTGGATTTTTAAATAGAGGTCTAGGAGTTAAATATGTTTTTGTACAAGGAGTCAAAGTGTGACACAAAACCTGTGTAGATCCTTCCAAGGAGGGCTCAGATAAGCAGGAGGACACAGGATACTGTCACTAAAAACTGTGCTGTCCTACTCTAGGAAGGGAGAGGAATGCCCTGAGCACTTTAAAAATCCTTTCTTGGTTTTATGGTATGGAAGGCACTGAAATCCTGTTGGCACTGATTCCTGTTTGCCTTTGGCAGCAGGAGCAAAGTCAGGTATTCTGTCTTGGCCTGAGGATTTCAGCAGTTTTATAAAAGCAGATAAAAAGTGAACTTTGAAGGAGCTGCTGGTAGCTCTTTTTCTAACAAAGCACAAAAAAGCTTAGAGCTAGCTGTTTGGTTGTGCTGGAAGGTTTAATATTAAAACAGAAACTCCTGCTGGCTTTCAAATACAGTTAAATATTGTAACAAAATTAGATTGAACCTCCTGAAACTCTTCTTATTTGACGTCATTCTGGTAGGCTGGGTGAACACTGCAATCAAATATTGTACCCTAGTAGAGTTTAATTATTGCAGGTCTAACTTCTAAGAATTTTAAGTGGAATAGATGCAGAAGTCCTGCTCAAGGTTAGAGGAATATCCCATGAGTTTTACACAAAATTGATAAATGGTCTCAGGTAGTGAGATCTTAAAATATTTTTCAAAATGATTTTCGGAGTGAGTCTGGTGTTAGAAATGACAGTTATCTGTATTTTCTGTATTTCTGTATTTTTCTGTATTTCTGTAACTGCAGTGCATCCTTTGATATGCAGTTTTACAAATCAAATCCTTTGATATGCAAATTTTACTTGCAGAGGTCTCCTCATATCTGATTTGAACCAAGTGAGTTAATCAATACTCAAGTAAATCTAAATATTCTACCTGTCAGGAAGACAGGTTTGCAAAGAAGCAGATTTTCAGCACTTATATAATACTTGATTTGCCAAATAAAATTAAGAAGGTGGCCATCACAAGAAAATACAAAATAATGTTAAAAGAGAGAGTTAAGCATATTGGCCTAAGGAGCAGTTAACACAAATATGAATTGACCATTCATATATAATTGGGAAAGCACATGGACTAGAACTACAGTGTGTGTGAAGCTTGCACTGTGCAAAGCTTTCACATTTCTGTGCAAATAAGCAGGCCTGATTGACAGAGAACTGGTCTGCCAAATTAAAAATAAAAAAGCAAAAAGGAAAAAAAAAGGCAAAGGCAAAGGCAAAGGCAAAGGCAAAAGAAAAGGAAAAGGAAAAGAAAAGGAAAAGGAAAAGGAAAAGGAAAAGGAAAAGGAAAAGGAAAAGGAAAAGGAAAAGGAAAAGGAAAAGAAGAAAAAGAAAAAGGAAAAGAGAAAATAAAAATAATAAAAATAAAAAGAGACCAGAGGGATCAGAGGAATAAGAAGTGTCTTAGGAGGTGAGTCTTTGATATATTGTCTGCATTTTGACAAGTGGACCCAGAAACAGAACCAGAACCCCAGGGATCTTTAATTTTCTGATCATAAACCAGACTGTGGTTCTGGCAGGGAATACAAACACAGCACAGCTCATTAATGCAAGGAGCAAGGAGACCTAGATTTAGGCTGCTGCCTTACAGAAAAATGGAGTGCAGGAGACTGGTACCTCCCTGAGGATTCAAGGAGAAATGTCTGCAGCCACTGCAGGATGTGAAATGCACGACCCACAGGTGCATTCAGAGGCTGCCAGTCCCACTGCAAAATCTGACTAATTCCATGGCTCTGGGAGGCATTTCTGTTCTCTTTGCAGGCTGCTGTAGAACACTGCACTGGCATTGCTTCTCACCATTTGGAGATCCCCTATTGTACAGGACACAGGAACCTCTTCAGCCCCTCACAAGGCAAGTGCAGACTCTGTCTCCTTTGTGGATCACCAGGCTTCCTCTTGGAGAAGATTAAAGGGCACTTCCCACCTCAGAGAAAGCATCTGTTGGGGTGCTCACAAGGTTCTGCAGGAAAGAGGGGTCTGTGTTGAAGACCTCCCATGGGTGAGGAGTGACAAACTCTATTTCTGGCCACAGAGAGGGTACAGAGGGATGTATGCACACCTGAAATAGAGCCTGGTCTGCAACACCATGGAGATCCAAATGGATCACTGGGGATGGCCCTATCACACCTTCCTCACAGGAGGAGGAGGAGGAGGGGCAGGCACTGGTCTCTTCCTTGTGGCCACCAGGAACAGGACCCAAGCATGAAGCTGTGTCAGGAAAGGTTTAGGTTATTAGGAAAAGGTTTTTCACCTAGAGGATGGTTTGGCTCTGGAAGAGGCTCCCCAGGGAAGAGGTCACAGCACCAGCCTGACAGAGTTCAAAGAGCCTTTGGACAACACTCTCAAGGACATGGTGTGATTCTTGGGGTGTTCCATGCAGGGCCAGGATTTGGACTTTGATGACACTTCCACCTTCCACCACCAGATGTTCTATTCTATGAACTGCAGTTGCTGTCAGTTTGATCTTGATGAGTCCACAGATAATCCTATGGTCCAGTACCCTACTGGTTACCCCTTGATGGATTCTATACTCACAGATGGAAAAAAGGTAGCAAAGACCTCCATTACTCTTTTGGGTATAAAATTTAGGGCTGTTTTAAACAGTGTGGCTGAGGGGGCTCATGCTAGAAAACCAAATAAAACCACATCTGGTGGTGATGCAGGAAGCATCATCAGTGCTAGGGAGACCACAGGGTGGCAGACAGACATTTCTTTTTTGACAAATCATTAATGATCTGGTGAACAATATGATTCAAAAAGAATCTAAGAAAGTACTGCTTTGATTGATGGATTTTTGATGATTTGATTATAGGACAAGGCATAATGGTTTTAAACCAAAGGAGGGTCAGTTTAGATTAGATATAAGAAAGAAGTTTTTTACAATGAGGGTGGTAGGACACTGAAACAGGTTACCCAGAGAGGTGGTAGATGTTCCATACCAGGAAACTTTCAAGGTCAGTTTGGAAGATGTCCCTGCTCTCTGCAGGGAGTTGGGACTGAATAACCTTTGAAGTTCCCTTCCAACTCCCAAAAATTATGATTCTGTGATTCTGTGATTGAAAACAAAAGGAAGGAAAGGCACAGGAAAACAAAACAGCAAGCTAATAGAAAACTGGAAAAAAATTGTAACTTTTCCTTTGGATCATGGGTCAGCCAAAAACATTGCCTGAATAAGTGAGACAGCAACTCTGCCTTGAATTCAAGACTTAAGAGGAACTGATGAGTAAATCCAAGCAAGATCAAATATATTCTTACTAAGGAGCAGAAGAAACAGGGAATGTAGGTCATACTGGACTGATTCAAGTTCCTTAGAACAAACAGGACTACACATAGAAAGGTAACACTCCACAAAGAACATTTTTGGCTTCACAAGACGAGAGGAAAGAAATCTGCAGTACTGCTCATTACAAGGTTCAGTGACAAAACTGTAATAAGGACAGATATGACCATAGGAGGCCTCAAGAAAAATCTTTTCTGGAGGGATGAAGAAGGGTAGTGCTGGTTTAATATTCATATTCAAAGGCCTTGATTGCATACATGGCTTATGATATCCTGGTAAAGGTTCCTTTAACCTGTGGCAGACACACAGAAGTGCTGTTGATTTTGATTCAAAATAGCCAGGAGAAACTTAGCCTGGAACTGAGTGGACTTAAAAGAGGGAGAATCCTGATTCTTTTTGGAATCAAAGACTGAAAACATGTAACAGCTATGAAACCAGGTTAATAAAAAAGGATAAATACCAGTGAATGCCTATCCACAGTGACTGCCCTGTATTCCCAAGACACCTTGCATAAGCAGACTTAGATAAAAGGAGGATATAGGTCCTGTAAGGGCTATGAAGTTCATTTCAGCTGATTAATCTGAACCACATTACTGTTTTGTGAACTCACACAACATACTCTAATCAAAACAATCGTGTAGTCTTTGAGAGAAATCATGCCAAACCTTCCTTCCCAGTATGTTGCCTCCAAAGCAAGAAGGCATAAAAGGCTTTTTGGAGGTATTTTACCTGCAGAATTTAAGCTGAACCTGGTCTCCAATTCACTGTATCAGCAATTTAACTCAAGTCTGTTCCTGGCAGAATGTTCTCTGGAGAAAGGAAAACGTGAACCTTTAGCCACACACATGCAGGAACCTCATGCTAGCTTGATGGTTAATGCTTCATTTTCCCAGGTAAGTCACTTGGAGTCTCCTTCCCAGCCTCCTCTTCCCAGATGACCATCACTGATCCATGTTTCTGTCCCCCTGAACCATGCCAGCTCTCATGATATGATGTCCCACACCCCTGACATCTGTTGTCTTTTCCATCACATTCCAAACATTGAACCCACAGAGTGCTTCTCTGAAGCAAAAGACATTAGAAATTCAGCTTCAGAGATTTCTCCTTTAAAAATGTGGCTGCTGAGCAGAGTCTGTATTTTCTAATATGGCCAGAATAGATTTTTCATCCAGAGTCGACTCCTGGATTTTTTTGGTTTGTGTATCTTTCAAAGCCTTCAATAATCTAACCTTGAAGGAGGAGCAGAATTGCAGTCCTGTGCATTTACTTCTCAGCTCCTACTGAACAGGGTGCACATGTAATTTAACTTCTGGAATGATGCTGCAGCCCTTCAGTCAGCATAAATCACTATCCAAGGGATTTTGTGTCTGTCTCCTAGCTCACAGCCACTGCCTTTGGTCCTTCCCAGCCCCTCCTTTGCTCCCTTCCCATTTGATCCAGCACTTACATTCAAATGGCCACAATCAGAGAAAAGAACTCTTTTTCTCTTCTTTTTTCACTCATCCACTTCAACTTGCAGCTGCTCAGCTCCTCCACCCAAGTGAAGGAGCAGCTGGAATTGTTCAGCCAGGTCAGGAAAAAGGGCACAAATTCCCCTTTTGGTGACTGTGTACTTGTTGATTGTACCCCCACAGGAGAAAAAGTTCCTACTTATATTCCAGTAGGGTTTTTATTTCTCAGGCTGAGGGTCTACTCTCTGCTCCTCATCCTCTCTCTTCTTTCCAGCTCTTCATTTTCACCATTTTCCCCAGTTTCTTCCTGCCCCATACCCAATCCTTTTTGCACAGCCAACTTCTTTTTTTACAGATGCTGCATTCTTCTTTAAAACATGCAGCATTTCAAGTTGAGCAGCATGTAAATGTCCAATTTTAACTCCTTATTATAAAACAGATATCAATATGATATTTAATGACTCTTGGTAAGGATGACTCAGCTGGAGCTGGAGCATAGGAAATATGAGAAAAATTTACATAGAGAGTTCCTGTTCAGCCCAGTGAGAGCAGGAGGAGGTGGGGAAACTAAAGCAGCCTTCCACCTCCTGGAGGAGATTACTGAAAGGAAAGAGGGTTTATTACACAACTCACTTTGGAAACCTTGCAGACTGACCCTCCTTCACTGTGTGTTATTTGCTGAATGAAGACAGATATATTTTAGTGACAAATCATATCCACTACTTGTTGGGTTTCAAGATTTTTCACTATTTTCATTTTTCTAACTGACTTCATCCTATTTGCTTGCAATCCACCCTCCTGAACTTTCCAGGTCCTGTTCATGGTTATTGAAAAAGGGAATACTTCTTCCCTTTATCCCTAACCCTTGACTATTCAACTACCAAAGCTGATGAAGCTCTACTTGCCCTCAGTACCTTGTGCATTTGCAGTTTGCTTTGCTTTAACTTAATATCTGATTTACTCCTGGATCATTCCCACTGGAAATGCTGGGACCAGCAAAGACAATCTACAAGAAGTGTGGCAGAGAACAAGCTCTCACAAGAAAGTACACCTGTGAAATTTATGAGGTTTGGCTGTTGGAAACTTTGCTCTTTTCTTTGAATTCTCAGGCACAAAACACCTCAGTATGTGTAGAGTTCTGATAAGCAGCATTTTAATTCTGCTGCTATTCTTTAGACTCATGATGCTCAGCAAATGTAAAAAAACATGAGAGATTTTTAAGGGGAAAAAGAGAGCCCTTTGAAATTTCTTGTTATCCTTAAACATGGAATGTCTGCACATAAACTAGAAGAGTTCCATATAGATCTTAGGCAGGAGGAAAAGGGAGGGAAGGGCATATGAGTGTATAAAAATTTAAGCTTTTTACCATACACAAATTTAAATGTTGCCATTGGTAAGTGCTTCTGTTCCCTGCTGAAGACCAGATAAAGTTGGCAAACAGAGCACAACAGAGCCTTAACATTAAATTTGTCATGAGGAGTTCAAGATGTTTTGAGTTATGTCAAAGGAAATAGCTCCCACAGTGAGGTCACAAGCTGCATGGTCCAAAGCTGTCCTTGTTATTGCACAGCTGGGGGAGAGATCACTGCAGTTACATTACAAGAAAGTAACTATGAAAAATTCAATTATTTATTTTCAGCCTTCTGTAGATATGCTTAAGATGGATGCAGATCTGGTCTTCAGCAGGGAACAGAAGCACTTACCAATGGCAACATTTAAATTTGTGTATGGTAAAAAGCTTAAATTTTTATACACTCATATGCCCTCATTATGTCCATTTTGATATTTATGAGCAGCTTAAAAAGGAAAATGTTTCCTTACTGATCAACTGTAGAGATACGCATCATACAAATTGCCAGATAAGTGCATGGTGAAGTATGAATTCAGATGAAAATGTTCTGGTTTATTCTTTGCACATTTTAAAAGATTGCAAAGAATTATAGAAACTCCTGGAAAGCTCAGTCAGGTGGTGAGACAGGGCTGTGCACAGCTTGGGGATTCAGACATTTGCTCCATGGCTCAGCTCAACACCTGCAGAGGTGGACACTGTTTGGAGGTGAAAGCTTGAACATTGTGAAGGGCCAGAGCTGCAGGGCTCAGAAACAACCTCAGAGAGAAGTTATAAGCAGCTTGTTTCTCTTTCTTAACACTTGATTGGAGTAGTCTGCAAGACTAACGGAGTGGAACTACTTCTAATGGAACTTTATCCTCCAAATAAAAATCACCAAACATCAAATTATCTCAATGGGACAATACAATAAAATAATTATGAATTTTCCCTTGAACTCTGTGTAGATGCTCTAGAGATTATGATGAAGAATGGCAGCTGGAGAGGTTTTCAGTAATCAGAACTGTTTGTAAATCATTAGGCATGAAACTACTTCACTGACAGTAAATAGTGCAGATTAATGTAAGGCTGAGCAGACTGCAGTGTTGGTTTCACTGCTCTTCCAGTTACATCCAAATGATTTTTGAACAGTTGGAAGTTAAGTGGAGTTTTCAAAAGATACAGTAGTAAGCATAATGTAGTTCTACATCTGCTTACACTTGACATGAAATCTCATGAAGAGTCATTTTTGTTGGGAAACTTTCACCACACTTCAGATGTAAACATTATTTTTTCACAGTGGCATAATATTTATATCTGCACATATAAATACATTCATATATATATTTTTAAAGCAAAAATTTATGTTTACTTTCATTACACAACAGGAATTTTTCTTAATATACTATTTTCTTCATTCAGGGAACAATTTGTTCCATGTTCTTCCACAGGATCTTCTTCTCATTTCTCTAAGAAATCTCCATGATTGAAGTATTGCACTTTATCCCCTCCTCCTGCAAGCTAGAAGTTTCACACTTCAGAAATTAGCATATGCATAATTATTCTTCTCAATTAACATGCTAACTTCATCACAATTACAACAATCATTATTTCAGGAGTTTCACTGCTAACATAATTCTTTCCTAATTTTCAAATTCTGTACATTCTTTGTAAAAGTTAAATAAAATAAGTTAAACCAAGGAGAGTAAGACCTCACAGAAGTGAGGGTTTGCATAGGATGGGTGACAATGCTTACATGCCTTTTATTATTTTTTCTAGAGCTGCAGTGCTAAAAGCTCTGCAGGGCCACAGACTGGCAAGGGTTGCAATCCCAGCTCCTGGCATTCTGAAAGGGCTGCACCCAGTGCTCCCCTCCAGAGGCAAAGCAGCTCAGCCTCACCCTGCAGATGGATCTGCTGGTCCCAGGAGCTCCTCCTGCCCTCCTTGGCTGGGGCTGTGCCAGCCTCAGCAGCTGTAGCAGCCCTGCTCCCATCTGAGGCAAGGTTGATGCCTTGGGAAGGCTGACCTGAAACAGAGACTGGGCAGAACTGGAGAATAAAGCAGGGATTTACTGAAAGGTCTTTAGGGTACCCCTTGGGCAGGACAGGGCCTGGCCAGGGCTACACCCAAGGTGGTCTAAGAATGGTCACAGAATGGACAAACGGTCACAAGGTCTCAGACTTTTATAAGTTTTGGTCCATTTGCATATTGGGGTTTAATTGTCCAATTACATCTCCAGGTTGTGAGGTCTCATCCTTCTTGTCCCTCCCTTCAGCCACCCTTGTGTCTGTTTTGGGCCTGAAAGTTGTCCTTGGTGTGCAGCAGGAAAAGGATTTGTTTTGTGTCCCTGCTCTGTGATGAGAGCTCACCAGCACTGAATGTGAGGCTCAAAACTACACCCTTGGGCAGCACAGAGTCTGAAACACAGGAAAGATAAAACTTAAAGCATCAAGGTCACTCTCAGCTGCATTGAGAAGCCATGTAGCTTTCTTCCAGCTTGATCTTGATCTCTGTTTGGACAAGGGGGGGTGATTTTACACCACAGTATGTTCCTGTCAGAAACACTTGCTCACACAGCTAGGAGGATATAGAGCAGTGATCTGCTGGGGAAGGACCATACACCTTTTTCTCTCTCACAGCAAAGTGCTTTACATCTGTAACTCCTCTGCAGGAGGTGTGTATCCCCAAATGGTGCCAGTTGGTTCCTGCTGGGGAATGTTGCATCCTGCATCTCCTGAAGGAGCCCTGCCTGAATGGTTTCACAGAGATGCAAACAGCACAGCATTTTGCACAGGCAGACCCCATGGAGGGTGCAGCTGTTTAGCTGATCACAGGTCCCTGAAGACAGCCACCAGGCCCAGTCCCCTCTCTTTGCTGTGACAATTCTTTAAGACCCATTTTTCCTTCATGACTGCAAGAGCCAGATGTTTGCCATGAGCCTGGACTGGTGTGGGGGCTGAAAAACAAACACACCTAAGGTGCTTCTCCTCTCCTCCACTCCTCCAGGAGCTCTCAGAGTACAACAGCAGCTTGGGAAGCCTTAATCTGAGGGGCTGCAGAAGGCACAAAGTGGCTGGATGGAATTGGTGTGCAGGAGTACAAATGAGGCAAAGCGATCCTGGCTTGACAGTGAGCCCAGACCTGCAGAGTCTAGGGAAATTAAGGGAAAACACACTAGGAGTTTAGCACATGGAAGGAGCTGTGGGATGGGGAAATGGGAGGTGTCTGGCCCGTGGCATTAAATGAAAAGAGATTGGGTTTTATGCGACAAAGGAAATAATTAGATCAGGGTGGAAAGCAACTGCTCTGCTGATTTGTGTAGCCTACCTCACTCCAGGAATGTTTTTTTCTGAATTTGACAGGAAATGTCTCTTGAATTCTTGCTAAAACTGCATGTTTTGCAGGTGATGAGCCTACAGCCATGGAGTTAAGCTATGTTAAACTTCTATGTTTCAAGCCAGCTCAGTGGATTTTTGCCTCATAAATGTCAGAAGTGCTGGTCTTTCACTGACACCTGTGGATATAAGGCAGAACTGCACACAGGCTTTTATACTCTGAAAGTTAGGATCTTTGGCTCCCAGACTTTCTGGAAAAAAGTGTCTTACCTCAATCTTTTGCCTGAGGAGTCAGTAAAAATGTTCATGATACTGCTGCAGTACATGCTGCCTTGTGAGATCAAGGTTTGTTGGTCTTTCTCTCTTTCCTGGGGGAGAATCATCCATGCAAAGTGATGTAGGGGTTTTGCCTTCTTCTGGAAAAGCTAACCATGAGTTTTACAAGATCAAAAGAGGGCAAAGCAGAATGTCTTGCAGTTGAAATAGACAGGCAAGAAGCATCACTGCCCATCCAGAGGCTGGTTGTGCTTTTGCCTCATGAGGAGAGCAGTGGGATGGGAAGAGGGGACAGTTCCTGTTTCACACTCTTTATTTCTAGTCCAGTTAAAAGTGCTGATGAAATAGCAGTAACACTGCCAACACCCTATTTTAGACCTCCTTTGGTTAACACAGGCTCACATTAAGCACGGATTGATGCACAGTTTTAATCATGTACCTTTACATGCAGGGTAAACTTTTAAATGTTTGTTTTGCTGGCAATTACAGGTGTGGAAATCTCTAGGCTAACATACAAAATTTCTAACAAAGTTACTGGCTGGTTGAAGCCAAACTGCTGCTTGTATGAAAATTTATACACAGAGCTAGGATAAACTGACCTCAAATTAGGATGATTTTGTCTAAGATGCGTGGTTTTGATAAGGCCAGTGCCATGTGCTCGGAGAATATGATAGGAATTAATTTACAAGCAAAATAATAGAATCATTATTGAAGAGAGAAGGGCAAGGCAAAGCAAACATCATCTCTCACCATCCTGGCACTCCCACCAGTGAGGCCAGTGCCTCATGAATAAATGAGTGGGGGCATTCATCACCAACTCAATGTATCACCACTTGCAGTTTGCTGTAATATACAGTACACCCTCATTGGAAAACATTTATTATTTCCTCACCTTTGTCCTCTGTGATTGTCCTGACTGCCTGGATAAAACAATCTCTTGCAAGACCATTTTTGTCCCTGACACAAAGCTGCCCACTAACATTAGCTTCATCTGAAGCCAAACCTAGGAAGAGTGTGGTAATCCTGTGACAGTCATTTGTGGTCATATGGATTAAGGGTACCTTTCCCATGGCAGAAATACCCTCTTCCCTAAATTTCTTGCACAGATCTGTGTGCTTTACAAGAGCTTTGACTTGCAAACCCTTTACTGCAAAGGGGTTTTGAAAGAATTGGGATATATAGCAGAGCTCCTATTACATGCTGAAAAACCCAAATTTTCAAAATCATTTCCTCTGCAATATTTGTGGTGGTTTGGAAATAAGCAGTGTCTGATCTACAGCATTACTGGGGGTAAGATGAAAAGAAAGCCACAGGTCTTTTGCTTTAGGATCTTCTTGAGACCAATAAAATTTGAACAAAAATGTTTATTTAATGCTGGCGCCTTGCTACCATATAAACAGGGAAACATGCACTCTCATGATTTTCAAGGAATGGGGATCTGTGAGCAGCCCTCTGGCAAGGAAATCTTGGGAGAAAGAGAGAACCTTTTGTGACAGGACACTGTTTGCAATAGACCTTGTCACATACTGCAGTGGTATTTTGGTATGTTTTAAACATTTTTCAAGACCTTGAAATAGATATGGATCTGTGTCCCAGGAACTCTGCCTATCTGGCAGTGCTGGCCCCTTCTCTGTGTGCTGTTCCAGTGTTATGTCAGGAACTCCCACTGAATGGCAGTAGCAGGCTGTGCATGCAGTTCTGGCACCACTGAAATGTCAGGTATTAAATTAAGTGTGCACAATGACACCCTTTAAATGTTGCACTGCTCTGAGCAAGTCTGGACACCTCCCCAGTACTTTATAAATATGTGTTGTATTCACAGTTCTGTGGTTAGATTGAAGTAACCTATTACTGTAATGGTAGTACACACCCTGGATATTCAATATGATAGAAACAGCAGATGCATACCATGAGCTTGGAGAAGGCACAGTTATATCAGAAAGTGACATCCTTCTCCTTAATAAGGGCTATTACTTGAGGCTATTACTTGTAATTACTATTACAAGTCTGTGTTATGGTGACCAGAATTAATTTCTTCATATCTGTGGTTTATATATATATATCTTTGTATAATTGTGGTGTGGTCCTAGTACAACAATTCATACATTTCTTGTCCAAGAGTTCTTTTCCAGAGTGAGGAGAATAATCCATATTTAGAGAGGCAGCAAATGCAGTGATAATATTCCTTATTAACCTTGATTAAGGTTTCAAATGGATGTCAATAGACAAAGGGGTGTGTGGTTTATGGCTTAACAGAAAGGCATTCCTCAGTCCTTTTTGTGATCTGTACGCACACAGAGTTGATGAATGCAATACTTGTGCTTTTGTGGTCATTTGTGCACAATGCAGAAAAACATCTCTATTTTTCCAACCTTTATTTATTGGAATCAAAATGAGGGGCTGGAGTTTGCCACCTGTGGTTATCAAAGAACAATGGAATAGTTTGGGCTGAAAGGATAATCTGTTTCCAATACCCTGCCATAGGTAGGGACACCTTCCACTAAACCAGGTGGCAGAAACCCCCATATGGCTCTGGTAAGGAATTAGTATGCAGTACCCCACTGTTATCACTAGTGCCCTCTTGGAGTGTTCAAATCTCTCATTTAGCTTAAATGATACCTTGAGATGGGGTAGCTTATGAGCTACCTCTGCTCAGATTGCTATCAAAACATCAAAAATCAATCACGACTTCATTGCACCAAATACTCAATCCTCTTAAAATCCCCATTGTCCTCTGTAAAACACATTGTTAGCTAAAAGACACCAAGGGCATCCTGGGCTGTGCCAGCAATGGTGTGGCCAGCAGGACACAGGGATTGTCCCCCTATGCTGGGCACTGGTGGGGCTGCACCTCAAATCCTGTGGGCAATTCTGGGCCCCTCACTCCAACCAAAACCATTGAGATGCTGGAACAAGATCAGAGAAGGGCAATGGAGCTGGGAAGGGTGTGGAACACCAGTCCTATAAGGAACAGCTTAGGGGGCTGGGGGTGTTCAGCCTGGAGAAAAGGAGGCTCAGGGGAACCTCACCACTGTCTACAAGTGCCTGAAAGGAGGCTGTATGATACAGAGGTTGGTGTCTTCTCCCAGGTAACAAGTGACAGGACTAGAAGAAATGGCCCTAATCTGTGCCAGGAAAGGTTTAAATTGGATATTAGGAAAAATTTCTACATGGAATGGGCTGTCATGCATTGGAACAGGGTGCCCGGGAAGTGTTCAGGTCACTATGCCCAGAGTTATTTAAAAGACAGGTAGATCTGGCACCTTGGAAAATGACTCAATGGTGGACGTGGCAGTGCTGGCTTAATGGATGAACTTGCTGATCTTAAAGGCCTTTTCCAAAGTAAATGATTCTATGATTCTAGAGAAATATACTTTTTGTAGCAGAACTGCCCTATTCAGCACCTCCAAAGCATTTACTTGGACTTGGAGTAATAAAACCCCATGGAATTAATTTTGCCTCTGACAAGTTCTGAAGAAGACAAAGGGAACCTTAAGCTTAGCTTGTATGGAATCACACTGAAATTATAGCTCATCACTTCTGGAAGATTCCCAGATAAGCAGTGCTGCCATTTCACAAGTAGCTTACTTGCATGTTAGAGGTGATTGTTGCTGAACTGATGGCTACCAGCAGCATGTAAGCCCATGGAAACTCATATTTCATTTTGAAATATATCTAATAAGTGGCCCTTTTAAGCCACTTTTGAATGTCTCCTTTTTAGTATGGCTACATAAATGGCCATGTCAATTTAATTTTTGAATTGTAACTGTAAACTGAATAATTGCTAGAAGCATACAATGCATGGAAGTGTCGCTGATGTGTGATTGATACACATGAAGATAATATGGAGCTGCAGGTATTTCTGCTGCTACTAAATTAAGTAACAACCTGTTTTTGGAGCTATTAAAGTGCTTTTGAAAAGTGTAATGTTTGGGTAACTTTTTTTTTGGCGCTCTTCTCTAAAGGATAGTTTAGGAATGCAATTTTAATGCTAGTTGCTCAATAAAGTCTGCATAGAAAATGAACTCAATTGTTTAACAGAGAGCTGATTTTTCACCATATCCAGGACTTAACTGATGATTAGGAAAACAAAGAAAAAGCACCATAATATGCCCCAGTTACTTCAGTCCATAAAGAGTTGTGATAGTTAATTACTATGCCTATTTCACACAGCTAGACCATAATTACTGTTTTCTGACCTAAGCATCTTTGTGTGCAGCTCACTGAAACATCTGCTCTACAGGTTCTTGTTGTCCAGGGGAAATAATAAGGGGATTTTTTTTTCCCTGAATATCACTGTTGAGAAGACTCTAGTTCCATTACAGGGCTGAGTGCCACAGATCAAACTTCAAATCAAACACAGCTTCAGATGAAATTATGATCTGCACTTCTTGTCATGGCAGCTTTGTAAAGGGAGGGTGTTGGAACCCTGTGCACTGAGAATTTTAAACTTTCTGTGCTAAAAGGCACTGACCCCAAAGAAAACACTGCATTTCAAAGACCTGAGGCCTTTGAAAGGGCTTCCAAAATTGAGTGATAGCACTGGGATTGTGGGTGTGTAGTTTGAATAGAAGTGTGTGATATCACAGGGTGTGATAAAATTTAGAGTTTAAGGTTTCAGAATATAGTAATATATAAAAAGCAAGATGGAGGATTTAGGGCAGAGACTATGTCCTTCTTTTCCACCTTCTTCTTCATGGGTTTGAGTAGTGTTTTGTAATTGGGTAGAAAAGTGGTATTGCAGGCCATGGGTGCTGGTTATTGGGTGAAAAGTAAAAATAACTTAGGTGTCATTTCTTAATTGGACAGTTTGTCCTTAAGAAGACTTGTATATAGAGAGATTTTCACTTTTACTCCATTTTTACTTTGTTAGCTGTAAGTGCTGCAGAACTCACAGATTTTAATATAGATAAGAATTAATAAACATCTGAGTCCAAACAAGAAATACTATCTCAAGCATTAATCCCCACTTGGGCACAAAGAAGATAAAAACAGCAGGAGTGGAGGGCATGGATCTGAAGACCAACAGGAATAACCAGAGATAGTTGCATGTGGGCCTGAGAAAAAAGCTCCTTGATTTCTGCAGAGTAAAACCAGCTTATAGCAGTTATCTCTGATAATGGGAACTACAACAGGGTTATGAAGGAGAGGGTTATTAATGATGGGCTTGAAAGGGGGAAAGGCAGAGGAAGCTGAGCAGGAGAGAGCTATTATGACAACCACAACAGTTTCAGTCATGTGCATGTGAGTCTCTGAAGCTGAATAAAGGGGAAAAAAGGAGAAGCAAATCCAGAGAGCACAAAGATAGCAGAGGTCTCTGCCCTCAGCCTCAGGCAGAGCTCTGACCACAATGAAAACAAGAGTGAAGATTAGGTCCTGGGTTGTTACAGCTTGAAGATGGTGTTTTTGTTCCTTGAAATCTTGTCTAATGCAGTCATCAAGACATCATTGTTTTTTAAAACAAAAGTTGCTCCCACACTTATAAAAACCCCAAAAGCAAACATTTCTGCCTTTTGTCTCACTCCTGACCACCATCTGTGCTGACCAAAAAGCTGACAGCAAAGATACTGAGCCCTGACATCTCCAGAAGATGCTGATATGCGTCTGCCACAGAATTTGGGCACAGGGTGAAGGAACATCACACTAAAGCACAAGTGATGCTCATTTCAGTTTATATCAGAGGAAACTACCAGAAGTTGCCTTGGGAATCAAGCTGGAACCAGGGAAATTGGAAGGAGGAGTTGGGAGCCACAGCTGGAGATCACCAGGGCTCTGTGGCCAAGTCCCTGCTGAACACCAGCCATGGGTTTCTCCAGACAGTTCCACAGATGGATATGGGTATTTCACAGCCTCATCAAGCAGCTTGCCTCTGTGCTGACCAAAGTGCTGTAATATGGGCCAATTAGAGGAAAAGCAGAAACTTCAGCTGCTACAGATCCAAGGATGCAGACCAATCTCAAGTGCAAACTGAAGTCAAATTCTAACTGGACCTGTAAGTTCATGGGGTTTCCAGACCAGAATTTAGAACTTGGCCTGATTATTGCTCTGATTTTCCTCAGGATCTCTGCATATCTTAAGAAAAAACTAACACATGAGCATGTCTGTTTGTTACATAAGTGGGTGCTTACACCCAAAACATGAGTAGATGGTAATGCTGGGAAGCAAACATTTTTGAGAGGTTATAGAATCATAGAATCCCAGGAAAAGGTCAGGCTGGAACAGACCACACTGGTCATCTGGGCCAACCTCCCTGCTCAAGAAGGGCCACCCAGGGTGCATGACATGATTGTGTCCAGACAGTTCTGGAGTATCCTCAGTGATGGAGGCTTCACAGCCTCTCTGGGTGGTCAGTTCCAGTGTTTTATCACTTGCACAATAAAGTTCTTTCCCATGTTCAGGTGAAACTTCCTGTCTATCCATTTCTGCCTGTTGCCTCTTGTCACCTCAGTTTCATCTCCACTCAGAAGAGCCTGGATCCATCCTCTTGCCTCCCACACTTCAGATACTTGTTGACCTTGATGGTGTCCCCTCTCAAACATCTCCTCTTGAGGCTGAACAGGCCCAGTTCCCTCAGCTTTTTCTCCTAGAAGAGATGGTTACATTCTTTAATCATCTTTGTGGTCCTTCACTGGACTTGCTCCAGGAGCTCCATGTCTCTCTTGTCCTGAGGAGCCCAGAACTGGACACAGCACTCCAGGTGTGGCCTCACCAGGGCTGAAGAGGGGGGCAGGATCACCTTCCATGACCTGATGGCCATGCTCTTCCTAATGTTCCCAGGATCCCATTGTCCTTTTTGACCACAGGGACACTCTGTGGCTGCCTACAGCGCTGACTGTGCTGCACTGCTGTGTGAAGGGCACCATTACCACTCATCTGTGCTTCAAAAAAAAAAGCTCAGGTAAAAAGAAAGAGCTACAGAGGACATGAAATGACACAACTCCTGTTTTGAAAAGCCTGTTGTCACCTAATTTTGGCAGTCATTTGCTGAATAAGGCATAAATGTGTGTTGGTGTCATTCCAATAAATTATTTCCTTCGCAAAGAACAATGTGGCTGATTATTGAGGGGTGTGAGGGTGGAAAGCTCCTGATGTAAGTGCAACAGGGGCATTTTCCTCATTCCTCCCAGGAGTGTGTAGGCCCCCATGCAAGCAGGGGGCAGGACAGGGCTCCCTGCACCCAGAGATTCTCCTTGCACTCCCCCACTTGCATGGTCAGCAGATGGTACAGACAAAGCACACAGAAGGGCTTGGAGCAGAGCTGTCCCAAAAGCAGTTTAGCCAGCATTTTTATCTTCTTTTAAAAAGGATGACCACTGGTATTGCTAGTGGGTTATTTTTAAATGTTTTTGTTATTTTAGGAAATTACAGTGGAAATATCTTAAAAAGCAGGGGGAATCTGATCACCCTGGCATTTATAACACAGGCATCAGCTGATGCAGAGATGCCTCATCTGTCCAAAGTTAAACAGGGAAGAGGCCTGTGTTCTTAACCCAGTGTTAAAATTAATGGGATTTCTTTTGAGAGGGGTGCTGAGCCATTGATGGCTCTGCATACAAGAAAAATTTGAGGATTTCTTATGTATGTAGCATTTTCTTATGTGCCTAGTAACACAGCTACCTGTTTATGAATCCCTTGTTTAGGATCTGGCAGCTTTCTTGGTATACTGGAAGTGTAAGAAAGGCAGTTCTTTCCCCAAAAAGCTTATAAACCAAGTGCCCAGGTCTTTTTTCTCAGTGTCTTTCTAATGTGAGGCAAACAAAAGGAGGATTAGATCAGTACTGGTGTAGAAAAAGCACAAACTCTTCTGAAAAACCCATACCATGGAAGTATCCTGTTTTTCCATTTGCAACCACAACTCCTTGGCCTGGCAGTCTCACAGGGTGGTCCTGTCCCTAGAGAAGCTCTGTTTCCTGGGTTTGGTGAGGGAGAAGCAGCAGAAATAACTGTGGTTTGTGCTCTGCTTGTTCTGCTGCTCCTAAAGTGAGACCAGAATAGGAATCATGGTGATTGAAGAAAATATTTGATGCTTGAAATCAATCTTCCTGACAGTCAGCTATAGTTAGGAGCTGGTTTGAAAATGGTTTAGGTGAATGAAAATGTATTTCCTCTCACCTCAGTAAGCTCTCTGCAAGAGGCCAGGGGTGGCACAACACACCCAAATTTGGCTTTCCTGGGAAGTGAACCGAGTTCACCAGGGAGTAAAAAGCCTAAAAGGGCACCCAGTGGTGGGGATCTAGCTGTTGTTTCCAGGTACCTAATGAGAGTTATAGAGGATATGGAGACAGAACCTTTTCCAAGATACAGGGATAAAGGGACACAATTTGCACTAAGGGAAATTCTGATCACATACTAGGAAAGGGTTCCTCATTTTGACATTTTCTTTACACTGAAACAGGCTGTTGAGGAATGCTTTGGGTCTCTGTCCTTGGAGATATACAAAACCTTTTTGGGTGAGGCCATGAAAAATCTCATGCAATTTTGGTATCAACTCTGTTTCAAGCAGGGATTTGGATTAGAAACCTCCAGATTTTACTTTAAATCTATAAAACTAATGAATATATTTATGAGGTAAGTTGTTAAGTTATGACTAATCATTCCATGAGATTTTTAGGCTCCCAGAGACTATCTCACCATTCAAAGTTAAAAAGAAATCAGCCAGGTAATACAGAACAGGGGAAAACATGTTTGCTTAGACTCCTTTTAGGCAAAAGCTTAACAGAGAAGCCTGCTTTGTTTCTAGCACACTCCTCTTATGCATTATTATGTTAAACTCCTGTAAATAAAGCAGTGTTTATATTTGAGAGGTGATGACAATGACTGTGGATATGTTTAATGGAGCACAATGTGGCATGGTATATTATAATTATCTATCTTAAACAAATGTAAGTGGGCTCTATAAGGGCAATTGGTGGTGAATATAGTATTGATTATGTCCACTTTTAGATGAAGTACACAACCCTGACAAGCTGAGCAAGAAATCAAGAAGTTGTGCATCTATCATTGTCTTCCAGGAGCAAACTCCTTGCTAATGTGCTCCTGTGCTACCTCCAAAATCACCTGAAATGTTTGAGAGAGATAAACCTTTTGCAATGGGGCTTTCAGTGGCACTGTGGTGTCTCATTGCAACCGTGAACTTTTAGGATTCTTTTCCTTTTGGATTTCATTATTTGTACCCAGAAAAGCTGTTTTCACAGGGTACATTTTTGTCTGTAATCATGGAATCACAGAAGGGTTAGGGTTGGAATAGATCTTTAAAAATCATCTAGTCCAACCCCCTGCCATGACCAGGGACACCTCTCTGGGTAACCTGTGCCAGTGTTTTACCTGCCTCATTGTAAAAAATTTCCTATATTTTATCTAAAGTGAACCTCCTTTATTTTAAAATCCTGATCCCGTGTCCCTTCACAACAGACCCTGCTAAAAAGTTTAAGTTCATCTTTCATACAGCTCCCCTTTAGGTACTGAAATGCCACAAAGTCTCCTCATATGTATGTTTTGGAGTCTCTAAGAGTTGGGAATTGGTATTCCTTTTGCCTTTGCTCTATGGTAAACCTGCAGGAATATGACCTGGGCCTGGCAACTCTCTCCATGTTAATATTTCTTACATGAGCAGGGTGAGCAGGACTTGCTCTTGTGGGACAGCTGTCCCAGGCCAAGGCATGTAAGAAAAAAAGAGGGAAAGGTGTTTGCCTCCCTTGTCCCTTTCAGGGACACTTCCTGTGGGCACTGTGTGACAAATATTTTCTCCCTAAGGAGAAGGGGTGAGTTTTGGGAAAGCCAGTGCAGCTCCATGACAGATGGCTCTCTCCTGGTAGGCAGAGGCAGCAATGCAAACAGGGGGTCAGGCTAAGTGCACTGACTTAAAATCTTAACTTCAACATTTAATTAACATTTCCAAAGTTTTCTTGATCCGTATGAGATTTTTCCCTTTCTGTGGAGAATCAGCCAATATTGCTGTTGGGCAGATGCCAGATTTCTTGGATTTAAGTTTGTAAGTCTGAACACTAGCAGCTTCCCAAGCTGTATGTCTCGATCTCTGATAACATATTCACTTCTCAGATGGAAATAGCTCATCTTTACAGGACTCCTCAGATATTTTCCCCGCCAAGTGTGTGTCTGTGCAGATACCCTGCAGCCAATCTGCTTGAAACCCGCATCCAAGAATTGCACCAAGGCTTGAAATCACTGCTTGCAATGGATTTAAAAAAAAAAAAAAGGAAAGAAAATATAAAATATGCATATCATAGGATATTAAATAATGCATCTATGTCTGGTTTCTGGGAAGGGTGGCTTTCAGCTCCAGCAAGCACAATGAACATGAAAAAGGATATAGAGGTATGTAGAATAAAGGGATCCAAAACCAGAACAGAGCATGGGACTTTAGAAAGAATTGGGGTGAATGCCATTTGAATTCTCCCTAATAAACACAGCACCTCGGTCTTATTGGAAAAGCCTAAGGAGGTCAAGAAGAGTGCTTGGAGGGTCTGCCCCAATGGATAAACTGTACATCTAACCTGAGCCAATGTAAAGCAGTCTTACACACCAAGAAGATAAAATACTTGCTTAGAAAGCCTTGCTTAAAGAACACTCTTAAAGAAAAATTCATGTATATTCTGTATTGTTATATTGGCATATTCTGTATGCTGAATATGACATAGTACATTTGAACAGTTCTGTTGCCTCCTCCTTTTTTGGGGGAGACAATATTTGTTAGAAGCATGACTTGGAAAAGACAAATGTCTGAAGGAACAAATGAGGAAGTGAAGATAGTTTGAGAGGCCTTAATGGATAATATAAATTTAGTTTGTTATTAGTCTTCTCATCCTTGCTCTGTTTTTTAGCTCAGGTACTGAAATCCTGCAAAATGGTGCAACTTGTGCATGTGGTAGTGCATGGCCTTGTCTGCTCCTGTTTGCCCAAGACACTGTAATTCTTATCTCAGGTGTGGAGTCACCAGAGGGAGGAGGACACGTGGGCCTGCTCTTCTCATGCTCGTCCCAGGAGGAAAATTGATAAATAGTGACCAGAAAAACTTCTCCAGGTTAATGCATTTCTATTGAGACCTATTCAGGTGATGCCTGTTGTGGGGTTATTTGAAAAATATCATTTAAAATCAATACAAACATAGAAAACCAACCCTTTCCTAGTTATGAACATGTCTTCCTGAGGCAGCCATACCTCAGCCAGTGACACCATCTCAGGAAAGTGTTCAACCTGCATCAACAGAGGGCACGGTTCCCATAAAAATCACCCTCACTCTCTATTTAAATGAAGCCCAGGAAAAGCTTAGCTGCTAATGCTCTGAGCCTTTGGGTCTTAAAGAGAAAAGCATCTGTTGCTGCTGCTTCCCCACTCGGGTGTCCAGGTGGTTTTGGGTGGGCATTCTGTATTTCACAAGGGCATTGTGCAAGTATTAGCATAAGTGGCCATTATCCAGGCTAATTTCCCACAAGCTGTTGAGGTAATAGGTCTCCAGGTTTTTAGACTGTCTGTTGGAACCTGACACCAAAAATCCTTTTAATTGCAGCCTATTGAATCTGCACAGCCAAGTCTTGGTGGGGTTTGTTTGTTTGCTTTTTGTGTGTTTGTTTGTTTGTTTTTCTGGTGGTTGCTGTGTCTGCGTTTCCTGTGGAAACATCCACAAAGCATTGCTCTTATAAATTTCAGCCTTAGTCAGTATGTCACTGGATTTCAGACAGAACCTTCTACTTCAGTAGTTATTTGATAATAGTCAGGGCTCATGGTTTGCTGTTATAATCCTTGTGGTTATCTCTCCCTGCAGCATCTTACCATCTGCTTTAGCATTGCTGCCTGGGGCACTGAAGTTCTTTTGCTCTCTCTTTCTAAAAATTGTGTAATCTCCTTCGTTTCTCTAGTCAAGGAGGAGAAATCAGCTGATTTCAGAAGCAAAATGTATTTTTTTTTAGCCTTAGCTTGCAGCACAGCCTCTTCAACCTTGGTGGCTCATGGAAGGAAGCCCCCAGACCAGCGCACACCAGGGTCCTGAGGGATTCAGCTCTGGGTTTGGGATCTTTGATTTAATTCCATCTCCCACTGACGAAAAACAGCAGTTTTGCTGTGGGCACACCAAGAGGCAGCTGAGTGTCCTTTGGCTGTCAGTGGACTTGAGGCAGGCAGGGACCCAGTACAGAGGAGGGAAGGAAGGGCAGGACTTCTTCTCCTTTTCCCCTGCTGTTAGTCTGGGTGGACGAGAGGTGCAGGCACAGCTCAACCCTGCTACCTGTGCTTTGGAAAAGCTAGAGAGAAACTCTTGGGGATAGGGATATTTGTCTGGAATGATGGAACCATGAGAGATGTTACAGCAAATGTAACATTGCCTGCACCAGCTCCTGACAAGGTGCTTTATAAAGAAACCACAGCTTTTTCAGCTTATGCTTTATAAGGAAACCACAGCAGAAAAATCCTTTCCCAATGCTTTTGAGCATGATTCAAAAGAATGCAGCTGCTCTGGGCAGCAGCAAAGCGTGACAGTCTGACAAACTCTGAAGAGCTGTTATCCAAAGAGGCTCAGATGGGTACTGCAGGCAGAGCCAGCTGTGGCTTTCAGCAATTGCTTCTGATTTGAGTATGTGGCTATGGCCACTGGTAGTACAAAATGGGGGCTGGTGGAAGCCCAGCGTGGCATGGAGAAGGTCTGAGATGAGATTCTTTCTGAAACACTATGTCAAAAATAGTGGAACAAATAGAAAACAATAAATGCTTTCCCAGTGCTCTTGATTTTATTTTGCTTTTTCTGGAGAGAATAGGGTGATTATTTCATCTCTGAGTTCATTACCCAAAACAATAAGGAAAAAATCTATACAATCTGCAGATAGACAGCAGTGTTGCTGATTGTTATGTATATGGTTGAGAAGTAACTGTGTCTCACTGTCCTCTCCCAGTTCTGACTTGGGTATTGCTGAAACAGAAATATCCTAAAAGATAATATTTAGACATTGAAGCACTTAGTGTTTGCAACCTTGCACTCACTTCCCCATTCACCCTTTACACTAGAGTTCTCCTTGAACAGGCAGCTGATGGAGATGATGGAGAATGTCACACTGGAATCCATTTAGTGTCCTCTTGAGAGCCTTTAGAAGGCAGATTCTCAGCTGGCATAGGTCAGCATGAGTTGCAGGAGCTGACATTTTGAGATTCACTCTCCACTGAGATAGTGCATAGGAGTAAGTTCACATGTTTTGCTGAGTGGGGTGAGGTATGTGCTGTTTTTCATGAGAGAAATCTGTGGGGAAGAAGCTTATGGCTGGGAATAGCAGGCTGGTACAACCAGGCACTCTCCCAGTTTGTGTGGAAACCCTTCTGGCTTCCTCAGGGTCCTCAGAAGTTAATCAGCACAATTAAAATTATTTCCTCTCTGCTCCCTTCAAGGCTCACCATAGGCTCAGAGTTTTCTCAACCAACCTGTAAGAGGAAAGGTAAACCACACACCCTGCACAAATCCCCTGTTTTTGGTTCATCCTGCTTCACTAAGGTGGCCAGGTAAGGGGAAGGTTAAACCTCTCTCATTACCTGGAAACTGCCTGAAATCAGGAAAAGACTAAAGTCACCAGCTTGGGAATTTCACAAAGTAGATGTCAGGCTGACCAAAACCAGGCTCAAATGAAGTCTGCCTTTTAAAAAGCTTTTAGAGGCTGAAATATTGGGCTGGCAGGAACAAGGCATTGTAAAACTCAGGCACTAATAGAGTTATCTATTTTAAGCTTGTTGTGCATATAGGGAGGAAAAAAAAAGATACAGTAGCATTTGAGATATCGATGTGTTTGTAGCCGTATTTACTTTAACTGCTGTAACTGCTGGTGATGGATGACGCCATTCTAATGAAAAATATTCTTCCATAGAAAAGTAGTGGTTTTCTTCAGCATTTATTGTCCTTTGGGTTTTGAGTTACTTGCAGTTTTACTCTGTGTTGCATATTACATTATTTTCCAGTTTGATTGGCATTTTGCTGAGTCACAGCCTGGTTTTCAATTTCCGAGGAGCACAGGAGGAGGTAGCTGCTGTGTGGGAAAATGTACTGCAGTGCTGGGCAGTAGTGTAGCTCAAAATACTAGGGATACCACCAAAAAAAGAAAAAAATCAGCTTGTGCTTGGCTGTAGTGGATTTAACTAAAATGATCTTCTTGTTCCTGGATTGCAGGGAAAAACAACAGAGGAGAAAAGTCCCCAGCGTCAAGGGCTCTCCATCTCTTGTTTCAGAAGTATATTTTATCAGTAAAATTCAATTTTCAGTTAGGTGTAACACATACCCCTGAGGAAAAGAATTTATTGTTATACTGTGTGCTTCTGCCAGGAAAAGAACAGCTTTTCCAAAATGCCACTATATCTAAAGCAGGAAAGGAAGGCCTAGATTTCTGCTTTAACTTTGGAGAAAGCAAATAAGGCAACTGCTACATCAGCTGTGGTCTTTGCTAAGCTGTGTGCTGATAAATGGAAGAGATGCTTGATTGCCTTAATTAAATCTCTCTCTCAAACATCACGCCATCCATGACTTTTCTTTGAGTGAAGCAGTCTGTAGAAACACAGCCATTGCAGACTTGCTGACTCAAGCCCTCCATTTTCCAGGGTCAAAAGAGAGTTGCTAAATACAATTCTGACAAAGCGATTCAAGAAATCCCCTTCAGGGACATGTTCTTAAAATTCAGCCTGCGAAAATACATGACTGACTGTGTCTGTGATTGCCATGGCAGTGAGAATCACTGCTGGCCCACTGCAAGCAATCTCCTAAAGGATGGGAGGAAAGAGCCTGTCACAAGATTTGCATAGGAAAATGTTCCTCTTTCTCTAAAATTCACAAATAAATGAATTATGTGTGGTAGCAACAAGCAGTGTCCTCTCTTGTGTTCTGCCCAGAAGATGTGTAGAGCAGTGCTCTCCTCTTGCAACCTCATGACAAGTGCACAGTTTTGCCTTTGAAAAGATCACATTTAAAGGAAAAATTGTGGCAAGACTCAAGGAGTAAAGTTTGCAGAGGGTACAATTTTACTGATTCTTCCTGTGGGAGAGAAACACAGGTGCCAGCTGAGCACCCCAAAGTCCACAAACCAGATCCACAACTGTAGTTAAAAGTCTGTTTCAAGTCTACTTCAGAAATTTCTATTTCTCTTTCAGGTAAACACAAGGCAATATTTTTTATCAGTTCCACTCACTGGGAATCAGTCCTTGGCCTGTGCAGTGTCTGTACAACCAGTGCAGCATTTTTCTTTTCAAAACAAGGTGTTTTTCCACAGGTTTAGGAGGAAAGTGGGAACACACCATCTGATGTGGAGAAGATCTGTACAGACAATGAAATATTCCAAGGCAAGAGTTTGCAGACATCCCAGCAATTCCAGGCCTTGCAGCAGGGTGTACTAGGAGAGGAGAAATGGGAAACATCAGCAGCTGAAGGAATTTGCTGTTGGTGGGGCCTGGGCAGCTGCAGTTTCCTGTGTGGAGGAAAGGCCATGTGCCCCAGCCATGGAAAAGGAATGCCTGATACTTCTGAGGGAAGAAAGGTGATCACAGCCTGATCCCTTTACAGTGGAGAGGGGATTTCACTTTCCTGCTGTGGACTGATTGAATTCAGACTGCCTCTGTCCTGGGTGTTGAGCACAGAAGGTGATACAGGAACAGGGAAGAGGATAGTCTGTCATGTGGAGTGCATATATTTTATCATTGGTTCTAATGTTAATTCTTAATTCTTCCTTGTTGCCTGTTCTAAAATGCATCTTTACCAAAGTATAATTTCTGCTTTTCAAAAATGAAAGGTCAGTCATGGTAATTTTCATGTCACTATTTAAAATGGTACTTTGATGGATAATAAATGGTGCAAAGGTCTTAAAAGATGCACACACAAACACCACTGTGTTTTTCACCCTACAATATTTTGAATGTAAATGCTACCAAGCCTCTTGAGGCAAACATGAGACATTGAAAGACCAGCATCTCCTCCTACAAAATAAAAAATAGGAAAGAATAAAGCAAGGTTAACCTGTTTCAATTGCTAACTCTGTTCATAAAATACAATCAGACCTAAGATTGGATATATGATGGAGTGAAATGACTTTCCCATTTCCCACTTGACTTGAAGATGCTCCTGGACAAATACTTTCTTACCTCTAGAACAAATCAGCATGCTGAAGCAACGTTTGGGCCCCAACTTCTTCTTCAAGGAATGCATTGTTTGTGTATGTTAATGCATGTAAAGTCAGATTTTTCTAATTGACCTGGTATTCAGAATTAAAATGTAATAGCTGATAGGCATGCTTAGCCTGTCAGCAGCAGGAGAAAATCATCACTGTCTTGTGAGAGGATGCTTTGGTATTCAGGCACATTCACATTTGACAAAATGAATTTTTTTATCACTCAGAAACAGAGTGGCAGATGAATAAAAGTAATTCAGAATATGTTATAGTCTTTAGGATTAAGTTAGGACTATCTATAGTGTATTTTGCTGCATAGTTTATCATCTGAATGGATTTATCTAGAAGTAAATTTCACCCTACTTTTGTCATAATATCTAAATAAATAATGTTTCCCATGCTGTGTTCCAAAATCATCTGCAAAACATAATCTGTGTCAAGATTCAAGTTGTTTGGCTGTAGCACATTTTTAAAGGTTCATAATGCAGCACTCCTGTCTCAAAAACAAACAAACAAACAAACAAAAACCCACCACCACCACCATCATCACCAAAAAAACCAAAAAACCCCAAAACCAAAAACAAACAAACAAACAAAAAAAAACCACCCCAAAGCAGCAATCAAAAGCCATACCAAATCCTGGAATTATTTATTTTTAATTCTGTAATGAAAACCAGATAGGCAAAAATTTGATTATTGTCAGAGTTTCAAACAAACTGTGCCCATATAGGTAACTATGTACTATGCCTAAGAGGAGACTCCAGTTTTATCCTCTGCAAAAAGAGAGAGCACTATATTGAGGCAATCTGTGAAATGTTTTTATGATCAAGATATATAGTACAGCTATGTGAAAATCTTGACTAAAGCTTACTTAATTTATCATATTCATACCAAGGGTATGAATATGAGTTGAATTATAATCCAGACTTTCTCCTTGAGTCATTTTGCCATCATCTTCTGCTTTTTCACACTTCTTAGCAAGAACCCATTCAGAAGCTTTGCTGGAAGCTAGGCTGGAACATCTTTTATCATCTGCTCAATTTTCCTGGTGCCTTATGGTTGAGAGGTTTCCATAAAGCCTTATGGCAGTTATTGTTTGTTATCTTCACAGATCTGTGCAGAATCACTCCTCTGCTCCTTCTAGGTGCAGAATGCCTTCTTTAAAGGGGCTGATTTGAGCTGCTGTGGCAGATTACTGACTGTCACACTGAATTTGTACACACAGACTAACTTGATCACTTGAAAATGCACAAATAGAACTTATGTTTAACATCAGGCCATTCTCACTCTCTCTGTTCTCTACATTAAGCATACCAGACTAATATTGGCTTGATGAAAGCAGTAAGTAAATCAGGATAAATATATGGGATATAACAAACCTAAGATGCCAAAAGGTGGAATTGTACAGGTTAGGTCTCAGAGACTTGTTTTAGGCAGGCAGAAACTATCTGAAGAATACTTTTCAGTTATTGAGGTGCTGTGGTTCTGATTTTTGGTTTGAATAGTTTGTTTTGGGGGTGACTTTTTGTGTGTGGGGGGTTGGTTGATTGCTTGGGTTTTGTGGCGGGGTGGGGGGTTGTGGTTTCTTTTTGGTTTGGGGTTGTTGTTTTTTTTGAGATTGAAGCTATTTCCATACAAAAGAGAAGAATGTCAAAAGGACAAAAGTAAGTCCTCAGCTACTAAACCTCAACAGAGACTTCCACACAAACTACAAATCCATCCCATCTGCTCCAAATTTGACTTTACAGCCCAGCAGTGTGGCAGCAGTGTAAGGGGCTGCAATGCAGTGAGCTTCTGCAGCTCCAGCTTTCTCCTCCTCTCTGGCTGCTGCACTTGGGCAAATATTTGCACAGACCCTCTGGGAATGTCTCTCTGGAAGCTTGTGAGTCTGCTGGAGGCAGCAATGGTCACAATCCTGCCTACTCCTGCCTGGCAGCCTTCCCTTTGAGCCATTTTCATCCACAGCACCCTGGCACCCACCCCACAAGTGTCCCATCCTGTAAGTCTTGTCCTCTGCACACCTTTCCATTATGAGCATTGCAGGTGCAAAAGCAGAGGTACCTCCATAGTCAAAATCCCAAATAACAGCTTTCATTTCAGATGTGTTATTTAGCTCTGCTCTAAGACTCAGTTTCTTGTCAGTGAAGACTTTCCATCCTAAGAAATAAATGAAAGAAGTAGGAGGCAGTGACCCAAGACAAAGTGTGACTCATTTGCCAATTGGAGCTCAGCTCTAAATACTTCAGTCCAAGAAAAAAAAAAATAGCTGAAAGAAGTTTTATGTTTTGGTTGTACCACTAATATCTTCAAATGGAATTTTGGGGTGGTTTACTTTTTGAAATTCAAAACCAGCTATGTTTAGCACGTAGTAAAGTAATTAAGCAAAAATATTTTATGATAATTATGCCTGTACAAAAATAACATTCTGCAGAAGTTAAAAAGTATTCTAAATATTTTACATCTGTGAGAATACTAATTCTTTGTATGGTAGAAATATTGAATGAAGAACTGAGAAATGTATATGAAGGAAGGCTTTATACAGAGGCTTTGTAGAAAGAACCATATATTCAGTTTGAGCATTTCTGTGTGATCAGATATTTTAATAATGGCATTCTGCTTCTTTTTTTAACTAATCTGATAATTAGCCATTTCTGTCAGTAGGGTTGCTACTGTTAAATTCTCAGGAATGGAAGGAAGTGTGATTTTGTTAATGCACATTTTTCAATTCCTGCAAAGCTGAAGATGAATGTGCAACAAATACTTTCACATATTCCCTGTCAGCCTCTTGGCCAAGGCAAGCATTTTGGAACAACTACATTGCCAAGAACAGGGGTTACCTCTTGATTATCTAGTGAAGATCCTGAACTATCTTCAGTAGAAATAGATGTTTCAGTGTTAACTAGTAATTAACTTGAAAATAATGTCCTTGCTAGGGATTTCCATGCTGGGATGGACAAATTTTCAGGACAAAGAAGGAGAATGTTTTTTTGGCTGAGAATATAGTTACTAATATGAGCATGTTAAATATATCCAAAAATCAGCCTCTTTAAGCAGAATCTAAGATGGTTTTGCATTCCTTTCTAGTATACTTGTTTGGAATGGGAGCTTGAAAATTGTGATAGGGGATCCAAACTGATCTAAACCAGTATTCAGCAATGAATGAATCAGCTTTGAGACACACATGAAAAGGTTCTGATACAGGCAATCATAAATTAACCTTTCCAGAAAACAAGGGTTTTTATAATCCCATTTGATAGGAAGCTGGTATGTGCCCTGAATAATGAAAGCTTATAACATTGCCAAAACTCATGGCTCTTTTAATTAAGTATTTTACTGTAATGATAGTTTTTATCTTTCACAATTGTGTTCAGTTATGGTTTTGGTTACTGTAAAGCTCTTTCCCTTTGAGGTGGAGGAACATGTAGCTCCTGGATAATGCCTTTTCCAGTAGTTTTCAAAGCAGTTCTAAAGAAGGTGACTAGAATTAAAATATTCTCTTTTTTAAACTTAAGCTGCATAATGACTTTTATGTGATAAACTGCTTAAGAAATAATTTCACAATTTAAAATATGTCATATATGGATAGGAGAGAAGAAGCAGAAAATCTACCCTGCTTTCTTTTCAGTCTTCATTTGATTCTTTCTTATCATCCATCACTTTTTTCAGTTATTTTTCATAAGATTTCCAGTGGAATCTTGTATAAAACACAGAGAGTGAAATTTCTGCCAGAAGTATTAGAGTCCACGTATTATTATGGAGGTTTGGGTCTCCCTTGTAGATCCCACTCAATGTTTGCCTCTTGGATAATTTGAGGGGGAATCAGGGGAATATTAGCAGTGTTTCACTGTTTCCCAGTCTTGGGACCCCAAGACTCCCTACAGCTCCAATCTGTGGGTCTGGCAAGCATCCCCTGAGCTGAGCATCTGCTCTTTGGGCTTTCCTGTTGTTTGGCAACGAGAAGCAGAGCTGTTATCTCTCTTTTCTGTGGCTGTCTGTGTCTGCTCAGGAAATCAGCTGGACAACACTCAACCTTGCACTGGAAACACCACGTTCCTGCTGTCCAGCTCCAGCTGTTCCACTGGTTCAGCTGGGAGTGGAGGTCCCCAGGGTGGGGGCAGTGACAGCCAGGCTGTGGGGTTTGGGATGAGCTGCCCTGGCTTCTGACTGCAGGTTCTGAGCAGCATTGCTTGGCTCTGGAAATGGAGGTTGTGCTCCACGCTGCAGATGTGCAGGGATTATGTCAGTAATTTGCAACAGTGTTGGGAAACTGTTTCTGAAATTATTAAACAGATGAATTTGCTACAGCAATCTGAGTCTAACCCTTGCCATGAGCAAAGCAGTGATTTGGGCTCATTAGCTGGATGAAACACAGCAAAACAATTTTGAACAGCAGTTGTTACAAACTGTGAGTTATTTCTGAATAACATGTATTTCAGATGAGTCCTGGCTTTCTTGTCAGCAGAAATCAAGAAAGCTGGTATTTATAAGCCACTTAACTGTATGATTTATGTGTTTCCAGACCGAAGGTGTTCCCTGTCATGTTCTTCTTCCTCCTGTTTCTCCTAGTATGGTAAAGCCTTAGTAGCAGGTTCCAAACAGTTATACATTCCCATCAAACATGGCTTTGTATTTCTCAATTTTTCTGTCTTCCATGTATTTCATTTAAAGGTATCTTCCTTGCCCTCAGGGAACACAGAAGTACCAGAAAATATAAACTCTTACCTTGCACTTTTGAGTAAGATTCTAATCTGCAGGTGCTGCTGTACTTGCACAAATCCATGGCAGGACTCCAGCAATGAGAGAGGTCTTGCAATACTCACACTGGGGAGGCAGCAGCTCCTGCACCCTGGCACAGACTGGGCCATTGCTGGAACCCTGGGCACTGAGAATTTCAGGCTTTCTGTGCTAAAAGGCACTGACCCCCAAGAAAACACTGCATTTGGCCTGAGACCTTGTAAAAAGCTTCCAAAGTTGAGTGATAGCACTGAGATTATGGGTGTGTAGTTTGAATAGAAGTGTGTGATATCTAATGCTGGAAAACTTAGAGTTTAAGGTTTTAGAATATAGTAATATATACAAAGCAAGATGGAGGATTTAGGGCATAGGCTAAGTCCTTCTTTTTCACCTTCTTCACCTTTTTCTTCATGGGCTTGGGTGTACCTTGTAATTGGATAGAAAAGTCCATATTGCAGGACACGGATGGTTGGTTATGGGGGTAAAAGTAAAAATAATTTAGGTCTCATTTCATAATTGGAGAGTTAGTGTTTAAAAGACCTTGTAGAAAGATAGAGACAGAGCCATTTTCTACTTTGTGAGCTAGAGCTCACAGCTTGTGAGACTGTTAGACTGCTATAGATAAGAATTTAAATAAATATCTGAGTCTAAATAAATATCTGAGACCAACACTGTCTCTCAAGCATTTAATTCTGGCTCTGACAGGAAAAGAAGATATAAAAGCTATAGCCGATCCCTGATCACTTAGGGCAGGTGTGATTCCATGGCCAGCACCTGCCCATGGATGCTGCTGGAGACAGGAGCCACGAGCAGCAAGGGTTACTGGGCCATGCATCACTCCTGTTGAAGTCACCACACCTGATTATGCAGCAGTAGGTGTGTGTTCTCTACTCCCCACCCCTCTGTCAGAGGAGTGAAAGTTTGTGCATTAAAATAGCAACAATGAGAGTATGAGACTGTTTTCCCACTAACAAAAATGCTGAATTAGGCAAACTGTGAACAAAAGGAGCAGTGCTGCAGAGAGGAATCTTCTGTGAAATCCATGTTCTACCCCAACAGCGATCGGATGTTTAGCTTGTGTAATGTTTCATTCTCCAGGCAACATTGCTGCAGCACCATAATTCTGATCCAATGTCTGGTATCTAATTCTTTATTAATTTTTCATTTTCTTTATTCATTACAATGCAAATACCCAACCAGCACTGGAGACAAATGGAAATTTTTTTCTGTTGCCTCACACAATTCATTAACCTTCCCTCTGCCCCTTCTTCCTTCAAAGAATTTTTTTCTGACACTTCACTGTCATGTAGGAAACTATTTTTTCCCTTTTATGGAGATAAGGGCATAATTAAAATATCATGCTCCCCAAGTGTGTGTGCTCAGGCATGTCCAGCCAAGAGATGCCCAGCACACGGCCGCATGTTAAGACAATTTGGGAGATTGTTAAGTTGTACTAGCCCAGGCAAGTAATTATGTGTGACTGTGGCCTTGTGTGTGAGTAGCAGAAATGATTTTTATAGCTGAGGTTAAGCATAATAACTCTCCAAAGGGCCAAATTTCAGGATGCCAGCCTTTACCCCTGCTTCTCCTTCCTGTTTCTTTATCCTTGAGAAAGGAGATATCCTTGCTTAAGGACAGAGATAAAGGGAACAAGACAGATACTACAATGTCCTTTGAGATGAAAGCCTAATCGTATGGTTTCTGTCTGTGTTCTCATTATCAATCTGTTGTTGAAGGCAGCACATACAGAGGGAAATAAGTAGATGATTGATTTGCATGAAAAAGCTTAATACAGGTCATTGCACTCTACAGGCAAAAAAATACATTAACTTAGTATCTGTGGAAACATCAATAGAAAAGATAACCAAACACAACAAAATTGTCAGTGAAAACTCTGTCTCTGTCTGCAGTGGGAAGGCTGCCTGTGTCACTGCTCTGGCAAGCTTGTCCAAAGTACAGCAGAATGGATGAGGGGCTGATGGTCTGGGGCATGGCACCAGAGGAGGCCCATGGAAGAGGTGGGGATCTGACCTTTGAGCTGGCCCAGCATCCTGGTTTAGCAGCCAAGCCCCCGCAGCTGCTCACTCCTCCACCAGCAGGGCTGGGGAGAGGATCAGAAGGGTAAAAGCTGGAAAACTCATTTGTTGAGGCAAAAACAATTTAATAGGGAGAACAAAAGCTACACATGGAAGTAGAAAAAGACAAGGAATTAATTCACTGATCCTCACAAGCAAGCAGGTATTTAGCCATCTTCAGGAGTGCAGGGCCCCATTACACATAATGGTTACTCGGGAAAACAAAACTCTGTCACTCCAAATTGCCCCTCCTTTCTTCTTCTTCTCCCCACTTTATACACTGAGCATGATGTCACATGGTCTGGATTACACCTTTGGTCAGTTTGGGTCACCTGTCCTGGTTCTGTCTCCCCCCCAACCTCCCATGTACCCCCAGATTCTTTGTCAGAGTGGCAGTGCAAAAAGCAGAAAAGCCTGATGAACAGGCTGAGCACAACCCACCACTAATAAAACCATTTCTGTATTGTCAACCTGTTTTCAACCAAGACTAAAACACAACTCCATACCAGCCCCTGTGAAGAAAATTATCTCTATCCCAGACATAACCAGCATATCAAGGATCAGTGTGTTATTGGAGCTGCAAAAGTCATAAACTTTTGGGTTGGGAAAATGGTAGTACAAGTTTCATACAAACAGTGCATGAAATGCTTTCCACGGTTCTACGGTAGCAAGGTACTAATTTTGCTGCCTAGCTGCTGATTTGAACATCCTTGTGTCAAGAGGGCCTTGTGTCATTCACTTCCTCCTTCCTCTAGCAGCTCCAGCATCATGCCATGGTGGTGGACCTGGTCAGACCTGCCAGACTGCCCCTATCCCTTATGTTGCTGCTGTTGCCACTGGTTCCAGCAAGGATCTGCACTGGAGGCCACACAGCAGAGTCCTTAAATTACAGAGAAGCTGTGGGAATGGAGCAGGGTGTCCTGGGTTGAAAAATGTAACCAAAAATGTGTATTCTATTTTGGGAGATAGTTGGGAGCTGGTTGGGAGATATTGTTCTTTATCTCTTGTAACTCCAGAGGGAGAAAGAAGGTGGATGCCTTCTGTTACTGGGATAACAGCAGATAAGGCAGGGCCTCCTTATCTCTTCCTGCACCCATCCTCCTCCCAGGGACATCCCCTGTGAATGGGCCATTGAAGGCTCTCACAGGACTGATGACATCACCTCATCCCATTGGGAGAGCCTCCACCCAGTGGGAGGAGCCAAAGCCTTTCCATGGGATAAACCAGCAATCCCAAACACCAAGGGAGCTGTTCCCACTGGATTCCCAGAGGATGAGTGGGCCCTTTCTTGAGGATCATCTCTGCTCCAACAGAGCCACAACTGTCACTGTGGGAGGACTCACTGCGGGCTGCTCCAACACCCTGAGCATCAGGGTGTCAGGTTTGCATTTTGACTCTGTCGGTGGTCTGTTGTACTATTGCATTTGTCTTATTTTAATTTAATTTTATTTTTATTTTTCTTGTTTGTTCTCTCTCTACTAAATTGTATTTCTGACTTGGAGTCTCACTGGTTTTGCTTTCAAAGCAGTAACAGGACCAGTGATACATGGCTGCGTGAGGCCTGAGTGTTTTTAGCCCCATGAAGGTGTATCAAGCTCTGAGGGTTGCCTGCAGCCTCCCAGAAATGGCTTATGAATGATTTGTGAGATGGCTGATTGGAGATGTTTTGAAAGAGCAAACAGGTTGTAATTAAAGCGAAAATAACAAACTATACAGAACCAAAGAATAAAAAACCATGCACAGCACAGGGAAGTGCCTTGCACCTGCTAAGACACCCCAAAGAACCTGAAAGACTCTATGCTCTCTCTCAAACATTCAGCTATCCAGGAGAGATTTTTGGCTTGCTGCCCAGTAGAAAATAGCTACAGTACTTGAGGTTCAGCTCAAGCGTCCAACAGGTGCTTTTTTCCTGGCACTAGGCCAATCATGGTAAGAGAAGAATAGAAATTTTTGGTGTGTTCAGTTTTCTGGTTTTTCCTCCTTAAAAGTTCAGGGGTGAGGCTTAAACACTTTTCCTATGGGAACACGTGTCCAGATGTGGGCGTGCACTGCAACAGTCCAGATAGTTTCTTTACTTTTACAGCCAAAACAATGCTGAAAGGTGAGGAGATTGGAGGGCAAATAATATTATTGCAGACAATAAAAAATAGCATTCCTCCACCCCAGGAGCATCCACCCAGAATACTGAGTAAATTAAAGCCTTGGCCTTTCAGGTGTGCATGGGTAAACAACAGATCTCTTCTGGTTTTGCCTTCCCCTCATTGTGAACACTCTGATCCTCCATTTCAGCAGGACAGGCCAAAGATGAGATGAACCTGTGCTGGGGCAGTACCCACAGCACCACCATGGTCCACCCAAAAAACAATGCTCACTCCTGAGCAATGGAAATGTCTAAGTTTCATGAAGGAGAGAGAAAGTGACACTTCTGTTGAAAGGTCCCTGAGGCAATGAGTAACCCCTCTTGCTCCCACTGGTAGCCTCCAGAAAGGCAGATCTGATTGTCCTCTCACTTTTCCTTCTCAGCAGTCTCCAAATTCTACTTCTGGCCTCTTTATTTAGCCCAGGTGTCAGTACTCCTTTATTTGACTTCCTACTACCACCTGTAGAGCAGCAATGCCCAGCATTACCTATGTGCAGAAACTTTTACATATCCAGCTGTAGCTGGATATATAGCTGTGGGTGTGTGATGATCTTTCATGAAGGTAGGAGCTCGTATAAGCAAAGAGCAATGATGTATTAGCTTCTGGTAGGAGGTTAAGCATGCCTTTATCCATTTGTACCCAATTCCTCTTGGCTGCTGTGAGTGAAAGAGATGCAAATTTTACTTTCACAGCTGTCACTGAGCATGGGACATCAGTGCTTCTGTGCCACAAGGTAAGGCACCAGTAGCCTGCTTCCTGGGAACATTGAGTCATAAAGGAGGGGCATGAGATACCAGTAGCAGGGTTCCCCTGGATGCTCCTGACTGTTTGTCCAATGCTGCTTCCTTTCTCACAAAAGGCACCTCTGCAACACAACTTAGACCATTGCAAAATATAGATGCAGAGGAAGAGATGCTGATATGAAACATCTATAGGGAAAGGGTTGTTTATTCCCTAAAGCTTTCTTCCTCCACCAAATGTGATCCAAATGCAAAATGCTATCTTGATCATGTGTTATGTCTGGAGCAGAGAAGATCTTTTTTTTTTAAACCAGGCTTGAAATGGTGCTTACTCTGCTGTCTTAGGGTGGTTGGTTCACATTTGCTATTCCTCTGTTCTTCAGTCCTGCTCTTGTCTGTTTGTGAACAATTTAGTCTCTAAAAGCTCCAGCAAAAAGTGTAAAGACCACAGTCACTCTTCTGAGTTAACTTCTGAATATTTTGGAGCAGCTGGAATGTTTTATCTCATTGGGGTTGCAAGTATTATGTAATTCCTGGGGATAGGGTGAGGAAAGACAACATGGGAAGCTTGTATGTGTAATTTTACATGGAAGGATTATTAGCTCTGTGGGAAATAAATTGTACTATTTATAGTAAATTGTACTATACTAAATTGTACTATTGTACTATGAGGGATATGGCTATTCGATTTCTTGACTGGGGCAAAGCTTTCTGTCTCCCAGAAATTCACTATGTTAAAACAGATTCTGCTTGCAAGAGCTAAGCATGAAAGTGAAGGCGAGTGGTGAAGCAGGGAGTTGATGGCAGGATTACAGGGTTCAAGAAGACAGAGACAGCTACATTGACTCTAAGGTGTTTCAGATGGTTTGAGGGGCCTGATTTTGTTTCGTCTTACTACAAGCTGGATTTCTACACAATTTTTCTCCCAGAACTACGCATTCAAGCAAGTGGAAAGCCCTCACTGTTTGAGACAGTCTTGTCCAGAAATGATCTCACACTCCCTCGTGGTGCAGCACTTAGCAAGCCAGGTCCCTGATGGAGCCTGGTGAGGCAAGATCTCGGTGCATGGCTGTCCTAGGGTGACCTTATGGTGCTTGTATCCCCAATTGTCTGTTCTGTTTGTGCTGTGTAGTGAGTTCTGTGCCTTTAAGCTGGCTCTTACAGCAAAGCAGGGAATGAAGAACTGCCAAGTTTGCTTTGAGAACAGCTCTCCTCCTACACACTGCTCTCTCTGGACTGTGTTCGTCTGAAGCACAGACCAGCTGCTGGGAAAGAGACATTTTTTGCTTTTTAGTTAGTTTAGCTAGCTAAGGCAGAGAAGTTCCCTGGACTGTTTTATTTCCCTTTTCTTGAGACTCTTTAAATCTGTTTTGGACTGAGTGAGGGCTCACACCTGAGGCCCAGCAGGCCTAGCCCTCCAGAGGGACTGGGGCTGATAAAAACTGAGCTGAGCTACCCACAGCAAGGATTTTCTCAAGTTTACCATCTGTCTTCGAACCAGTTTTTATTGTTTCATATTATTCATTCCTTTATGCTTGTAGGCATTTTGTTTGTTAAATAAATAGGGCTTTTCCCACTTTTCTCCAAGGGGAGAGGAGGTCTTTTTGCAGACCACATGTGAGGGGAAGGGGCCTTTTGGGTTTGCTTTCCAGAGGGACCCTGTTTGGAGGTTTCCTCCCAAATTTGCCCTAAACCAGGACAACGGTGTGTTTGCTTTGGGATTTGTTGGGGTAGGGGATATGTGCCAGTCTGCAGCTGAAATCACAGACATGGGCTCCCCAGTGACTGGCAGGGAGCTGTGGCTGCTCCACAGGCCCCTGGCACCTCTGCCAATCCAGCTTTAATTGGCTGCAGCTTGAATTTGCATTCTGCCTTTTTTGACGGTCATCTTGTGGGTAAGAGATGTGCACACAGGCTGTCCTCATGCAGCAGAGGAGGTACAGACCTGGTTTTAAAAGCACTTGTGAAAATTCCAGCTTCAGAGGGCTCATTAAAACAAAAGACCCCAAAGTGCTGGGTGTACTTCTCTTCAGTGAACCTGGTTATTGCTGAGATTCATCCCACCTTACCACAAGCTGGGTTTTGCCTTTCTTCTTCAACACACATATTGTCTGTAAGGGAAATACCCCCATGGCATTGCACAAACACTTTCCAAATGCTATGTTTATACAGACATAAAGGTTTTGTATTTCAGATTTTAATTCATTCTTTCATACCTTTATTTTTTTTCAGTTTTTTGGTATATTTTCCCCACAGCAGCATATTTGGTTCTTTTTTTCCTCTCAGCTTCTCCTTATTTCTGCCTCTGTTTTTATCTGCAAAAGTCAATACAGTAGGCCAAACTCAGCTGTGGTGTAACTATATTGGATTAAATGCGCAGCATTGTCACACTTTTATATTGCATTTCAATATTAATTATTAATGTGTGTACCCAGTACATTGATTTAAAGGGCAGTGCATAAGTTAAATGCTCGTCCATAAAATTAAAACCATTCCTGGCCACTCTGAGTGACATTGCAGAAGTATTCTGCTGCTCTCACCAGAATCCTTGGCAACTGCAACACTGACCCAAAAAACCTGCAAAATCATAGTCAACAAACAGTGGTGTGAAGAAATGCCTTTCCTTGAGCTCTACAACTTGCCATGTGTGTGTAATTACCACAAGCAGTGAGGAGGAAATCACAGCTGTGAGACACAGGCAGACAGAAATATATAATTTTGTACATAAAATGACATTCTTCAATATAACTGTGTTGTACTTCTCCCTGACCCTAGCTGATTTAATAATCTCCAGAAAAAAACAATTTCATAGAATCATGGAAGGGCTTGGATTGGCAGGGACCTTAAAGATCACCCTGTTCCAATCCCCCTCCATGGGCAGGGATATCTTCCACTAGACAGATTGCTCAGAGCTCCATTAAACCAGGCCTTGAACACTTCAAGGGATGGAGCATCTATGGATCTCAGCTATCTCAGCTTCTATGGACAACCTGTTTCTCTGTCTCACTATCCTCAAAATAAAGATTTTTTTTCCTTGATATCCAATCTAACCCTCCTCTTCTTTCAGTTTGAAACCATTGTGCATGTCCTGCCACTACCTTCCCCTGTGACAAGTCCCTCTCCAGCTCTCTTGTAGCCCTCTTTAGGTACTGAAGGTTGTTAGAAGGTCTCCTCAGAATGTATTTTCCTCAAGGCTGAACAACCTCAAGTGTCTCAGTCTGTCCTCCTAGGAGAGGTGCTCCATCCCTCTGATCATCTTCATAGCCCTCCTCTGGATCCTCTCCAAGTTCCCTGTCCTTCCTGTGCTGGACCCCAGAGCTGATGCAGCCCTGCAGGTGGGGTCTGAGCAGAGCAGAGCAGAGGGGCAGAATCCCCTCCCTGGCCCTGCTGCCCACGGGGCTTTGGCTGCAGTTGAGGATAAATTTGGCTTTGTAGCACAGACAATCTTTTACAATTTTGAGAAACCTGCATGTTCAGGAGAGGGTTTTTTCCCACCTGTGTTTCATGAAGGGATGCATGCTAAATGCCTGAGCCCAACCCCTTGCTTTACTCCAGCTTCACTGTGTTCTCAGCCAGTCTTGCTCCCCAGGGATCACAGGGGTTCCATGCCAGCCTTTCTGAGGGCTGTTCTGCAAGGGGTGTTATTCACTCTCTGTGTTTGGGTGGCTGACTCTGAGAGCAGGCAATTACATTTCCTGAAAGGGAAAAAGGCATTAATCCCTCAGTGAAATGCTGTGTAAGTGTTGGCAGCTCTTGGTGCAGCCACTCTGGGGGACCAATGCCTCCTTCCCTTGTTAGTTCCAGAATCCTGAGTTATATCTTTTAGCAATCTGTGGCAATCCTACCAATTTGTTGTCAGCACTACTTATGTCTGAGATGATCACTGTCTTTTTGATGCTGGCACATATATTAGTAATAGGGATGTTGTCACTGGCATTAAAAATCAATATTATTGGGGGGATTCTTGTTTGTGTTTATCAGTGAAGTGTCTGGGAATGTCTGAAGTGCTACAGCTTAGCCCAGCAGTATCAATGTTGTGCTTCTCAGGAACTGCTGGACTGACAAAATTGTCTATGAGTAAAATAAAACAGCAGGCATTTTTTTACTATTTCTAGTCCTAGGAAACCTGTAGGATAAAGAGTTCATTTAAAACTGTCCTTTAACCTTTTTTTTTAAACATTATTTAGCAATTCATTGATCATGATCATCCATGATTCATTTGGATCCATGATCCAAATCATGGATCACAGAATATTTTGATTTGGAAGGGACCCACAACTCCTCTTAAGGGAATGGCCCACATTGGACCTGCAATCTTGGTGCTATTAGAACCATGTTCTTCACAACAGAGCTAATCTCTATTCTGCAACAAAAAATAATCATGGTTGCATTTGTCACCCAAAGCTTATTTTTTTTAAATGGCACAAGCTATGAGTCTCCTTTATTTAGCTCAGCAGTAGGGAAGTGATGTTTTGCCTGGGTGCTTCAATGTGTACAGTGACATGTGCAGAGCCCAAATCCTTTTCTTATGAGTAGCAGCAGCTGAGGCTTGGGCCATTAAATCTGCATCTGATGGCTTGAGCTGTGTGATGTTGGGAAAAGCCCCTTTTGCAGATCAAAAAGCCATGTGGTGGACTTGTGTAGGACTCTGTGGTGTTTCTCTATAGTAATTTTCTCCCCAGGGTTTTATATGCAGAATGTAGTTGTGCTGTTGGGAGAAAATAAAGATATTAAATGTCCTCTGGTTGTATGTTGTGTGAGACAGTAGAAGAAAAAAATTGGTTCATGCTTCTATTTAATGCTGTGCTTTCCCTTTTCCTTTGCTGCATTGCCATTTTTTTTTCTATGCTCAGTTTTCAAAGAGAAAGAGTATATTTACACTTTCTTCTGTGATGAATAAAAAATACAAAGAGGAAGAGTATATTTACATTTTCCTTTGTGATGAACTAAAACACCCAAGAGCCAATGTTTCCCTTCTCAGAGACTCTAATTTATACCAGATGGATTGATCTACAGGAACACAGGAGATTTGTTATGCATAAAATATGGGACTGTCACTGCTTCTGCTGTAGACAACAGGAACTGGTCTATAGATTATATAGTTTGTAGTAGAAAATGTTTTTAAAGTTCTGTACAGATGGCTGACCAGTTAAACCAGCTCTGTAGGTCTCTGAAAGACTGCCAGAGATACTACAGCATGCTTTATTGACCAAATGGCTTGGGATTCTTAATGCTGTTTCCCTCTCTCCTGTATGTCTGCATATTGTAGCATAGCTATACATAAGATATTTTTCAGCTGTTACTGCACAAGAATATATGGGAGCAAAGCTTCTGAAACTGAAGAAGACAAATAAGATTTCTTTGACATACATTCAGGGACATATAGGGAAAGTTTGGTCTCCAGCCTGTGCTGAGCCTATACATGCATTTACCTTGTTGCACCTGTGTGCTCTTTAATGTGTGTTTAGGTAAGGTGAACAACCATACAGACACACACACAGCTTTTTTGTGTGGATGTGAGTACAGGGCAATGTGCCCTTTAGCTGCCAGAATATCCTCAACACATTGCCTGATTCACCAGAACATGGTATAAATTTCATACTTTTTCATGTACCATACTTTTTCTGAACAGGATGGACAAAAAGAAGCCCTAGTTAGACTGCTAGGTAGGGTCTTGCCCTTTATAGCATTAATTTTATTTCAGCAAGTTTTAGAATGGCAATAACAGCTTTGTGTGCCATTAGTGGCTTTATCCAAGAGACTCCGAGTTCTTTAAAATCAATTGCATTTCTAAACAATCATCAGCTACAGTACTTGTATTTCACTACAAGGAATAGAATATTGTGGTGAGATCAGGCTCCTGTCTGCAGTCTTGGTTCAATGCAGTGACCCAGGGATGAACTGAACTGGAGGATTCTGACCCTTAGGCAGTTTTTCAGCCATTAAACCCCTTAGTCAGAAGCTGAGACTTAAACAAATGCTATCAGCTGGAAAACAGGCATTTTGAAAAGAAAGGAAGGGGACATCTGGAGTAAAGGGGTGTCCTACATCTTTACACACCCACAAATTCATAGAGCTGCTTCATGACTAATTTCCTACGTCATTGCAAGCAAGGCACCAATGACAGCATTTTAAAGGAGTACTTGAATTTCTATTTCCCAAAGAACTGGCTTCCAGTGAGACAGAGACCTAAGGATGTAAGTCTGGTTTTAAATCTGCTGTATGAAGTTGAAGCTTGGCACGTGATATTCCCTTGTAGCTGAGGGTCTTCCATGTCTCAGTTTCTGTGGTTGTAGAAGAGGATTAAGTGATGACAGTATTGCAGGTGTCACCAGATGCCATGGTGGCACTGCATGCATCTCAGGCAGAGAAGAGGACATGAATATGGTTATCCCAACACAGGGAGGATTTGGACCTGTTGGAACCAGTCCACAGAAGGGCCATCAAGTTGACTAACAAAGTGGACCATCTGTCCTTTTAGGAAAGGCTGAGAGAATTGGATATGTCCAAAAAAGAGAAGGCTTCAGGATGACGCAAACTTCAGGCCTTCTAGTGCCTGAAGAGAACCTTTAAAGAAGCTGAGGAGAATCAATTTACAAGGCCAGGTAGTGACAGGACAAGGCAATGGTTTCAAACTGAAAGAAGAGGAGGGTTAGATTGAATATCACAGAAAAAAATTATTTATTATGGGAGTGGTGAGACACTGGAATTGATTGCCAATAGAAGCTGTGGATGCTCCATCCCTTGAAGTGTTCAAGGCCAGGTTCAATGGAGCTCTGAGCAACTTGGTCTAGTGGAAGATGTCCATGGTAGAATGCCATGGGAGTGGCCCTGCAGGAAAGTGAGTCCAACAATGTCCATGTTCATTTAGTTTCAATCCCATGGCAGTGGGATTGAAACTAAATGAACTTTAAGGTCTCTTTCTTTCTATCATTCTCAGATTCTGTGATTCTGTGATTTAGAAGACACATAACTGACATTGTTCCTCACATTATATTGGCTGTGATGAATGTTCTTGATCAGAATTTCCATTCTGCTGACTTAACAGATAGAAGATCATAAAGTATTTTAATATGTACTAACCCAATAGATTTCATCATCAAAGCACTGGTCTTATCCAAATAAATAATGCTCCCAAATGGCCCTCACTTTCACCTCGATGGGATAAGGCTTGCAATCTGTCTGCCTTCTGTTCTATTGGTATAGTAGACCATCAATACAAAGGAAAGAAACTGTTTCCTACGCTGGCCTCAGCCCTTCCTGAATCACCAAAAAAATCAATGTAACTATTATCCTTCACTGCTGCTGCACTACCCAGCATGACTTCTGAAGGGCATAGAAATTTTTGAATTATCTGCATTTAATGCAGAATGATTCCCTCTATATTGTTTTTCTAAGGCATGTGCTTGAATAAGGGCATCCAGTCTAGGATTTCAGTTGTATTGAGAATGGGAGAGTTGTGTACATCCACAAAGATCTAAAAGGTCACCGCCCAGTTCCCAGGTGGCACATGGATTTTCTGGATGACATAAAGGACTCTAGTGTGGGAAAAAAAAAATAATGAATCTTCTGTGTGCTTAAGTCTTGCATTGAATAGGGAAATCTATGCTTAGGTATGCTTGGGCATTAGCTTCATCCATTTTCTCTTTTCCAAGCACAAATATTAACAGTGAATCCCCTCCTATGAAAATATGCTCTTGTCCTCAACTAAAAGCAGCACAAAGACAATTGGGTCTGTTTATGATCCATACTGTTGAGACACACAAGGAGCTGTACAGACACCCTTACCAAGGCAATATTCACATTGAATGCCACAGTGGAGCTGCTGTGAGCAGGGATGGGGACCTCAGCTCCCCACAGGCTTAGCCTGGAGCCTGAACTGCAGAACTGCAGGGATGAGCATGTGAGGATGGAGCCAGCTGGAGCTCTGCCTTGGGGGGGATGATGAGCAAGGTGACATTTTATGTGTCAGGATGAAAGGGCAGACTAACAAAGGTGACACTGCATTGAGTGTTTGCTACAGGCCTGTTGGAGTCCAGGATATCCCTCTGGCAGCCCTGGAGAATCTGGAGATTGTACAGGGGGGTTTGGGATCTGTACAGGGGGTCAGCCAGCCTCACACAGAGCCCAGGAGGACACTGATTCTGGCTTCTGTCCATGGNTGCCTCGCAGGGCAGAGAAAGAACTAAGATAATGCACCCTGCCAACGAGATCTGGCAGAGCAAAGAATGAACTGAGATAATGAAGAATAAACAACCTTGGAAATACGGACTGGTGGACTCAGCTTGTCGTCTCTGCCTTCGGTGTGAAACACTGAGGGGCAAGAGAGAAGACACAAAACCTGATTACCTCGGGGAACAGCAACCCCGAGGAGAATCCCAGGGAACAGCAACCCTGAGACAGGCCCTCTGATGGGGAGGAGGAAGTGGAGGAGCCCTCTTGCAGACATCTGGAAGCAGCCTCAAAGTCACAAGTGATGGTTTTAGTGGGGAACTTCAACCACCCTGATGTCAGTTGAAGGAACAACAGAGTAAGGCTGTGATAATAATCCCTGAGGCTCCTTTCAGGTCACCCCTGATGTTAACTTTCTTGTAGAGGCTGTGAAGGATCCAGCAGGGAAAGGTGTGCTGTGGACTTTATACTAACTAAGAAGAAAGGCTAATTATACTTATACTAATTAAGGAGGAGGCAGTCTTGGCTGCAGGGACCATGGATGGTGGAGTTCAGTATCCTGCAAGGATGAAGAACATCACATTACAACCTCAGGTTTCCTGAGAACTAATCTCAGCCTCCTCAGGGAACTTCATGGTAGAATGCCATGGGAGTGGCCCTGCAGGAAAGTGGTCAGATTTGAAGATTCCTTTCTCCAGGTTCAAGGAAGGTGTATCTATCCCCATGGGCTAGCAAGGGAGAAAAAGGGACTGGGAACCTGAATGGAACAAGGAATAGATAAAATCCTGAAAAAATGGGGTGGAAGCAGGGACAGGAGCCCTAGGATTAATACATGGATATAGTCAGCATGTGCAGAGCTACAGTGAGGAAGGTCAAGGCATAGCTGGGATTAAATCTGATTAAGGGCAGGAAGAAGATCTTCTTTAAATATATCAGTAATGAAAGAAATGTTTGGGAAATTGTGAGTCTGCTACTGAAAGGAACAGGGATACTCACAATCAAGGCTGTAGAGAAGGCTGGAATACTGAGTGCTCCTTTGCTTCATTCTTTACTGCCAAGCCCAACCCTTAGAGAAACCCTGACCCAGGAGACCAGGGAGAAGACCTGGAAAAGGAAAAGTCTTCTGTGGCTGAGAAGCATTAAGTCAAATTTGACATCCACAAGTTTGGACTTGTGGGTCTGATGGGATGCATCCACAAGTGCTGAGGGAACTGAGACTTCACTGCTGTTTCACTCACTGTTATCTTTGAGAGGTCATAGGGATCTGAAATGGTGCCTGAGAGCTTGAAGAAAGCAAATGGCATCCCAGCCTTCAAGAATGGGAAAAAGGAGGATCCAGGGAACTACTGACCAGGCAGCCTCACCTTAATCCCTAGAAAGGTGAAGGAATGACTCATCCTGGAGACCATCTTTGAACATGAAGACAAGAAGGTGATGAGGGCCAGCCAGCATGGATTCATCAAAAGGAAATCAAGGTTCACCAATTTGATTGCCTTCTGTGATGAAACAACTACATAAATGGATGAGGGGAAAGTAGTGGATGGATGTCCTGGACTTGGGAAAGTCTTTTCATGATGTTTCCCATAATATCCTCATGGACAAACTCAGAGGTGTGGGCTGAAGAGTGGACAGAGAGGTGGACTGGGTATTGACTGAACAGATTGCAGAGGGTCAAAATCAGTGGCACTGTTGGAGGCCTGTCACTGGCAGTGTCCCCCAAGGCTCAGTACTGGGGCCAGAACTGTTTAACTTGTTCATCCTTGACTTGTAGAAGGTGGAATGTGCCTCCTCAGCAAATTCACTGGGAACAGAAATCTGGGAGGAGTGGGTGATACCCTGGAGTGCTGTGCAGCCCTTCAGAAGGACCTCGGCAGGTTGGAGAGAGGGACGGAGAAGAACCATCTGAAATTCAGCAAAGGGAAGTGCAGGGTCCTGCCCCTGGAAGGAACAACCCCAGACACCCTGGGCTGACCTGCTGGGGAGCAGCTCTGCAGAGAAGGACCTGGGGGTCCTGGTGCACAACGAGCTGTCCATGAGCCAGCAGTGTCCCTGTAGCAAAGAAGGACAATGGAATCCTGAGGACATTAGGAAGAGCATTGACAGCAGGTCATGGAAGGTGATCCAGTCCCTCCACTCAGCCCTGGTGAGGCCATACCTGGAGTGCTGTGTCCAGTTCTGGGCTCCTCAGGAGACTGGGACATCTCTCTTACAAAGAAAGTTTTGGGGAGCTGGGCCTGATCAACATGGAAAACACTGTGAGGATTTATTATTAATGTAGATAAGTGTCTGAAGGGAGGGTGTGAGGATGGAGCCAGTCCCTCTGATATTGCTGAGCAATAGGACAAGAGGCAGTGGGCAGAAACTGATGCATAGAAGTTCCACCTCAACATGAGAACTTCTGTGCTAGGCAGGTGACTGGGCCCTGGAACAGATTCCCAGAGAAGCTGCAGATTCTCTTTCCCTGTAGATGCTCCAAAGCCACCTGAACACAGTCCAGAGTCCTGAGGACCCTCCTTGAGTAGGAAGGTTGGACTATATCACCTCCAGTGGTCCTTTCCAACCTTAACCCTTCTGTGTTTCTGTAATTCTGTGAATGGAAGTCTTGTCCTTAACCCCTGCCTACCCCATGGGATAGATATCCTTACTCTGTGCTCTGTCTCATGCAGCTTTTGGGTTTCTGTTGTGATTAAATAAGTGTTCTGGTGCCTCACATGGCAGTGCTGCCCACATCTCCCAGAGGAGCTCAGCTTCATTTCCTGGAAATCATTTAGCAGCATGACTGTGGGGACTGTTGGGCTGTCTTCCCTGGTACAGCAGTTTTGAGGATTTGCAGCTGGTGAGGAAGACATTCACAGCAGAGCCTGTATCTGTCAGAGGTTCCCACTGTGAGCCTGGCAGTTTCCTGCCTTGAGAAAAAAATGAAGTTTTTGGATTTTTCACTAATTTTCAAAAGCTCAGTGTGCTTTCTTACCTTGTCTGAATATGCAGAATGATAAAATGGCAGCAATAGGTTTGAGGGTGAGTTTGGCTCCTGCTTGTTGTCTTTGGATGAGATGTTCCAATGACAGGAAGCCTAGACATTTGCCCCTTGAGGAGTTAAGCTTTTAGGAGAGATGTAATGTATGTTTTAGTGTCCCACTGTAAATAATTCACAAAATGTCAGCTGATGTCAAGAAATGGAAACTTTTGAATGCAACTGAGATGATCAGTCATGTCTTTGCTTCTAAAGCAAGCCTGGAATTATGCAGGAGAAATGCAAAGTCCTTTAAATATGCAGACCTTATAAACTGCTCATCCTGGACATTAAATTGAAGAACACTCTCTTCTTTCTTACCCTACCTTCAAGCAAATCCTTTGGCAGAACTTCCTGTCTTGGTATCACATACAGTTGGCAAAATCATGGTGCTGTAAAAATTTAATAATGCAGGGGAAAAAAATCAAAGGCCATAAAACATATTAAAGTGACTTTTTAAGCCTTCTGCCTGTTTTTTAGAACAACACTGTCAGGCATTGATGCACACATCTGCCTTTCACCCAAGTGAGGAAATCTTTCTTTCTTTTAAACCTTGGAGAAGAAATCAGTTCCCAGCTTTCAGGCTTCTGCTTTCTCTCTTGGGTGCCATAAAACTGGGTGCTCTAGAAGACTTGGGCCTACAGCAGCAGGAGCCAAGGCTCAGTGGTCAAAAAAAAAAAAAAAAACCATGGGGAATGATTCTGCAGTCAGCATAAATGCGTAATTGATCTGTTTTGTAATATGGCACTTAAACGTTTGGCATATTTTACCAACCATATCCACACCAATTATTAACTCTTAGGATTTTTCTTCTCTGCATTTCTCTGCCCCTGAAAATTGTCAGCCCTCCAAAAGGCTGGGGCAGTAGGGGCTGGGTAGCAGATTTCATTCTGTGTCTTGATATCCCTTAGATAATAAGGTAAAAATACTTTTCAAAAATAGATGTCATTTTCTCCCTTTCAGTATCAGAAGATAGTGGCAATTCTGTGGAGCAAGGATGATAAAGCAACGCAATTTTAAAATACTGTAGCAAGAACAAATATATTCAGTCAAGCTCCTGCAATACCAATGTAGAAGTGGGTTTGTCAAATCTGTTATGCATCTCCCACCTGCTTTGATATCCCACTGCTGAATCTGTAAAAGTTAAAATTGTGTAAAAGTTAAAATTCTGCAAGTAAAATCTACAGGAGGCTTTCATGTAACAGGAGTTGAGTGCTCATTGGCCAAAAATGGCAAAATTGAACCCATTCCTGGGCTCAGCTTTGTCCCAGCTCCTGCAGCATGCTCCATGCCAGCTGCTGTGAGACCAGACCAAGGCTGTGCCAGGCTCTGCCCCCAGCCCTCCAGCACCTGCCCTACCCCAGGAATGGTGGCACTGCCTTTGTCCTCCTTCCCAGGGACAGGCATGCATGGCCTTCCCAACCAGCAGAGGAGCTGTGAGAGCCTTCACCCCATCTCGACCCTTGCAGCTGTAAATGACTGACTGTTAATGAGCTGCTTGGGAGGGGAAAAGGGCAGCTGACTTGCTGACCCACTGAAACAGCATCAGCAAACTCTTGCCTCGTGGGTGATGTGTGGAGTCATGGTTGTGCTGAGAAAATGGGCCAGTTCTGCTCTTCTGAAGAAGACAAGCCTGTTTGAGGTGAGGACCCTTCATCCAGGCTGTGCTGTCAGCACTCAGGAAACAGCCACAGACTGGAGAGTGTGTGCTCCCTTCACCCTGACAGGCTGGAGGTGGTGCAGACTCACAGTGTGGAGGACTGGCTCTACAGCCTCCTCCAGGAGCCCTGAGGCAAAAAGGGAGCAATCGAGCCAGAAACAAAACTCTCCTGGTGGCTGCTAATGTGACTTGAAAGGTGCTATTTCTCAGAAGGAGGTGATTCATAAAACTCCCTGTAGCATCCCTAGTGCTGAGAGAGGATGAAGGTGGTGGCACTGGGAGCCTTGTGAGAAGTCAAGGGGCCAAAGAAACTGTCTAGATCTCACTGCCTCCTCCGGGAGCAGGAATTTTGCCATCATCACACAACCTCACAGCTTTTAAAGAAGAGCTTGTTTGCTGTGAGAGTGCACACGCTGCATCTGCTGCAGCAGCTGCAGGGCTAATGGAGTTACTGTGCCAGAAGATGTTGCTCAATGATACACAGGATTTTTTTACCACTCTGATCAATGGGTATCAAGAGAAACTGCAGAAGCTCTTTGAAGGAGAGAGAAAGAAAAACAACATAAAAAAAAGGGATCTGCATAGAAACACAAAAATGAGAATGACTGGCCTGACAGTAAATTCAGGAGAGTTTCTGAGAAACTCAGTGTTGCTAGATTATATTCTTATTATAGTCTTGCAGGAATTGCTGGAGTCAAACTTGAATTCAGAAAATATTTTAAATGTTTAATAGATTTAATAGTAATGAAGGAATAGGGAAACAGGTTTTCATTGTGCCCTTTGTTTCTATTTATCAGAAAAGCACCAAATCCCTAAGAGCTACAGTCTGTGTAAGATCAGTTTCATTTCTGTGTCTGTGTGATACATAATTGCCATCTGGAAGACAAATTACCTGCTATGGTGGACACTGTCGAGATAACTGAACAAAAATCAGCCATGTAATTGTTTTGCTTTTTTTTTTGAAAATGACCTTTTGATATCACTTGAAATTTTGGCTCATTATGTTTAAAATGGAAAATATGAAATGATATTATTTCTGGATGTTTGGTGTAATACAAGAAAGAATACAATACATTTCATGGGCTTGCATTAACAGCATAATAATCTTCCATTTGCAAAGATACATTAGAGCCAAGCAACACTTAGATCACATTTCAAATCTTTGTGGTTTAGAAGGTCGAATACCTTTTGTGATTTTACATTTGCTTCTAAAACCTTTTACACTAATTTGCTCTTCCTTTGTGCTCTACCTATGTCTTTTCATAAACCAGTGAGTGGTCTGCAATCTCAAGGTGGAGTGGGACCAATATTAAATCCATTACACATCACTTACCCTTTTCCAGTTTTTACAGGAGTAATTGATAATAAACCCTGGTTGTAGACCAGAGGAGAGGTGCCATCACAGTGGCTGCAGTAATGAACAAGGTGGCACTGAGGAGCACTGGGATAATTTTCAGCCCCATATCCTGTCTCACCCTTGGGAAGGTACAGAAAAGGCCTTGGAGACCTTTCCAGTAGGCTTAGTGCTGTGCATTTACTGACCTAACATTTAATCTTTACTAAAGCTCAAGCTTTTAAGATTCCTACTTGTCTCAAAGGCTGAAAACAGAAACATGACGACAATAACAAAAATTGGAACAGTGGCACAACACTATGGTGCCACAAAATCCCTTTCCTACATTGGTCTCTACCTACTGTAGATTCTACTCTCCAGATTCTTCTCTCTCCCACCTGACCAAACTGGTTTCTTCCCCTCAGCCCTTTGGCAGCACTATCTTATTTTCACGTTGACTTAAGTCCATAATCACTTTTTTCTTTGCTATTCTGGTGCAGCTTGGCATATTGACTTCCTCTGGTGTATATCTTGCTTTTTTCTTGCTGTGGTTCTGCAGAGAACCGGGCTGTCTTGTTTTATCACATTTATTTATATTTATTTATGTCTTGTTTATTGCTGTACCCGTGGGCAGCCTCTATTGTGTGTTACAGTTGGAGTATGCTGTGGGAAGCTTAGTTCTTCCTTAAAAGCACTTCAAGCTTATCTGAAGGAGCAGAGTCTTGGGATACATTAACTGATGGCAGCAAGCACTGCATAGGTGTGTGCCTTCTGGAGGATAAATATTTTAATGAATAAATGAGATGAATCAGTGCTCATGAAGCATGTATTCCTGTCTGTGGCTTTCCCTGACTGTTTCAGTTTTGTGATTTGCATTCTGTTCATTTCTTCTAGCCTAAATCTGTGCATTAGGTTTGTTGATAAGAATAGCAACGATAATAAACATTGGCCTTCCATTTAAGTATTTCTCCCAGATTTTTACAGGCTTTTTCCTGATTTCCCACTCAATTACTCCCTCCTAGGCAACTAGCTGTTGCCTATCTGCCCTGAAACCCTATGGAGAAAGCAAGTTATGGATTTTTGAGTGGAACAGGGTATATTCATTGCCAGCACTGACCACCAGCAATGGGGCAGTATCTGTGTCCATTTGCTGAGCCACAGGATCCTGCTATGGGAATCAGCCTGGCAAGCAGAGCATTATGGGCTCATAAAATCAGTTTAGAAGCCAAAAGGTTGCTTACAATCAGCTAAAAAAAAATTGGCCTGTGATGATGAAGATAGTCATAAATGTAAGTCAGAAATGGGTATTAGCTCTCCCCCACCATTTTATAGTGAGGCATAGGACCAATAATCCACAAGCATATGCATGGAGATCACAGGTGGTTTCTATATGAGGTACCCTTAAAATAGCCTTAGGACTGAAAATGCTCTGTCTGCTCTCAGTGTGTTGATGTTTTGCCTCCAGTCCTGGGGCTTGGTCCAAGAGCTGTTGTTTTATCAGCACTCAGCAGCAACAGAAGTGATCTAGCAGGAGGACTCTGCATTTGCTTGCTGTATTCTTCCAAGGACAGAAGATGATAATTTATCACTTTCTTGATACACTTATAGAAGGGACATCAATATTCTATTACTTTTTCCAACAGTGTCATGACTTTGAATCCATTTCAGTATATATTGCAGCTGGCTGACCTTTGAATCCTTTTTCTCTCAGTTAAATGTAGAATTTTGGGGTCACAGTCAGTTTTTTTCATATGGCTGTGTTTCTTGTGCAAAGGACAAAATATGGAACAAATAGGAGACAAATATATTTCTCTGCCTGAAGTATTTTTTAAATATAAAGAATAAAAGACCTGTAATGCAAGATTTCTAATGCAGATCCTTGTAAAATTAATTCCCTTTCAGAAACAGAGAAATTTGAAATGCCTGTGATATCTCAGTTAATGAAAATATAAGAGGAAACTCAAGTTCATGAGGAACATGCTCCATACAGTACAGATCATCTGCCATGGCAAAACATGACCAGAAATGGAAATTTCCACCCTTGAATTCTTATTTCTGCTTAATGGGGCTGTAGTTGAATGTTATTCATTTGAATGGTGGGGTTTTTTTTAATTTTTAAGGAAGTTACTATTTTAAGACAATAAAAGAAAATGGAAATAGCACTTGATAATTTGTCACTCTTAACCATTTTTGCATCTGTTTAATGTATTACTATTAGAATTTATTCATAAATGAAAAATAACTTCTAGAATTACAACAAAAGTGGAAAAAAGATGCAGACTCTGCATGTAGCTTGTGTGGGGACTGGATTGATTGTCAGTGATTGTTTTAATGTCTTTGGTTCTCATAATGTAGACTCATTATTTATGTGCATATCTAATTTAGAAAAGCGAATAATTTAATTTAGAGGACTACTCACACATTTAATGTTAGTCTTGTGACAGGGTATCATTTAGAACCAAAGAAGTAAATCTAAATGCATGATCTAGTATTTTTTCTCATTAATAAAATATTCTCAGTGGGGGATAAAAAATACTTCCTTGCTTCTATCATTTCAATGCCACAGAAAAGTTTGAAACAGAATTGCTGTTTTTATTTACAAAAACTGTCTCAAATAATCTGTTCTCATTTCATCTTAATAAAGTGTAGGGAGGCTAGAATATATCAGGAAAATAAAACTCCATATTTCTGTATTTCCAGAAATAAAGAAAAAATAGGTATTTAATTAAAAGAACAAGTCTATTTTTGATCAGTAGTGGACAGAAGGTTTACATAAGTATCCAAACTGACTATCCTGAGACCAGAATTTAATGGAACATTTCAAAATTCCATTTTATTAAGCAAATTAATTTTTTTCCTTTGCCTGGTTTCTAAGGGTGTTGAAAGAACAGAACCTACACCTGGATCCCTGAATGTTTTATTCATTCCCTGGATTACATCCATAATAAATCAAATAATGATTTTGTTAGCTGTGGGTTTTTTAAATCACAAAAATTAGCAATTTAGTAATCTATTTCAGTAGTCCCATACTGCAAGTTAATATTTATATATACAGCCACAAGACTTAGAAATGGTCATTTTTGTACTACCTGCTCAGTTTGCACACAAACACTGTCTGCACATGCCACATATAGCCACAAGGTAAATATATTTTGAATATTCACTACTTTGACAATTTGGTGACACTGTATTGATGAATTACTCCAAACTAAGTGACCACACAACCATGACATTGCATAGTATTTTCCTTATTAAAATAACTGCTGTTGCTCACAGAACTGTATTTTGAAATATTCTTCATGATTTGCAGATGCTGACAGATGTCTTCAGGTTGATCTTGAAGTGAGCTTCCAAGCTCCTAGCAGTTCAGGAAATGTGTGGGATTAGATACAAACAGATGTGTTCAAAGCTGATGGAGTGACTACCTTTTAGTAACACCAGAAGAACTGCAGAAGCACAAGATACAGATATGTAAACTCATTTTTAAAAAAATTTCTCTTCAGCAAAAACATTTTGTTTTATTCAACATTTTATGCCCAAGATCCTATAACTTGTCTTAGTATACTGTTGAAATTAAATACAGTACATGAATTCAAATTAAAAGCTATCAGACGCTAGGACTTCTGCCCTATTTTCAATGTTCCTGCAGTTCTTCCTTGCTCAGTTGGTTTTGCTTTGTCTGCTTTCACAAATTCAAACAGTTGTTTTTAGCTTTATCCCCTTCAGCTCGTGTTTGCAGAAAATTATATGGTACATTGACTTATCTTGACTCCCTGACATATTTAAATTACCACCCCTTTGATTTTTCAGATAATGTTTTAATAGTCCCAGTTGCAGGAGGAAATAGAAACTGCAGTGCAGTCCTGCCTGGCTCACCTCCTACAGGATATTTCAGACACTGACATGCATCTTTGATAAATGGTTGCTCTTTATGTGTGCTTGGTTTGTGTGGCAAGGGTTTGGTAGCAGGAGGGGGCTAAGAGGGGTGGGCTCTGTGAGAGGATGCCAGAAGTGCTTCCCATATCCAACACAGCCAGTGCCAGCTGACTCTCAGCTGCTGGCCAAAGAAGAGCACACTAGTGATGGTTGTGGAACCTTCAAAATAATCTGTTTGAGGAGGATAAATCCTTGAGTGGCAGGCAGAGAGAGGAGTGAGAGGAGAGAAGCAGCCCTGCAGACACTGAGGGTGGTAAAGCAGGAGGGGCAGGAGGTGCTGCAGGCAGCAGAGCAGAGATTCCCCTGCCCTGCTGCCCCTGGTGCAGCCCCTAGTGAGGCAGCTGTGCCCCTGCAGCCCTCTCTGCTCCACGGGGGAGCAGAGATCCAGCTTCATCCCCACACCAGAGCTAGGGGATGGTGGACTGTGACCCCTTGGGAACTGTGGGGTGGTGACCAAGGAGCCCAGGCAAGGGCTAAGATGTCCTATCTAATGCTTACTTTATGCACCCTCTACTTTATCTTTGAAGGTGGAGGTTTGCATAGTTTGCATCAAGAACTGAAATTAATTTCTGTTTCTGATAATGCTGCACTTTTTCAAAGCACTGTTTGAAATGCCTACTCTATGCTGATGCTAGTGGTGGGTTTTTATGCCTTCACATGCTGGTATTCGTTTTCAGATGGAGAATAAAAAAAAAACAAACCACAGCTCAGTGTAGGACAGCTATCCTCTTTCTTGGTATGGATCCTGACCTCATGTAGTCTCTTACAGTTGGCAGTCATTAAAAAGGGAAAAACATGAAATAAAATTGTTTTTTAATAGATGACAACATTCTCTCTTAAACCAGAAAAATGCATTGCCTGCTTTTCCTTGTTAAAAAATAAGACAGTAGTAAATTGAAGCTGATAGATAATAACTGTGTTATTACTGGGACCTCACATTGTGCCCTAGATGTTCTGATGGCAGGAACACTCTGCCAGGATCAGCTGCTGCTCCTTTGTCTCTGCTCCCTGCAGCCCCTGCTCCTCCCAAGCAGTCAATATCCCAGTGGTGGTGGGGCTGGGGCTGCTCCCCATCTGGTGTTCCCGCTGAGCATCTGGGCACCTTGGCTTGGCTGCTCTGACAGGATGCAGAAACTAGGAGGAACCACCAGTGGTGAGATTTCAGATCTTCAAAAAGCAGATGACAAGCTTTGCAAGTATCCTTTCCAGGCTGGAACCAGGAACACAGCAGGGGATGGGAACATGCAGGAAATGCCCACATCTTTTCCCTTTTGTCCATTGCACTACAAAATATCATCACCTTTGGTAGCAACAGTAAAGCCCAGCAGAGCTTTGGGTTTGCCTTTGGGGTCTGCTATTTTGATACTTGACCTATCAGCCTTTTAGTGGGGCTTTTTTTGTTTGTTTGTTTGGGGGTTTTTTTTGGTTTGTTGTTTTTTTTGGGGGGGAGGGGCATGTTATTGGTTGGTTGGTTTTGGTTTGGTTTCGTTTGGTTTTTTGGGGGTTGTTTTGTTTGTTTGGGTTGGTTTTTTTTTTTTTGTTTTTTTTTTTTGCATTTGTGTGTGTGGTTTTTTTTAATTGCTACACTTATAATGACTGAATGACATTAGATCTTCAGAAATCACTGAAAATATGTTGTCACCACTGTAGTTGCTCATGTTTATGCCTCAGTGGAATTAGTTCTGCATTTGATAGCCTATCACTTTGATGATTTTTAATCTGGTTGTTACAGTCCTGATACAGTATCAATGATCAACACAACATCTTTCTTGCCATTTGGTCTGTAAGTCTGTTATGTGTAGGTAATTTTATCTACAGCACCCCTGTGATGTTTTCTCTTTGATTACCTACAGCCTACATACAAATGAAGGTAAGGTTTTCTGTGGAAATAATTGCAAGGAAGAAAACCACTATGAGGAAGGACCTAATATTTTGTAGTATAGTTATTGGAAGGAAATGAGTTAAGGGAGGTAAAATATTCCACTCATCTCTTGGGACCATAGGAGTGGTGTAGTTGTTGCACTGCTGGGTAGAATAGCCAGCCCTGACAAGAATATTGCAATTGAAGCCTCACTGTTACAAAAAAATAAATTCAGTTTATCACCGTTTTACATTAAATCTCCAGACTGAAGCACACACTTAGTGTAAACAGTCTCACCTCATCTCATCTACATGCCAGTCTGTCTTGCTTTATAACTTGGACAGGGGACTAATTGTCACAGTGGAAATCAATCCTTCATTAGTTTTGTGTCTTTTGGGATTTGTGCCAATCTTCTGTGTGAAATAAATCTAAGCAGGGTAAACAAAAGACTACAGAGATTCAGCAGTGCAGTTACACTGATGAGTATTTGAACAGATTAATGGTTAATACTGAACTAAATAAATGAAGAGATATGAAGGAAAGTTGTTAGAAGGTGAAGGCATTAGGATATCAGTGATACCTGTGCAAAAGAACTCAGCCTACTGGAATTGTAAAGGTTTCTGAAAACTCCCTGCAACAGTTTACCACAGGAAACATACCTGGGAGTGGTTGAGCTTCTGCCCACATCACTTGTGTCTTGATGCAGATATTGTGAAGGCAAATGAGTCAGCACTACTATAAACTCAAAGGGTTTGTGAGTTTGGGTGCCTTGAGCCCTCCATCTCCACAGATCACAGAGATCTGATCTTGCATGGGACTCATTTTTGAGGCAAACCCAAAATGCTGCCTGCTCCTAGAAGAGCATTCCATATTCACTCAGAGGGATCAGATGTGAACTTGATGGTCTCACGAGACAGGATGCACCCAATGTCAGTGCCACAAAAGTTCACACAGCTAGGCAAGTGGGCTGCTGGCATCTGATGCCAGGCAGCATCATCCTGCCAAAGCACATGGCCAAAGGGCCACTGTGGGGTAAGGTGGGTGAGGGAAGCCAAATTTCAAAAGATCACAAATGCAAAAGCCAAAAAGAGGAACAGACACTTTCCTGCAGAGTCACAATGCGTGTCTTGTCCTGGGAGCTCTGTGCAGCCCTGTGATTAATAGCTGAGTGTTACAGCTGGCATGTAGATTACTTGCATTCCTTCTGTAGTGTCATGTAAGAGTGCAGAGTGACAGACCTTTGGCACTGGCAGATGACCTGCTGTCTGGACAGCTGCTGAGTCAGACACTCCTGAGTCACATCTGATTGTGCCCAGACACTGAGCCTGTGGTGAGCACAGCAGAGATGCTACATTTTCTGAGGAACAAAATGGTGCATCACTGCCATGACACAGCACTGCATTTTTTTTTTTTTTTTGCCCCAGGCTGTACACATGTAAATATCTCGATAGCATAATTTAGAAGACTAATATCTGCAGCAGCTCTGGGCTCTTTCTGTTCAGGCACTGGAAACCTTCTCTATTAGAGAAAATGTGCTATGATGTAGCATCTGAAGTTGGTGGGGACTCCCACTAGAGCAGGATGTTGCTCTGCCAGAGCACAACTGATTTTCCTGAGTGTTACATGGCTTTCATGTGTGCTGGAGCTTACAGCACAGTCCCACCTCTTTGCAGTGTACACTGCATCCAACCTAGCTTGAGGATAGCCTTTTAGCTGAAATTGTCTGAAAAATGAGGCACTTAAGTAATGATACAAGTGCTCAATTCTAAGCGAGACTGCAGAGTGCTTGCATATCCTCGGGTGAGAAATTCACTCTCCTGTTCTCAATGCTCTGCTTGCAGATCAGTGCCTAATATATCACTGTGTCCTAAGAGGATTAAGAGGGTACATGTGAGGTACATGCAAGGTACATGCAAGCTATTGTCTTAAAAAAAAAAAAAAATCTTCCAGCAGCCCATTTGAGACCCAGGTGTGCCAAGCCTTATGGCACAGAGACATGAGGATGCATAAAGGATGAAAGGATTTCCTGGTGGGGTCAGGTTGGCAGATCCTGCCCTGAAGTCTGTGTCCTGCCACAGTCATAGAAGTTTATGGGGCACAAATGTAAGCCTCAACCCTCCCTCTCTTCTCCTTCTGTGACTCTGGTATGAGATGTGTTGGTGAAGGTATCTCTGAGCCACCCTGCCCATATCCTGTTGTAGAAATGTCTCTCTGTCCATCTAAAGCATTTTCCACCATGCTGATGCCATCTATCCCAGACCCCTGTGGCAGAAATTACAGAAATTACTAATTGTTGGGTGTAGTGGTAAGGAAGGACTGTATTTCATGTCTTTTAAGCTTACCTCCTACTGATTTCACTACATGTTCCTTACTTGTCTGACTGCCTGACATTCACAGGGAAGGGTGGGACCTGTCCACCAGAAAACCAGACACCACGAAGGCACCTCTGCAACCTGGGTGTGGTTGAGGTTTTATTTCAGTAAATCCCTTCTGACCCTTCTGCAGGTGGGCCCAGGCACATTCTAGGAGATCCAGCTGTCTGATCTTCTTGGTGCCTCTCAGTGTTTTGGACAAGGCACACAGAACTCCCCTGAAGATGCCTGGGCAAGTAGAAAGCCCAGAGTAAAGTTTCACATGGGGAATGTGTTTTGTTGTCTCATATCTCACATGGAAGAACTGAGAAGGTTGGTGAACACTCCATAGTCAAGACCCAGATAGGAAATTCAAATCAACACTTTCCTTTTCAGGGTGTTATTTTGACTGGTCTTTTTATTTCACCTAGAACAGAGTGGATATCTTTATATTTTTATCCCTATTTTCTCTTTTGTTTTTATTTTCTTTCTTTTTTCTTCTTTTTCTTTTTTGAATATTTTTCTTTTTCTTTTTACTTTTTTCTTTTTCCTTTTTTAGTTTCTTCTTTTTTCTTTTCTTTTTTCTTTTTGCAGAAGCTTAGTCTTACTGAAGCATATAAGATAAGGGATTGGCAAGAATTTATAACCTGTTCTTTTAGTGTCTTAGCCAGTACAAGAAACACAGTTTCCCTAAAGTTCCAGACCATTCCTTGGGCATAGGTCAAATATGTCTAAGGTGCCTCAAATGCTTTTCTGAGGATTTTTTTTTTCTCTCTGCCTGATACATCTTCCTCATTTCTGAAAACTTGACTCTCCTTCTAATGAAATAACTTTTTTTACAGTCACTGGTCTCCCCCATCATGTAATTCTGGTTGTCAAATGATCTGGTTCTTCCTCACTGCCTCTGGAGTTCTGGAGTAGGGAAACTGCTTTGTGCACCACTATCACAGGAAACTGGAAGCCCACCAAACCCAGCATGCTGTAGGAGGAGCAGATCTGCAATTTGGAAAGGACAGCATCTGTGCTCCCAGTGCTCAGCTACGAGGTAGGCCAAGAATCACCAGGTCACCCCTCTTCTTCCGTCTTCTAATCTGAGCAAATAACAGGAAACATGAAAGCAAATCTGTCAAGCAATGTTGCATGAATTCTGCAAGCTTTGCAGATACTTGTTCTTCTCACCTCAGTTAAGTCATTTGAGGAAAACCACCTGAACTCAGAAGTGAGACTTGAACAGAGTGTTGGCATTAGTCCAACAGTCATGGAATTTTGCTGAGTCCACAGTCCTGGTGACACCAGGGGTTTGATTACTGCAGTCCAGAAGAGGATTTCCCTGTGTTTTCATATTGTTACACATTTGGCACAGTTTAAACATGCACTTACTCTTATTTGAAACAGCTGCTTTCATTCTGCTTTGCAAAAAGCTCCCAGCTGTAGCTGTGGCTTTCTGACTTGTCTTTGCTTCTAGAGGGATTTCTATGGCTTGTGGTGACATTCTCATACTGAGACCAGCATCACATTAATGTGCAACCTGTATTTGTAGAGCTGCTTCAGATTGCCCAGTGCCCTTGCCATGCAATCACCTTGTTATTGGCACTGGAAAGCTGCATTTAAAGTGCAATAAATTAGTGTCAGGTTTTGGAGTACTTAACTCATTAGAAGTCTGAGGAGAAAGCCTTGCTATCCTTGTTTCAGAATCAAGGGTACTCATTTGCAAAAGTAATCTTCTCTGTTATGGGAGGAACTTAAATTTCATGTTCTGATTCATAGGAAAACAACTTATTTTCAAGATTGGGCTTTTACTAGTGTCCTGATGACTTGGAGTCACCTCAGAGTCAGTTCCAGCTGGACTCACACATGAAGAAAATGTTTGAAGATGGAGGGCATAGGTGTCCTTTTGGAGAACTGCTTTGCTCAGGGACATTGATGTCTGTGATGTGATGTCTGTGATGTGCCCCAGTTCTGCAGTAAAAGAATTGGTGTTCTTGCCACAGGCAGCTGTAGCTACTGCAAGAGATGTCTGTACACTCTTTGAAAAAAAAAAAAAAACTATCAAGGCATACTGTTGCAATGAGCTCAGCTCCCTCTAAAGGGATGTGAGCAGGGAAGTGAAAAACATTGAAGAGTGCATCTCCAAAGTGTGAAAATGTTTTCAGGTCTGAGCAGATCTTGTTATTTTTTCTTTTGTTTCTGTGTGGAAGAAGTTTGTAAGAATTCAACAGGTAGTCCTGTCACCAGTGTTTGATCTCTGACTGATCCTAGTGTTGAGACTCCTTATACTCCCCAATCCTTATGGGTTTCAAGGAAATCTTTCTGCTACCCTAAGTACCATAGAGTAGAAGCTGCTTTTAAAAGCACTTTCCTTTACTGTGGATTGAAAAGTGCATGTGCAAATGCCTCAGTCATGAAAGATTTTCTCCCTTGCATCCCAGAGTGCAGCAGCCCAAACTGTATTAATCAGTCTGATCCTTGATTCATGCACAGAGATGATCAGTGGATTCTGTAAATTCTGCTTCTCCTAGAAGTGTGACTACATCATCAACAGCTAGATCACATATTAATAGAAAGCAATGTGCTGAAATCTGATCCCATGAAGGTTACAGTTATTTTGGTTGGATTAAGAAATGAACATTATGCGTAATTGCAGAGCAAACTCTAGCTGTTTTAAAAGATACTGAATTGTGTGAAATGCCTGACATGAAACTGATGAATAAGGCAATCACAGTAGACGAGGAATGAATGAAACTACAGACACCAGTGGCAGCAGGGCTTTTGCAAAGAGCTACAGTAGTATATTTTAAATTCTTTTCTCTAAAAGCAAGCAGAACAATAGCCCAGAGAGTCTACAATAATGAAATTTGCATGAAAATTTTCAGCCACTCAGTAACTGTACCATTTTGCAAATAGACTTTTCATTATGTTCAGGTTAGAAACTCCCTCACACAACACTGAAGCTTCCTGGGTGTCCCAATGGAGATGATTTTGTACCCTCATGTCTCACCCTGAGGCAAATGGCAAAGGCTAGGGAAGAATGTCAGCTATTAGGATTGTTCCTGTGGATTCTCAGGACAGAATCCACTTGGATGAAATGTATGGGAGCCACATCTGCACTGGCACACAGTGATGTCAGGACTGCAGCACATGGAGAGGGCAGATGTGCTTTTGTCTCTGTCACTGCTGAACTTCAGCAAGTTTTGAACATCCCACTCGAGCTCAGAAGCAGGTGCCAGGTTGTAACAGCTGCATCTGGGGTGATGTGGGAATGAACAAGTTGGGATGTCTGATTCCTGTTGTCTTGGTTTGGAAAGATAGGTATCTGTCAGAGGAAACTGGAGTTTCCCTTGGAATGGAGAATGTACAAAAACCCTCCCTCCAAATTATTACAATTTTGCAATTAGGAGGTTTCAGGCAAAAATATGAGAATAGGAATAACAGTTGTTTACTAGGAATAAAAAAAAATAGAAATGCATATTATAAAAACAAAAAAACAAAAGTCCTAGATAGCCCTGACAGAGTAAGAGATACAACCTGACACCCTGCTGTGTTGGAAGCAGACCAGATAAGTCCTCCTGGAGTAACAGATGTTGTTCTTTGGAGAAGAGATGATTCTGTAGAGAAAAGAAAAGGGTCCAGTGCTGGTGAGATGGGTCTGGTCTTCCTCCAAAATTTCAGTGGACAACTGATTGGATTACTGTTTGGGATTGCAGGTTTTATATTGGTGGGAAGGCTTTGGCTCCCACTGAGTGGAGCATCTCCCAAAGGATAAGGTGATGTTCTCAGTCCTGTGAGAGCCTTCAATGGCCCATTCACAGGTGATATCCTCAGAGGAGGATGGGTGCTGGAGTAGGATGGATGGAGCAGGACAGAAGAACAACAACTCCCAATGGATTTCAAGTGATGAAAATGGAATACACATTTTGCTGACATTTTTCAACCCAAGACACCTGTCTGTGTGGAGGACACTGGTGCTGGCTGTAGAACAGACCTCTCAGCTTTAAATGCTGCTGGTTGCCCACCCCTCCCCTTCAGATGTTAAACAATACAATTGTAATTCCAGATTGAAGCCACAGATGATCAATAAGGTAAGGAAAATGAAAGCCACCCTTAATCAGCCAAATCTGAGCCATGACTACTAATTGAAATAGTGTAAAATGTTGTCCCCGAAGTGTTCTGGAAGTCAAGGACAGCAATTCAGCTTGACTGCTTTGTGTGTGATTACCATTACAGTAGACTGAGCTGCTGTATTAATAGCCATGTATGCAGAACTGAGAAATGTTACAAGGCTGAGTATCAATGACATCCATTTGAAAATTCATGCTGAAACATTCCCTATTTCCAGTTCCAGACTCACTGATTGGTTAATGACCTGGTCTAAAGTTTACTGTTCAGCCACAGACAGGAAGGCAGGTCCTGTGCCAACCATGATCAGTCACATCATGAGAAATGAAACGTTTGACATCAACTGATCTTGTACCCAGAACCAGAGGTGAATCTCTGGGACTTCAGAGAGGTGTGATTTGTTCGGGGAGGACAGCTGGATGTTACCACTGGACTGTGACATGTTAATGACCTTCACAGGTGCACTGGGGAGAGATGACAGAAAGGAGATCTCTGAGCAGTTTTCTCCTTTAGAAATGGTGTTTATCATCAATTTGTCAACTGAAAAAATACATTTCTTTTTGTTTTGATGCACAGTCTCATTAGTTTAATTGCAGTAAAAAAGGTACAGGACAAACAGAAATGAATATACAATGTTAGAAAAGGAAAAAGTTTCAGTTGACCTAGATAATTTTTTTTCTGGAGTTGCAGTTTGGGGAAGGTCATGAGATTTAAATTTTTTGTCTTGTAGAAAGCTATAGCATTGTTATAAGATTGAAATTGGAGGAGGCACTCCTTGTCCCATCGTTCTAGCACCCCATCCACACAAGAGCAAAGATGGAACCCAGTAGTGTGTCATGTTCCAAACCTCCTTTTCCACTGAACAGGAGAGAGAAGCAGCTCAGCCTCCCCTGCCAGCACTCCCCTTGTGGGTGGCCTGTTAGCGACCTGTTTGGTGATAATGCCAGCATGCAGACAGCAAAGAAGGGCTGTGCTGGCCTTACTTTTTTCCACAAAAACTCAGAGCAGAATCTAAGTAATGTGTGAAAGTCTCTTATGAAACCATATTTGATAGGGAGGAGGCTCATAACTAGCTTTTACAGGACAGAAGAGAAATTAACTGAAATGCAATTTCTTTCTTGTTTGTCACAGGTGGCAGGATTGGTGCTATGTGGGAACGATGAGAACCAAAGCTGTTCCTTTGTATGGTAGGTCAACTTCATGTGGGAAGATCAACTCCATCTACCCTTTTTCTGCACCCAACTCAACACTGGCAAAACAACAGGGTGTTTGTTTAACAAGACTAAATCCATGTCTGTTCTCCTGCCCAAAAATATCTCTCACAACTTATCTTGTGACTGAGGTCAGCCTCAGATAACTGAGCCCTTGTCTGTGCCTCACTGTGGTGTGAATGAGCAGGCAGGGAGGAAGGTTTGCATTTATTCCCTAAGTTCCCACTGGAGTCCCTGTGGCCTATGCAAAACAAAGTGTCATGTGCCCCTAAACCCCATGGTGAAACTCTTCACTGTTCTTATTTATCTAAACCCCCACTTCATTTCAAACATCACTCCCACCAAATTCAATAAAAAAGCAAACACAGGAAGCCTCTAGCTCTTGCCTTTTAACAGTAATGCTGGGATATTACAAGCATGACAAAAAATAAGGCACCAGGAAAATACATCAGCTGCTTTAGCTGATAATTTTCAAGAAATTTCACCTTTGAATTTTTACAATGGCTTTTTATTGTTACACTGAGCAGCAAATAATTTTTGAGTGCATGCTGCAGAGATGTAAAAGCACAATTTCTTTTTGAACACAACCCTTCAAGCAGAACACATATGTGGATAGAACTCTCTAATAAAATTCCTCCACTGAGCTACATAAGTAGATAATAATTGTACAGTTCTGAAGCCACTATGGTGGCTGATTGGTGATTATCTTTTTTCATTTTGCAGTAGCAACAGCAGTATAGAATAAGTCAATACATGAGTCTTGGCTCCTGTTTAAAGAAATCATGTTGAAAATAGCATGCTGTGCCTAACCACAAAAAGTTTGCCCACTTACAGGGGCATTATAACTAATTTTATAGAGTGTTGTAAGCCTTTGGAATCTTGAAAATAGGATTAAAGACCACAGAAAATTTGGAACTCCATGCTTTTCTCATCTTTAATATCATATCCAGATGTCTAGCTGGATGGCAGTCATGTATTTGCTACACCTTTGTCAACTAAGACACTGCCTGGTAAGCTTTACTTGTCTGTACATTTTTGTTGGAGGTAACTGTGGAGAAAAGATATATTGAGGATGGATCAATAAATAGGAAAAAGAAGAGATCAAGTCACATCTTGGCATGTAGCCCTTAAAGGTAGTGGCTGGAGAGGTCTTTGCCTCAGTTACTAGCCCTTTCTAGTTGCAGAAGGATGTCAAATAACTGCAATAGAGATGCCCTGACACAATTTATGCTCCTCTCCTCAGTCACTTCTGTATGTAGTTTATGGTATCTGCCTTTTGCTCACAGTGAAGGAAATATAACTGCAACTGAGCACCAGCATAAACTGGTAGGGCATTCTTGGCCAGGATGCAGTCCTGGAGACCCAGACAGTCCAAATTTTCATCTGAATGTCACCAAAATCCAATTAGTGATTTCACATTCTCTTAAACACAGGTAGAGTGCTGAGCTGGGTTCAGTGCTTGATAAAAAAAGTGTGGGGCAGTTCCTGTGAATAGCATGCATGCTGATTTTCTGCTCACTAGCACACATGTTCAGGCAATATGTTTGTCATGCTGCACCAATCAGTTTGGTCCAGCTCTGATGTGCTCATTTCTTTGATGATACTATGTTCACTCGTACAAGGGAGGAAATTTCCCCGAGGAGATGGGATTTATCAAAGACAACGAGGTTATTCCTGAGATTTCAAGCGAGATCTATAGCTCAGGCAACTCCCTTTAATTTTGGGGAGGGGCTGGGGGAGAAGAAATTATTCACTTTTTTGAAGCCATTTCTACCCTCTTTTTCAACCAATATATGTTTTGCACAGCAAAATGTTATGTTGAACACAAAACTCTTAATTCTGCAGAAGATGGATATTGCCCTGAAATTCTTTGAATACCTCTACACCAGAATGTTCTTCCTCAAAAGTCTGCTGAAAATGCTGTGAAGCACTCAGGGTTTAAGCCCTCATTTCTTAATGCACAGAAGTGATCAGCAGTGGACTTTTTAATGGATAAGAGGGAATGTTTCAAACCTCCCTCATTACTATTTACAGATTGTTTTGAAAGGTAAGTACAGAGTGACTTGCTGTCCAGAAGGGCACATGCCTTATTCTGTTGTAAATCTGCCCAGGGAGCATTTCACAGGACACCAGCCTGAATTATATTGCTCCTGGCAGTGATGTCAGAATGAGCAAATACTGAGGTCATCGACAAGAAATACTGTCAGCATGGCACAGCAGTGTTCAGCTTGTAGACCCATGCTTTCCTTGTCTTAGAAGAAAAAAATAAAGACAGCAGAATGACTGCCTTTCAGCTTCACAGTGTAATTGCATGAGCCTTTGCCTCAGGCTGGAAACAGGCAGGGCTCCCTGGATGCCTGCCTGGGCCTGGGACTGCTTCCTCCTCTCACTGCCAAAAGGGTCAGATGCCTGTGGGGACAAATGACAGGGATGGGGGCATCCTATGACCCCTGACAAGGCTGTCTGCAGCCCTGCTGCCCGCACTGCCTTTCCTAGGGTTTCCTCCTGATACTGTTGATGTCTTATGTCTGCAGGAATTGAACCTACAGTGACCTGCTTTAGTGTTTTTCTGTGATTCCCATGTACTTTTGTTCCCCTGAATTTCAAAGCAATTGAGAAAGAACATTCTTTGAGTTTCCTTTGACATGGGACCCTGCTCTGTAAGTGCCCGCTGATAAAGGTGAAGTTTGCCCTCCAGGACAGACCTCAGTGGTTTTAAAATCTCTTCACCACATAAAGTACAGATGGTAACAAACAGCTTCCAAACACTGCACATCCAGACATTGCTGGGAAGCCTGGTATAGCAATATTTAAAGTGCAGAGAAGAAAAAAGCTGGGTGAGGTGAGCACCTGGATGGACAGGTATGGCCATGGGCATCAAGCAGGCTGCACACTGACTGGTTCCCATGAAGCCTTGGCTCAGAAAGAAGGGATTTCCCTGAGGTAAGACAAGCCCACAGTAGGAGCAGGATCTCCATAGGTGTTCTCCTGTGTCTTAGTTTGGAAAGACAGGTGTCTGCCAGGGAAAAGCCAGAGCTTCCCTTGAAATGGAGAATGTAAACCCCCTCCCTCTGAGTTATTATAATTTTGAAATTAAGGGGATTTCAGGCAAAGATATGGGAATAGGGATAACAGCTCTTTGCTAGGAATGTTAAAAATAAAAAATGTAGTAGGTGGTGAGATGGGTCTGGTCTTCCTCTGGGAATGCAGTGCACACAGGCTGTCCTGGTGTTCTGAATCTCAGGTTTTATCCAGGTGGGAATGCTGGGCTCCTCCCGTGGGTGCAGCATCTCCCATGGATGATGGAATTGTATCAGCCCTGCAGTGAGCCTGGATGGCCCATGGACAGCAGAGATCCCCTGGAGGGAGGATGGGTCCTGGAAGGGATAAAGAGCCCTGCCCCAGCTGGGTTTAACAACTGGGCCATTAACAGAAGACACCTGCCCCTTCCCCCTGGAGTTATGAGATAAAGACAAACACCTCTTCAATGGGTTTCAACAGATGGGAATGGAATACATCTTGCATTGCAACCCAAGACACCTGTCAGCTTCAGGGACAGCAGAGCAATGGAGGAGAGCACCATGCAAGAAGAGAGGAAGGGGGTTCATCCCCTCTTCCCCTGCCCTGCCTGGTTTCATTCACAAACAGAGCAAGCGTTTGTGAACAGTGCAGAAACGTTTTCTGCACAGTGCTGGCCTGCTGGTGATGGGTGGATGTGGCTGCTAAATTTGGGTGGAGTTTTGATCACTGTCCCAAAGGGGAGAGGAAATTTTCATCATAACTGCAATGCTCAGCTCCCTACTGCAGATCAGAGAGAGAAGGATCAGTGGACTTTGCAGAAAGTGCACAGTAAACACCACTGGTAGCCAATAACTGGTGAAAATCCTCAGCATCTCTGACTGAGCTGCTTTGCATGAAGGTTGCATCCCACAAAACCTACAACATGGAAATTTCAACTACCCTCTGTAGTGAACCCAGTTATACTGTTTCTAATACCCTTTCAGAGCTATTTTTTATAGTGAAGAGATCTAGCCCACCTCCTGTTGTTCTTTCCAGCCTTTCCAGAATTTCCTTGCTGCTTCTGTGGCATGAGGGCAAAGTTAATCCTTATTTCCCCTAATGCAAATCTGGTCCCTGAGCATCCCTGTGTCTCTCCTTGCTTCTGCTGTGTGGTCCTGCTTCACAGCAGGGTACCAGTACTTTGATATAGAGAAAAATTAAAGGCTTTGCCCTCCCTGATGAGCCTGGCATGGCCTGTTTTAAGTTTGAGATTGACCTAGGGATGCTCCGAAGGAACACCTCCTTCAGGTAATGAAAAATTACCCTTAATTAATTTAAGAATAGTAATAGAAAAATTACCTTTAGGGGAGGGGAAATAATTGCTAGAATTTGTAGAAGAAAATAAAATGGATGCATCTCAAGGTTTGTTTCATGCTCTCAGAGGTGCAGGGGTAAACACAGGTCTGGAGACCAAGGTGTACTCTGACCTGATGAGATAAGGTGTCTCCTACAGAAAAGGGGGAGCAGCACTCAGCTCTGGACATGCTGTCTGCAGGACTCTGCAGACTCTGCTGTCTATGCTAAGAAGCAAAGTGCTGCAACCACTTTAGTAAAAGTTCCAAAATTAAGCAATTTATGTGTGTCTACATGGAAGTATTTCTTATGTAGTGTGGCACTTGCTTTTCTGGAGCTGCAAACTGCTCTGCCACCAGCTATCCCACTGGTGTCCTCTGCCAGAAGCCACTCGCTGCCTCTATCCTTAGGTGAATTAACACAGGCTTGGTAGTATTCTGTTTTATGTGGAGATTTTTTCTGCCTTTGACAAGAAAACGACACTACATTATTGAATATCCTCTCTAAATTTAGCATAGGCACCTGGAGTAGTAGTGCTTTACATCTCTTTGAACTGAGACAAGTCATATAATTGAGGAGTCATGCAAACTGAATCTGCTGTTGAAGCAGAAGAATTGACTGTAACAAATACCCCCATATGCTGGAGAAGCCAAGTCCACTGTCTTCCATGCTCCATGTTAGACATAAATTTAGAAAGTCATAGAGAAAAACATGCCATCCATGCATATCTAAAGTTTTGTTGAAGTGTTTTGTCTACTGTTTCATATTCTTTAATGTAGAGGTTGAGGCAAGAGAAAGATGAGCATTATCTTTGTTTCTGTTGGGAAGATATGTCCTGACATTTCTCACAACTTGGTGGGTCACCTGTGACCTCCAGACAAGGGTGTCTGTTTGCTACCTGTTTTACAAACACAGAGTGAGTAGCAGCATCTGTTCTGATTAGTATACAGTGTAAATAAAAAAAGGTCAGTAAAGGATTTAGAACAGAGTTTTATGGCCAGCTATCTGAAGCACAGTTGTTACCTGCCCAAGGTCATAGTAGAAGTCAGCTGGAAGGCAGGGACAAGTGCAACTTTCAACAGAACATATCCAAATCCTCTGGAGGGCACCCAATGAAGGAAAGTGACCTGTTTTGTCACCTCTGCAGTCCTGAATGTAATTTGTGCTTCCACATGTGGAAACTCTTTATCAAACATGCCATTTATAAGTACTGTGCACAGTGTATCTTTGGCTGTTTGTGTGTTCTTAATTAGTTTGGGGGTTGGGTTTTTGTTTATTTTTTTTTAAATTTTCTTTCTGAACTGCATAATGTGCAAGCAAAATTCTTGGTTTTGCTTTAAAAGCCCCAAGACCACCAGCAATGAAAAATCAGGTTTTGTTTCTGTTAGACAACAGTGCTGAGTTTGCAGTTATTGACAAAATTGACAAACCTCAGGATCTCCTTACAGTCTTGGTTTTTGATGTTAGCAGCTCCCAGCCAGGGCCTTTCAGGTTAGTAGAGACCTGCCCTTAGTGTTGTTAAGTCACCCTAATTTGCAGAAAGTGCACAGCACTTCACAAGCCATCCACCTCTTTCTGACACGTTTGACCCCTTCTGAGTGAGGAGCAGTCTGTATTCAGCCTCCTGGAGACAAATAAAAGAAAATACTCTGTATGCTATTTTCTATCAAAAAGAGTCAATATTATGCTGGCAATTACAGAGGAAGGTATGAAACCAGAAAATCATCAGTTCTGTTCTTATTAAGAAGGGTCTTTCCCACCACCTTATTTACCCAAGGTGATGAAACACCTGCCAGAGGAAGTCCAGAGGGCTGGCATATCCAGGGGGAGGGCAGGCAGGGGTAACCCAATGTCATTCATCCTGTGTTGCTTTCAAACAAGCTTCCTTCACTCAAAATGGAATTTCTCTCATTCTTATTTTCTTTCTCATTTGTTGTGCTGTCTGGATGCTGAGACAGGTATTTCTGCTTCATGTCTTTATATGTGATTAGTGAATACCTCTATTGCTGTGTTTGCAACTTTTATTTCTCCCTGGCTTCTCCCAGCACTATGATCTGATAGAAATGGGTAGAAGTCCCATTTGTGCATTTAATAATTTCTTTTATAAACCCCGTAGGTTTCAATCTTATACAAACTTCACATAAATATGTAATGTGAAATACCTGATGGTGAGTTTGTGTAGCTGCTGTATGCAATGTGCTTATCTTAGCAGGGAGCCTTCCTCTGGGGCTCTCTCCCAGCACACTGGGAAGGAACTTTTTAATGTAAACATTTCTGTTCAGTGTGGAAAACTACTTCTGAGGTATACCTAAAGCATGCTGAAGCATGAGGTTAATACCTCTCTCCCTCCTCACCAAGCCTGAAGACCTGATGCCACAAATGAGTCTGTTTATCAACAGTGCAGTGAAACTTGGACCAATGATGGCACAGCTGGGTGATCTTTTCCAAAATGGCATAAATTCAAAGCCAACACAGCCATGTAGCCCCTGAGGACCTCAGTCTTCTGGGTAGTGAGGTGGGTTGCTAGCACAATTGCTTTTCCTCTCTCTCATCTTGATGACATCTCCAAAATTTTCTGCTTTGTTCCCGAAGTCCAGCAGATAAGACTGAGAGGAATCCTTCCAGCAATGTATTTTGCTATAAGTTGATGTAATTTGCTACACAAAAGCAGAATCAATCACTGCTCTCCCTTTCACCATGTCCTGCTTAAAGAAAGGGGGTAAATTATCTGATTCCATCTGTTGTGGGTGTTGTTTACATTTTTAGTGAGGTTCACATTGTAAGACCAATATAAAACTTTAGACATTGAGTGCAAAAAAATAAAAAATTTCAAAATTATTTTGCATTTCACCTTGGCTCTGTAGAGGACTATATGATGTGTAAACAAGTTTTCTTTGAATCTATGGTGAAGCCATCTTTTTCAAAATTTTCAGAATGTCAGGCCCCATTTAGATGTACAGATTTTCTTCAGCTTCTTTGCTTCACCATTACTGTTTTGTCTTGCTTGATCTTTTGTACTAATATATGTCAGGAAGCATTTTACTCAGTGATGTTACTATTATTAGTTTACAGAAACAGTAGGCATTTGCAGACATCTAGCTGGAGCCACCTCAGACCTAGAAAATCTGCCAGATTAAGGAAAGAAAGTCAAGTAAAGGTGAATGATGCCCTCACTGAGCAGATCATATATGTAGTGTTTAAGCTGTCACATTTCATGAATGTGTTCAGCTGTACAGAAATACCTGTGTGTGCTGAATAACATAAACACATTGGCACAGGTACATCAGCCAACACTACCAGAGGGCACATTTCAAAGTGTTCTAAAATTCACAGTCAGGGAGATATTACTGAAAACTAATTGTGTATTTCAGTCTGAGTTTAGTAAACAAGGTGTCAGTCTGGAAGAAATTTAGCAAAGTTGAGTGGACGTCCTGCTCTATCCATAAATAAGTGTGTATTCAGTGAGGTATATATTAAACATAGCAGTTTACAGGATTAATACTGAAATATCAATCCTTTTGGCCCCACAAAAATAATGAAGGAAAGACATTTTTGTCTGTCTCAATTGATTGGTTTGGACAAAGGTGACAAATCAAAGAAAACATAGGTGTTATAAACACATGTACTACATATGATTGTAAGAATTGGTAGAATTTTTTGTTCACTTGGGTTGATATGTACTTACTTAATAAATCATATATTTTGTATCTCATGTGCCAAACTTCAGAATTGTGTTTAGAGCCATAAAAGTACCTATGCAAGTAGGATCACAGTCAGTCCATTCATATAAATACACAGAGAGATCTAGGTAGATAAATATATTATTTCTATTATTAGAAATTATTACCAAATATAATATGGCAGAATGATTTCAACAGCAAACTATACCAGAAATATTCAAGATATGTTATGAAACACAGCAAAAATGTAAATGAGACATTATAGGAAAATCATTAATTCTTTCTATTTCTGTCTTTGGAATATGAATCTTGCCTTGCTCTGGGTCTGTTTTTCCCAAAGGTTAGTGAAGTGCTAATTACAAAGTGTGAGGAGCAATCAATTTCCTAACACATTTTATTTTGAAACCATTTTTACTCTGAGCCTCCTATCTGCTGTCTCCACAATTTACCCTCTTCAGTATTGTTCTTTCATGTTTTTTGGAAACAGTCTTTTAAGATAAAGAAAGCTTCAGCAAAGGAAACCAAATCTGAAGTACTAAAGCAACAAAACATTTCTATCCAAAGAAACACAAAACTGAATTAAGTAGGGGCATGGAAAACATAGTAAAAATAGCCTAAAAAATAGAAGAGTTCTAAATGAAACTTTCAGGGATGGAGCCCATCATTATTTGTTTAAGCAGTAGATTTGGGACTGAAATAAGAGCATAAACAGACATAGAAATTAAATCATAAAGATGAATGAAGGAAATACATATTTCTACAGACCATAAATGAGGTATTTTTACCCAGAAATTAGTTTTTGAACCTAGAAAAGCTCTCCCTCAAAATCTCCAAGTTTAAAAAGTCATGACATTTTACAAGAAGAACAACAAAGCTTTGCAAAGTTTGGGGGTGGGGGAGTGGTGGGTGGTGCGGCGTAGTTTTTTGATTTTTGTTTTGTTTTGTTTTGCTTTTGTTTTTAATAGGTCATAGAATATAAGATGAGGTTAGTAAATATGGGTGGTTTAGTCTCATGAAGGATGCTACTTACATCATATGTCACCTGAGCATCAGGGAAGGCAGCACCCAGAGGAGCACAAATTCTCCAGGGACAGCAAGGACACACTCAGTAAAAAGAAGGAAGAAACTGCAGGTTTTGAATCTTAATCCTGCTTAAAAAATTCGCACAGCAGTTTGTGTTACAAACAGTAACACAGCAATGGAAATGCATGTACAGAGTAAATAGCTCTATCCCAAGGTTAAACACGAAAACTGTGGAAATGACTGAAGATGTGTAAAGAAACATTTTAAACAACAACAAAAATATATAGTTATTAAACACACATTTTAAAGAAGGCAGGATAATAGCAAAAGCTTTTGATTATTTACACCTTATTGAACTGAACATCTGAGAAATGTGTCCTGCTTTGTCTCCTGCCTGGAGTATGCAGAGAGAGCAGCCACCAAAATAACACCCCCAGCAATTTGTCTCCCATCAAATGTATGGTTATATAGAAACCATTCCTCATTTACATGTGACATTTCACTGAGAAGTGACTTACTGAAAAGTAACCTCCTGAGAAAATAGCTTCATGATCACTCATCTGAGTGTGCATAGGCACAGCAGGCAGCTGGAAGGGTGTTATTCAGAAATATATCTTATTATTTAAAACAAATGAGGCTTTATGCCATCTTTGTCATTGTGGAATACAGTACTATTTCTCTGACTTTTGTTTTTAAGTGGTATTCTGATAGCTAGTTAGTCTTGTTCCTTTCTGTAGTATTGGGCTGTGATTTATTTGACTCAGAAAAAATGTTTAATTTTTTTTCATGGACAGTTCTCACATATGCTCTCCCCCCTCATCCTCCAACAGCTGTGAGGTAAACCTTACATAACTGCACCATGGCTTGGCACAGAGAATGGCAGCTCTCATTTGTATTAAGGAGACTACACCCACTTTAATCATCTGCATTTTACTGATATATTTACATGTATGTTTAGATTGGACCTGGGAGCATATTTTATTCATTATGAAGAAATTAGAACCCAGGTGTGGTATTTCAGTTCTTGCCTGGGGTTACAGTGTGTCTCTTGGCTATTTTGCATCTTTTACTAAGGTAGATCCTTGCCTGGGGGAAATCCTGCTGAAAAGTCAGGACCTGCAGGTATTCTGCCTCCAGTCCTTTGCTCCCTGACCCCACCTCAGGCCCCAGCCCTTCCATTCCCTGAAGGCATTTTGGGAATCATAACTTCACTGCCCTGTTGGAGGCAGAGTACACAATGTGCTCCTTGCACCTTGGTACGCTTTTCTTCAGGAACCCCAGATGGGAGTGCTGGTTCTTTCCTTGGTGAAGCAAAAATTGAAGTTTTTGGTTGAAAGTCTAGCAACAAAAATGTGCTGGTAAAATAAAATTTAAATCACAATCCTAGCTAAAATTTAAAATGTGTTTAACAGTCTAATAAAGAATGCTTGGCAATGCATGGGGCGGGGCTCCATCCTGTAGCTGTCTGAGACTACATATTTTTGCTCTTTTGTGAGTTCATCAACAATCTGTTCCCTGGCCTGACAACATAATGCCAGAGGAGCTAAAGGCTGCAATTATCCACACAGATTAGTAAAGCCATGATTTCTGAGAGGTAACCTGTATGGTACAGAGTCCACAACTGACACATAAATGATGCCAAGAACAGCTTGATTAGTAATGTATTTTTCACTATCATGTCGCATCTTCTAAATTCAAAATATTGAAAACCCATGATGAAGGTTTCACACAAAGAATGTGTGACTACATGCAATACTCTTTTCAAACAAGCAAAAATGTTGTAATTCCTTTTTTTCTTTCAATTTACCCTACCAGAATCACAAAATCTATGGTACACTTAACTATTTCTCTTGAGCCATGAAAATCCCAGCCTAACATTATTTTTAAAAGCCCATGGATATTCTACTCTAATCATGTACTTCTTTAAACAAATCATCACTTTCACAACACCTTTAAGTGTGTCTACAGAGAGGAAAGCACATGCTGCCTACCCATGTTTCTAATTTCCTACAACAGGTGACAGTGGAAATTCCTGAGCCTTGGCCATGATTTGTGGATGTCCTTTCCTCATTGCTGCCCCTGTTTTCTTTTCTTTCATGTTTTTCATTGTCCTTTCCTTAGGGACAAATGCATTTATTTAATAAGCACTGAATTCAGGGAATATGTTGTAGCCTCCTTAATGGGGCTGGAGCCCTGCTGTACAGAAGCATTGATAAGCCCTAATTCACCCTCAATGATAAAGGTACATTCATCTTTTAGAAAGGAAATTACAATCTAAATTTAACCAAAGTCAACAGGAAAAATCATCTGAAGAGACTGTGTAAGTGTTGCAAGCTCATTTTCTAAATGGTGCGGAATTTTACTAATATGTCTTTGGGAAAGAAAACCACTGATATGATATTCTGACCATGAAACATTCACAAAATTACATTTCTTTCAGAAAGATGAAAACATATGAAAATAAAAGCGAAAGTGGCTTGCTTTCTTTCTGCTCCGGAAATATTTCTGGTGGACTTATAAACTTGATGTGTGGATGTGTCCAGCAAATGTTTGCATATGTATGCTGCACACACCCACACAGCCACACACACCTGCTCAAGTGAGTAACTTGACAGCCTATGGTTTCTGACAGGCAATATCAAACTGGATACAGAGCACTGGTGACATGCTCACATCTGGCATGCAGGTCCAGGCAGCTGACATGGTATTCACATTCTGCTGGAATGAGGAATGAAGTTTTTCTCTGTCTTGAGGAATTGATTTTTTTTATGGAAGGGTTTTTCTCCACCGGGATCATGTGTGCAGTCTGTAACATCTAGCATGAGTTCACACCTGAAAACTACTATCAAGTGTTTTGTATCTTGCTGCTGGTGCTCAGGTTTTCCATGAACACAAATACTGTGATTACCTTTCATTTGAACACAACTTCTATTTCAGTCAGGCCTGCTATTTCTGCCAAGCAAACATGAAGTCAATGAGTAGTATACAAGAATTGCACAACTGTTATAGAAGTCTTCATGAGCTCTTGCTGAAGATAAAGAAATATCATGATCTTTTCCTATAATGTGTGCCATATTAGTTGGAAAGATGGTGAGATTTCACAAAGTTGTAAGTGTGTGCAATGCATGCAGTAGCCTAGTTCTGCCTTTGAGAGCAGCCTCCTACACCTTCAGCAGCCCTGTGACTCTGCATTTCAAACAGTACTTTCCAAGCTCCCTCTATTCCTCTCCAAATCTCCCAGTTTTGAAACTGAAGTAGTTAATCAGTTAGGGATGCTTATCACACTAGTAAAATTTTTTCAATACCTTCTCATATCAAATCTTCAAAACCAATTGTAGGTAATAGCTTTGCTTCAGCTGTGGCTCTTGAAATTCCCATGCCCGTGCACTCCCTTGAGCACTGCCTGGCTAAAGAATTTTGGATTTTAGAAGTCATGTCAAGGCAGGCTCCATGTTGATTTAAAAATACAAGAGAAAGATTACTGTGAATGGTTTTATTTATGTTCTTAACAGGTTTTTGAGGACTGTGTGCATTCCCACACTCCCAATCACTTCTGCAAAAGCAGTTTTTTGTGTTTGTCCTGTGTCTGACAAACTTTAGGAAGAAAGTAAGTGACAGCAGCAGAAAACGTGGTTGTCAGCAAGTACTGCTCGTATGAAAGTAACTCGCAATTGTGCTAAATAAATTCCATTCTCTCAGATTGTTCCTACTGTCCTCTGCAGTGGTCATTATATGATGAAGGCACATCTCATGCTGGATATTATAGCTGTAATATTAAGGGGAGTTATGAACTCTGTTTCTGTGGCCCTGGGTGAGGGTTCACTCAGTGCTGTGCAAGGAGAACAAGAGGCACCTTTGAAGGTCTAGCTGAGACTTCAGCTCAAAAGGCACTAAGGCTGTAAAACCAGGCAGTGTTAATATGGACACACTCTCCTGGAAAGAAGACAGACAATAATATAAACATGCTCCCACGGAGAAACAGCAGTGAATGCAGACAGTACACAAACACAACCCCCTAAGGGGGAAATTCTGGCACACAGCAGTTATGGCCAGGAAATGTGTTCCCCCCCATGAGGCTTTGTGGTTGATATGTTAATCAGTTATACCCCATTAGTTCTTTCCCTACTTTCTCCTTTTTACCCCAGCCAATTGGTCTGTTTTTGATCCTTCCCCTGATTAGGTCAATTCTCAATCCTCCTCCTGACTGGCTCAGTTCTTTTACCCTGCTCCCACCCTCTCTATATAATCCCCTGTTTCCCTGGCCCACTGGCATTTTGTCAGTGGACTTCTCTTCCAAAGAAGCTGAATAAAGCCTCGTGGAACTCCATACGAAGGCTCTATCTTTTCCTTCAGTGTCTCCCCAAAGAGCTGATTTTGCTGAAGAGCTTGGAATCACTCAGCAGGCAGCAGAAGTGTCTGTGCCTCTGGGACATCCTTCTAAGGAAGCTTCTCCAGGAAGGTGGGGGCACTCTGCCATCACCTGTCATGATAGTAAGGCACATGGAAAGGTGGAAGGAGATGAGGTGGTTTGGTCTGCAAAGAGGAGTCTGCAATTCAGTCTAAGAATTGCCTGCATTGTGCAAAGGGTGGGGCAGCAGCAACCAGTGAGATGAGGCCTCAGTCCTGCAGCTTGCAAACTCAGGATGGGCATCCTACTCCCTAGAGGAGGGTGCAGCACTTCACAGAGGACTCTCCAGCCTCACAGGTTTTAGAGGCTTGGCTAGGCAAAGCCCATCAGCCTATCAGATATACAGAGAAAGTCCTGCCCCAGACTGTGTATCAGAGGAAAGATCTCCAAACTGCCATCCCAGCTAACGTTTCTGTGATTCTCTGTAGGAACACATGAACCAAGCCACTGTGCTTCAGTCCTTAATATATTGTATATGTACAATGTATTTGACTTCCTTATTTAGAAGTTAAATTCACACATTTTCTGCTTAAATTTACAGGTGTTTTATAGAGTCCTTAGTGCAGGAGATGTACAGCAAACTGATCCTTCTGCCCCTTCTCAGGACTGTGTGTGTTCCAACAAATGTCCCTGCCAGAGAAAATTGCTGTTCTTTTAAGGCTCACCCTCTCTCTGATCTGTCAGGTCATAGTTGTGGAGCTGATTTTAACACTCTGAATGCAGCTGAAGACAAATCATGGTACAGTGTAGGTGTAATTTTTCTTCAGAGCAGTGAGGTATCTGCAGGTAGATGTCTCAGCAGCAGAATTCAATCTGAGAGTTCATCAGGCTGTGACACAAGTTTGTCAAGCAGGAATTAATCTTTTGTCTGTACTAGGGAAGAAGAGGGTAAGGAAAGAGGACATTATGAAATAGTGGACAAGCGTGTCTATAACTTCTTCCAAACCAGTTTGCACAAGATTTCTGAGACACAGAAATTAATCTACAAAATGGTGAAGCAAGATCCCACCAAGCCACAGGTGGAAATACCATAAATATGAGCACAGAGAGAGTATCCATATGTCTATTTATATCTGCCTATTTATCTATCAATTATCTCACCATGATACTTTCATAGCAACCTCAGAATTAGGTCCATCTAATGCCTGCAGTTTGACTGCTATAAATCACTCTTACTTCAGTCAATCAGCTTTTGCAACTACCACCAGAACAAAACCCTTTAATATAAACAAGTCATGGTGGTTATCTGCATGTGAATCTCTAGGTCTGCCTGCTTGTTCATTTACTTTTATAATTATTATAGGTTTTCCTTCCATGGGAGAGTCCTCTGTGAAGACATGTTAGCTAAGTTTACAGTGTAGAGAGAGGGAAAATGAGAATAATCACCAGTGGGCAGTATTTCAGTTTCTATAGTTAAAGGGGATTAATTAAATTACATTAAATATATGGCATACAAGAATAGCAGTCAGGGTCAGTGACACGAGCAAAGAGATGAGAGATGGTCTCTCATTAGCAAAACAGTGAAAAGAGAGAGAGAAGAACACAGTGGCAAAGATATAGGAAGTAAAAGCACCTCTTCAGAGAAGTGTTTGGGTCTAACCTGACCTTTAGGATTGTCACTGTTCAACCTCCTAAAGTCGTTTATTATCAGTTAAGAATCCCTAATCTTCCTTAGATTCTATTTTTGATGGTGCTTTTCACTTAGCTGCCAAAGTGATGTGGTTGTTTGCTGCTCTCCTTCTTTCCTAGTGTTTCCAATTTATAGCTTCTCTATCATACTTTCTTTTTAAAAATAGTTTTAAACAAACACAAAGTTTTCAAATTAATTCCAAGTGACCTATTGCCTTTCATCCTTTCCAGCAGGAGTACATTCAAATCCAATACATTTTCTCTAGGACTTAACCTAAAAGCAGCAGTCACCTTCACAATGGAAGGTAACAATAACCCATCCTGATCAATATCTGTGCATTTTTCATATATAACACATATGAGTTTTTTCAACTCCATCTGCATTTAAACGTAACTGTCATTACAAATGTCAGCCAGTTCCAAAAGAAATTCCAGAAGAAAGGAAAAAATCCTTTTTTCTATACTTTATCTCTGTAAAAAGAGATTCTCTTTTATTTTTCCTCCTTATTACTAGCTCTGAAACAAAGAAAATTCTGGAGTGATGTCTGACCTCACACCTTTCTCAGAAAAGTCATCCTATTACCTTTCACAGATTGATACATAATGTGTTTACAGCACCAGGCTTTTTCTACATAATTTACTGCAATTTGTTCCTAAGTAGTAAGTACCCCAGACATGACACGAGGACACCTTAGCTTTAACCTTGTTTTTACCCTAAATTATTCTCTACCTGCTACATAATTTTCTCTTTGGCTTTTGGGTACACGTCTCGTGTACCCCTACCTTCACAGCAGGAATCTGCACGGCCATTGCAGGGGTGTGATTGCAATGAGACACCTGCATTTTCTGCATAGTGTGTGTGCTCTTAAGATGGAATTTCAATATGTGCAAAAAAACCACTGTCTCAGTTGAAGGGTATGGAAAAAAACCCTCATACTTTATAAGCAGATGGCTATTTTAGCTCTGGCTGCTGTCACTAAAAGGGTCCGGCAAATGTGTCTCTAAAAATACAGAGATTATTTTTCACCTATAAATAGATGCTTTGAGAAATGAATACAAACCTCAGAGAGATTTTAGCAGGCACATGTAATGGCTTGCCTGTGGTGGTTGTAAGCCACCTTGCACTTAGAGCAAGCAGGAGGAATGTGCAGCTGGGTGATGGGTAACCACTGATGAGCCATGTGCTTGGCCTTTTTCCTCACTGTCACTTCTCTGTGTATCTGGCCTGATTCTTTTGAGCAAAACTGAGCTACAAGCTCCAGTCAAAGACAGGATGTCAGCCCAGCCAGTGGAATAGTGAGGGTTAACTCCACCAGACCAAGAAGGTTCAGGCCCTTGGTATACCCAGCCTTTCAAAACCTGCATGAAAGTCTGGAATAAGCACCAGGCCAGTGCCTGTCTGCTGGTCTATGACATCTCCTTTACAGAAAAGGTCAAATAAATCAGCCAGTCACAACCTTAACTGTGTTTTCATCTCTTGCTGTGGTTTAGAAATATGCACAAATTTTCATAAGGATGTATCTCCAAGGTAATGAGCAGTGTTTTCTCCTGAGCAAGACACAGAATTCAAATGGCAGATTAGTATTTGAGACTTGCCTTTTTATTTCTCAAACAACAACAAAACAGCCAAAGAGATAAAAATGCTGCTCATTACAGGAACTGAAATAATCAAAATTCAAAATAATGTCCATGCTGTTTTGCTATTTTTACAGCTAAAATGCAGATATGCCAGGAACTCCTAAGAGTGCCTGAGGGATTTTGCTGAAACTTCTTGATTTATGTGGAAAGAAAAGAAATGGTAGAGCCTTACAAATGCCTCAGATCAATACTGAGTTTGGCTTGCTGGGGCCCACAAAGGAAGGTGGGGTTAAAAAAAACCAGGAGCTGCTGAGTCCTCTCTCTGTTGCTAAAGTGCTAGCTCATGTGTTTCTATTAGCATCAGTGGTATTTTTAGAAATGTTCCATGTTACTCTTTTCACTTACCCTCTCAAACACATTTGCTTTCTCTTGACCTATTGGCTTAACTGTTTTCATCTTTTACAGAAAAAGTTACTGTCTTGTGGAGATACTCCAGCTTTCCTCTTCTTGTCTCCTGACTGCAAACTCAGGGCAGCCTACCATTAAAACAGGGTCTGCTGTCCTTTCTTCCAACTATCACTGTTTCTTAGTCCTTAACTTTTACTATGCCAATTAATTTTCAGTGTCTCGTCTGGTGCAATGTGCTCAGTGAGGATGTTTTTGTGCTTATAAATATTTTAATTAAAGGTTAACTCAAATATCAGGGTTTAACAGCCTCTAGAACTCAATTTACAGTATGTCTGACCTGACTAATCATGCTGTGGGCTAATTAGCAACATGACAGGCACAGTGCTGGCTGGGGGAATGATGGAAGAGGCAGGATTTGTGCCCTGTGTAGGGAATCCAGTGTACTCAGTGATGCTGAGAGGAGCACAGCTTTGCTTGGGGTAGAAGTCAGTGTTGTGAAAGATCAGGTGCAATGAAACTCAAAGTTCAGCCTAATGTCTGTGAAAGTTTCCTTCCTGAACCAGCTGGGATTTTCTTTCAGCAAAGCCTCCACTTTTTTATGAATATCTTCTGGAATGATGAAAATCTGAACTTTTTATAGAGAAGAGGCAGTTTCTGTCCGTTTCTGGACTGAAGATGCTATTGCTATACAGTGCTCACTTGGAAATGAGATGGTTTTGGGTTAAAAACATAAAAAAAATAGAAAATGTAAATTTGCTTGGGATACAGAACAGAATTACTGGGGGATAGGACATATCTGCTCGTGATGCTGTTTAATTCCTGGTGACTCCACATGCTGCTTGTTCTGTGGAATTCTGTTTCCATATCTCAATGGGGATGTGGCAAAAATTAGAAAAGCCCAACCAGAGGCAGGAGATTACCAGAGGAAAGGCAGCCACTGCCCAAAGAATGAGAGGGTTTTACCTTGGAGATGAGCTGACAGGGTGTTGTTGAGAGGGCTCTGTAGACCCTGAAAGACACAGGTGTGTGGGCAGAGGAAGAACAGCTCAGTGCCTATTTCATTACGTGCTGTGCCACAGGAATGTGAATCTCCATGTGACCTGCAGTTGAGCATGGGAACTCCTGGGCACAGGAGAAGTAGCAGGTAAGTGCTAGATTCCCACAGTAATGGAAAAGGCACTGAGTAAAAAGTGCTTTTTCAAAGTAAAAGTCCGTGGAAGCTGCTAATGACAAACCCAGCTGCCCTGGCTGACAGCATCCTGTGCTGCCAGATCCTTCCAGGACAGTGTTCAGGGGCAGCTTCTCAACATAATCACCCTGACCTGCCCTGAGCACTGGGTTTTAGCATCTGCCAATGATGGGACAAAGATGAGATGAAGATTTTGTCTAGCCTGATACAGCACTTGCTATGCAGTAACTTCTTGAAATTCTCTACTGTCTGTTTTGGTGTTTCTCAGCAGAAAATGTGTTTTCCAGTGAGAAAGATTTTGTTTCAAAGAAGAAGGCTGTTTCAAAGGACAAAACCAATTAATGGCTGAAACCTCAGTGAAATGTTTAGAATTTACTCTTAGCATATTTTTCCCCAGCATCAGGGAGATGCTTTGTAACCCAGCTGAATGGGGCAGTCATTGGGAGAGAACTCATTGCCTGCTTAGTCAGGCAAGTGGGAGGTTTCTCAATTCCTAAACACTTATGTGGTAAAAGCCTATTAAAAACTTCTTAGTAGGAAAGATTTCTCCACAAAGGACCACCATTTTTTCAATGGGAAATGAAAACCAAGCATTCTCCCTTTAAGGAGCTTTTTCAATGCACATACCTTTTTTCTACATGCACAGTACTAGACTGCTAGCAGCTGAACTGCCCTCACACATGCAAGTGTAAAACACAACCAGCATTGTACCAGCTGTGTAAAACATAAAATACAAGGTCTGTATTTTTCTCAAAAAGCTGAACTTACAGGAAAGGCAGTCAAGAATCTTGCACTGATTGTAAAAGGGGAAAGAAATCTGGCAAGATGGAAAATCCTATATTCCCCATGGCATCAAAGCTTTTTTTGGAACTCAGCATACACAGAGAAGGTAAGGCTCTAACTCCTGTTACACTTGAGTGAGGACAGTTTACTATAAATTATATTAATGAAGCTATCAAAGATGCAGTGTCACAGAGCCATACCAGGCCACCTTTGTAGCAATGAGCATGAAGTGCAGTCAGGGAAGCTGTTGGAATCACCTATGGATACTCAATAACTGTAACTTCCTAGATTTATCTAAAACTACTCTCAGATTTATAAGAGACAAGAGATGGGATCAGATGCTTATATCCTCATCAACATGTTTTCTACAGGCCTGGTTCAAGGAGGCTGCTATCTTCCTTTTGGAAAATTCCTAAGGGAGGGTGACAATTGTAAACAGCACCTGCTTCAGCACAGGGACAGGCAAGGCAATCCCTGTGGAGTATAGCCTGCAATTAAAAACCTCTGTGGCTGTTGAGTAGGAGCTGAAATGGCTCTGTAACCTCCCTCCCATCATCTGGCTATACAGAGTACCCTGCTTTCACAGATTATAAGAAATAGGGCAACACATCTTTAATGGCTTGAAGTATACTGCAAGGCTTTTAACTGCAGGCACGCAAACTGTTGAGGCTCTTGTTTCTCACTCACATGAGACAGACTCTGGTGTGGAGTTCATCCCTTGCTGACAGTAGTGAAGGTCACTTGAGCAGGCATGGAGCTGACCCAGGAGTCCAAATCTTCTGGGATTTGCTGCAAGTGAAGTGGTCTGTGGATAAGTCTTCTGCAAACACCATCAGGTTTGAATGCACAGATCGATGATGAAAATCTTGTTGGTGCATGACAAAATTCATTGCTACTGTGAGGGCAGGTGGCCAGCTGTCCTCAGAAACACGAGGCTATAGCCTTGTCACTGAGATTTATGGTCTTAACATGGTGTAGTTCTGAACCAAAAATAGATGGCTGCCAATTGCAAAGGGAAGTGAAAAATCATCCTTCCTAATGGAAGCAGAATTTTCTTCTGGTAACATTTCTGCAAGAATTAATGATGGTTTTCTAGACAAGTCTCTGGTGCAGCTACCTGTTCTTTTGGGAGCCATGCAGAACATTTTGTTACTCTGCTGAATGTCTGAGTACTGTGTTTTATGTTTACATGCATGTAGTCTTTGCTCCAGTGAGCTAATGGATCCAATGGATCCATCACTTGCTTATATATGAAGAGTGCAAACATTTAGTTTTCCTGGTGAAGAAGAACACTCAGCTATAATGGTTCCCAGATATGTTATGTGACCAGGTCTGTAGTCCTGGTAATTGCTACAGTCCTACCTACAGGACTTTTATTGTAAATCCCTGTTTTCCCTTTTGGTGCCTTGTAGAACCTTATAGTTTTATTTTGCTAACATAGCACTTGTTTTGAAATTCTTTTTCTCCCCTAAGTTTTTCATTTTTTACAGGACTGGATAATTTCTAGATTTTTATCCCTGGCATTGACTACACTTTACTTTTTGTATATTTCCAAATGATTTTTATGATAGGCTTTTGGAAGCTCTGTGCTAGATTTTCACCTTTGACAAAAGCCCCTGTTGGGAAGAGCCTGTTTGGAGATTCCAGCTCCTTGAAGGAATTTGGCTTTTCCCAGCAGGTATCTACCTATTCCTGGTGGCCACACAGCAGGGACAAACTATGCTTAAGGAATTTTATGCTGGACTCCATCACATTGCACATTGCTCATTGCTAAGAGCTGTGGGGGAAGGAGGAAAACTGGGAAAACAGGGATAATGAGCAGGAGGAGGCCTGGTGAAGGACAGCTGACAGGTGATAATGATTGGCATCATTAGAGTAAGGATGAGGGAAGAGGAAGGAAATGAGGGTGCATCTGGAGATGGTCTGATGCTTTTTGCAGCAGCTGGGTGTCTGGAGTGGTGCTAGTGTTTGTTTGTTGCCTTCAAACAAGAAGCCCTGAGGGGCCGCAGCAGCCACTGCTGGTCTTGAGGGCAGGTGGCCTCAGGGGAGGAGGGAAAACCCTGAGCTCTGCAGTGCCCTTGCCCCAAGGAAACAGCAGGGAGGCTTCTCTTTCCTACTGCCTTCTGAGCTTTCCTTAGGCTTGCTGGTTTGATCCTTCACCTGGTATTTCTGTTTATTGTCTGCGTTTGTTTGTGGCAGGCTGAGCCTCCTGCCTCTTCCTGTGGTGTGCAGAGCCAGCAGCCTGCTCCAGGGGTCCAGTTCTCTTTGGGCTGATTCCTGGCGCTGTCAGCAGAAAAAGCTGGGAATGCTGTCCTGTGGGAACACCAGGCTGTGCCCAGCCTCTCTCACAGCCTTCCCCAGTCCCCTGCTCTGTCCTCTCCAGGAGTTGTGTTACATGGACCTGGAATTCAGACCTGCATCCATTGTCACCATGATTTTTAGGTAGGCCATAGGATTTGGCTGTGTTATTCCTGCCTCAAGAGCTTAACTCCTGGTAGTTTTTAAAGTGAAAATGTTGGAACTCTAGAAATTCAGAATTTCAGGCTTTCTGTGCTAAAAGGCAGTGACCGCCAAGCAAACACTACATTTGACCTGAGGCTGTGGAACAGGCTTCCAAAATTGAGTGACAGCCTGGGATTATGAGTGTGTAGTTTGAGTAGAAGTTCCTATCACAGGCAGGAAAACTTGAAATTTAGGATTTTCGTACATAGTCATATATATGGGGCAATATGGAGGATTTAGGGATTGGCTAAGTTCTTCTTTCATCTTCATGGTTTTGGGTGGTTTTTCTAACTGGGTGAAAAGGTTGCATTGCAGACCACAGGTGTTTGGGCTAAAGTAAAAATACTACAGATGTCATCTTGTTATTGAATAATTTGTGCATAAAAGACCTTGGAAAGAGTTAGAGACAGCCATTTTCTACCCTGTTAGAGCTGATAACTCATGAGACTGTACTTTAGATAAGAATTAATGAACAAGTGAGTCCGAACATGAAACTGTGTCTCCCGTGCTTTAATCCCAGCTCTAACACATCGAAAAAAAAAGATAAGAAATCCACAGGAAAAAAGAGAGTTTTGATATAAAACGTTGAAGTGAGAAAGTTGCCCTAGAAAATTGCTCTATTTGTTACTGTTTTTTAAACAGGAGGGTTTTTTTACTGTGAATTCAACCAGATCCCACTTCTAGCCATTTGATCTTGTTAAGCCCCTGCCTGCTGAAGAGCTCTCTGCTCACACTAACTACCTGTCCATGCAGAAATTCTTGGACAGGGAGCAAGTGACCTGTCAACCTCTCCTTGGCTAAGTAGACTAAACTTTGCTTCTTCAGTAAATAGCTTCTCCTGGACTTCCTGCCATCCTCCTTGTTTTCCTCTGAGCTCTTCTCAGTGCTGCCATGTGTCCATCACAGCGGATCCCAGCAGAGGTGGGGATTCCACAGTTTCTGTGCAAGTGCCACACACAGCTTTGAAGTAACACATCCCTACTTCTGCTGACAGTTCTGTGCTTATTGCTTGTTTTGCTAGATGTGGTGGAAGACCAGAGTCAGTGGGTTAACCTTATTGAACCTTTTTGAATGCCATGTTTCCAAACTGTTCCTGTTCAATCTGATGTGTTATCTATAGACATAGTGCAATATGTTAATATGAAATTGTCTTTCCACTGGAATACAGATCTGACAGTAGTTGTAACCTCATCTATTCACCAGTCCACCCTTTCTGCTTCAGCTTCCAACTTTCCCAGCTGCATGTCTGTCATCATCTAAATGAAAATATATCAAATGGCATTGAACTGTGAACAGACTCCTTTGGCCTATCGGAAATGCCTCCATTTATCATCTGTCTTTGTAACTTCAAGGTCTAACAGCAGACAGACATCTGAATATGAATCTGCCCAGCTGATAGACAAAGGTATTATGGACCAGGTTTATATTGGTGGGTAGGGCTTATCCAGTATCTCATTCTGGCCTGAAAACTCTGCTGAAGTAATGCTTGGTAGAGATCCAGGATCTGCATACTTCTTAATTCATCCCAGTCTTCAGACCGTGGCCAGTCAGCTATGATTGATTAACAGTAATTTTCAAGTAGTTAAACAATGAAGTATGTCATTATTAAAATTATTTTAAAAAATACAAAACTTGTTTAAAAAATTAAAAATTAAAACAAACCAACAAAATACCCAAAAAAACCAAAACAAAAAACCAACCAACCAAAACTAAAACCACCACCAAACAAACAAACAAACAATCTCATACACCAAAATCACCACCTGTCCTGGGCTTGGTGAAAAGAGAGTAAGACCTGTAAGACCTTCCTCTCTAAGGAAGGTATGAAGAGAGAAATGCTGTAGCTTCCTAAGCTTGCATTTCTGTGCAAGGCAGAGACACAGTTTAGGCCACTTGGTCAGATGCCCTTACTGATCTGAGCTCCTTGCCTAGATCCTGGGGCTGCTTCCACCCAGATATCTGAAACCAGCAGACCAACTAACCAGTGGGGGTTAGTTCTGTCCCCTCTGCCCTCCAGGTCCACTGTATGAAGGACTGCAGTGGTTTCACATTCACCTGTGTTTCTGTTTAACTAAATTTAGTGTAGTGGTCTAAATAGCTTGTCTGCTGTGAGATAGGATTAGGGAGGAAAAGGCAAAACAGACCCAACTTAAAGGTTTCAAAGGTAGTTTTATTAACACACCCTAAATGGGAAAAGAAAAAAAAGGAAAAAAAAAAAAAGAAGCAGCTTTCAAACCCCTTCTCCTCCTCCCACAAACTGTTCACTTTCCCACAAGCAACATAAAGAGACAGCCTGTGATTTTCAGTCAGTTTCACTGAAAAATTGATAACTTGATGTTACCTGTTCAGCTAGCTAGAAAGAAAAGGGACTGCCTTGGACACACTCAGGATTTATATGGGTATTTTCCAAAGTCACATCTAGCTTCCTCAGTGGTCAAACCATATGCCAATATTTTAAAATTAACTCTGGCAGGTACGTGTCTCAAAACAATTCCAAGATCCTGTCAGGGAACTGTTTCCACTTTAACTAAAAACCAAACTGTGTCAACACATAACAAGGGCCCAGCCTGGCCCCAGGAATGTTTTCCCCTTTGCCTGCCTCTTTCAGCACTGTGCACAGAGGGTGTAGAGGGCAACCTACAACTTTGAGTGAAAGTAAAGTCTTGTCAGCTCTTGAAGAACCAGATCAGATAAAATCTTGCTTTGACACAAGAGGAGCAGCTGGCATACTGGAGGCCTTGAGGATGAGGAGGGGCTGGAAAAGATAAATAAGCAGCAATACACATGGTAACAGTAAAGTTTGAGGATCAGCAAGGATGCTTGAGCCTGTGTGGTGGAGTAGCAGGACATGAGGCTGAAGGAACAGTCTGGATTGGTGGAACAGGTTGTTTTGAGCTGGAAGCTGTGTTGAAGGAATGGAAAACATCCAGAAAAATCTCATGAAATAATTCTGTATTGCTGAATACGTAATTCTGTATTCAGGCAAACGTCCCAAGAAACACTTGACAAAAAAAAAAAAAAAAAAAAAAAAAAGGCTTTCACTGTGGGAAAAGAAGGAGCTCAGAGAGTGTATCAGAAACTTCTGACAAAAGTCCTCCATTCCTTTCAGTGGAGAGAGATAAAAGAAAAAACAGACTTAGGAAGTGAGAAGTGAAAATTTGAACAAAGGCAAAGTTCAGTGAGTTTGTGCCATTGAATGATTTATACCTTCTCAGCTCTATCACGGTGAAGATAATAAAATAAAAATAGGTTACCATTGATTACAGGGAAATGATCACTAGAAGGTTACATGCACTGTTTTTTTCTTAATGTATTTACTGAGAGCTTCACTGACTCAAGGGATTTTGCACATATCAGTGCTTTTTCTGATGTTTTACCTTTTATGTGACAGCTCAATTACCGATAAAGTCAATGCAAGCAGTTACTGCTTTTTTCTCTGTAGACACTGAGTTTTGAAGTACTGGCCATCAAACTGGGACCTTCTGGACTTTTATGCATGTGATCTCTTCACCTCTCCTTCCCAATGAGCTGTGGATTGACAGCTGGTTCTGTACTCAGTTTTATTGTACCCATCCTTCCTATACCTATCCAATATGAGTTCTTCCACAGTGATAAAATGTGGCTACTAAAAATGAAGCTCAAACAGACTGAAATGGCTGGTAATGTCTCTCTTGTGGAAATCAATTTCCAAATAAACCCTAATCTTGTACTCCATTCAATGGTGGAAAACAAATGTGAATAAATAATATTTTTTTAAAAAGCAACAACAACAGAAAAACAAACAATAACCTCCCAACCAAATAAAAGAAAACCACACCCACAAGCAAACAAAAAACAAACAAAAAATGCACCCCCAAAAACCCCAAGAAAACCAACAAAACAACCCCCCCACATAAAAATCCCAACAAACAAGCAAAAAAACCCACCAAACACCAAACCCACACACCCACACACAACAAAGCCCAGCTATTTATTTTACAGTGTATTATAAAGGCAGGAAAAAATACAAATCTATTATTAAAAGATATTCTGTGTCTCAGAGGCAACACAAACAGCCATAAGATGTAGTAGTTTCTATAGTGACTACTTGCTTTCCTTTGAAAGTTTGCTAAACAATCAGACAAAACCAGAGCAACTAGCTGTGCCACTGTGTAATTATTTCCCCTCATCATCCCCCCATAAATACTGAATAAAACAGCTTTTCTACTCCTCAATTGGAAATGCCCCTCCCTTATAAAATAGCCTTTGTTGCATGAGAGAAAGGAGGGGGAGGTGTCAGAAATAGCTCAGTGGTGCTGTGGAGAGCAGAGAAATTAGTCATGTTGCTGAACTGGCTCCTGGCTCGTGGTGTGGGATTTGTCTGGGACCCTCAGAGGGAGCGCTGCCCGCCAGGCATTCCAACCCAGGCATGCCTTCCCAGGCATGCCATCCCTTCCCACCACGACCATCCCAGCCATCAGAGGCACATCACCAGCTGGATAATGGGAGCACTAGCAGAAGCACAGTGCACAGTGTTACACCTGGGCTTCCCCAAATCCTCTGGGCAGTGCTGTTAACTGACACAGAGCACACTTACAGACCTTGGGAGGGACGTACATTCTGGTAGTTTCAAGGGGAAATAAAAGATGGTGGTGTTTTTTCTTTTTTCTGTTTTGTTTCTTTTCTTTGTTTCTCTAAGCCCTTTGTTCTCTTCCAGCATGTTTGCCCTAGTTTAGTTTGATAGGTGTTTAACAGCAACACTTTTCTGCTTTGAGATATGAGCACTCTTACTGTAGAGTACTGAGCAGAATCACATTCTTAACTCCTTCTGTAAGTTGTCAGCTGACTTTTATGAATGCCTGGTTGAACACTACTTCCTAAAGAATGGAGAATCAGAGCCAGGCTTAGCAGAAGTTTAATTCTTTTTCCCCCCAGTGGCTGTTCCTTTATTAGTAGTGTTTCCCTTCGTGTTGTCACTCTACACTTCAAGACCCACCAGACAAATCCCTGTGGCTGATTGACAAGAAGCGGATATAAGCACTTTAGTCATCAGGAAAAAACCCAAACTACTTGGTCTCCAAAGAAATATGACTCACCTGACAGCACAGACTGCAGTAGCATGGAGTTTAACCTCCCTTTTAAAGCAATACTGTTCAAAATATGTCCTGTGTAGTAGAGTAAGTAATTCAGCAGTGCATGATTTATTTTATTTTTCAGTGCTCCTGCTTCTTCCAGAATGGCAGTGAGACAATCCTTATTTCCTATCCTTGAGCTTCTCAGTAAAATTTCTTCTTCTTGAGCTCCAGATTTATGGCAAACATTTTGAGAATCCAGTGCTTAATACTGAGACCTGTTGACTAGACCATCAGTCATGTGGCCCTGTGCTTTTGTATTTAGGATTTCATGGATTAATATAGTTTGTGGTAAAAAAACTTGGGAGATGATTTAATTTGGAGAAGGGTGCTTTGGGTGCCAAATCTGTGAATTTGACACCTGTTCTGTTCAAGGATCATAAAAACAAAGTGAAATTGCACCAATAACCACAGAAAATTAACACAAAGGTAAAGAGTGTACTCTAATGAACAGTCAGAGAAAAACATCTGCATACCTTTGTTAGTGGTACTTTAAAAAATAAGTTGGCACACTGACTGGGAACTGTTCTTGTGATAATGAGTTTTGTTTTTGCTGAATAATGTTCTGGTACTGAAATGGAGTACAATTTTGCTGTGACATTGGAAGGACAATCATGGTTTTGATGTATTAATATTCTAATATTGAGTAAGGAAAAAGCTTTGTAAAGGAAAAAGTGTTATTGCAGGATGAGCTTTTGGCAAGAGAAATATCATCCAAACTGTTGTTCTTAACACACAGTGAACTTAGATAATGTTTTAATTAAAAGAAAACATGTGCTAGCAAAGTAGACCTTAATTGCCTTTGGGCTGAGGAGGTTGAGTTTGTGAATGAAATTATTGTCTCAGTATTTCATCTTCAGTCTGATGTGATATTTCGCTTCTGCACCTGTGACAAATCCAGTTGTTCTAGACACACTTCATAAAGAAACACCATAAATTAACACACATAAACACTGAAGAATCAGTGACAAGCTGATAAGAACAGTGGTTGCAGCAGTGCTCCAGAAATTAGGAAAACAAATTTTAATATCTCACACTGCTATAGATTGTCTCTGAGACCTTGAACAGACCCTTTAAGCTGGGTCAGCATGAAGTGATCTGTGGTACATGGTATGAGCTGAGCTGCAACACTCTCACTGATGTAGCCATCCACAGGGCAAAGTGCAAAGTTAGTCTTGCATAAGGTAATTTATAAGGTTATTTATAATTTGAATGTTTTATTGCCTTCTGAGTGAGGAATATATCTTGTGGGTAAGAAAAAGGTGTTCATGGCTGAGATTGTCAGTGTTTGTCAAAGCTGACCTCATTTCCTTCTGTAGGATCAGAATCAAGGTAATGCAAACTGGCTTTGAAATTCTAGCTTTGCAATGTCATCTGAACATTACTGCCAGCATCAACTGGCTTGTTTGCAACAGCAACAGTAAACGCCACCCACATTATTTATGTGATTTCTGTACTGTTGTGAGAATGCTGGGAGAATAGAAATAATTTCGTAGAAAAGTTTATTGGTTTACTCCCTGGCAGGATTTGTTTACAGCTGGTAAGTGGATATGCTAAAGAAGAAGTCAGCTGTGTGATTTATTGAAACGTTTATCGCCTCAGCTGACTTCACCTGAGCACAGATGTGTTTGTGAGAGTTACATGCAGGCTGGAGAGGACCTGGGAGAAATCTTGAAAATTTTTTTTATGCACAGGCAGGGTTTTGTGTGAAAGAGCATATTTGTGTCAGAGATTCCCTTCCTGATACATATCCAGTCTTCTCAGGAGGCAAGAGCAGTGGCAGACCTTGCTGCTGTGGCTCATGTGACAGCTCTGTAACCCCTTCCCAACCCGGGAGTGAGCTGTCACTCCAGCATTTTCTGTGCTTGTAAGGGGTTGGGTTTCCTGGCTCCTTTCCTCCCAAGTTGCAGCCTGAGTCCCTCTCATGTAGTGTAGTGGTGTCACCTACTAGTCCCAGGCAAGAGAAAAACTCTTGCTATTTCACTCTGCTTGTGCTGATTATAAATGCACCTTATAATACTTACTCCCAACACATTCAGGAGGAGCATCTCCCGAGGTCAAGGGTCTGCTTCATTCCACCCCAGGGTAATGACTCTCCCATTACATTTTCACATCTTCCATGCTTCATTTTGCACAAGTGCTCACCTTCAGTGAAAGCTTAGTTACTTCCCTGTTGTAGAATTGAATTTTAAATTGCCTGCAAGATCTTTTTCATCGTCTGAAATCAGAAGAAAGGAAAATTATAACCATATTTTTCAACTTATTAAATTCACCTCTGCATGTCACCCAGTGCAAATATGGCCTTTCACCAGGGGCAGTAAGTTTGCAGCAACCTTACCAGAGGGTCAGATGGGATGCAAAACAGGCAGCACTTGCTTCAGGCAAGGGCAGATGAAGGTTGTAAACATTCCCTTGACTGATTTATATCTGGCAGCAGGGAGGAGGATTCTTTACAAGAGTGCTGTCCTGAGATGCAGGTGAGCAGTTGGGGCCCCTCTGAGGTAGTAGTTGTAACATGTTGTATGTAACTGGAGGAAACCTGAGGGCTAAGAATCATCAAATTACAAACTGATAAGAGATAGAAGGCACTGACACTGCTATGAATGGGTAGGTTGTAGGATATGGGACCAGCCTGAAGGTATAAATACCCAAAGGTATCATGTCCCAAACCTCTCCTTTCTGAAGTATCACCAGAAAATCTGATACTAAAAGAAAATAAGATAGATAAGGAAAAGAAAATATAGGAAAATCTGTTATTAAAGATACACCCAGGATTAAAAGATACTCTGGTTGCAAGGACATTTTCCTCCTGCAAATGTTTGAAATGCCCCATCCAGAAAAAAAAAATAGCATCAGAAAAGAGGAAAGCAGTAGTAATTTTCTTAAATTAGATGGAAAGATACAACTGAAAATATTCTGGTAATAGAAAAGGAAGTTCGCAAATTCTTAGTGAGACATTATTTGTCTTAGATGATAATACTGGCAAAAATTGTTTAACTTGCTGAATTAGCAAGAGCATTTTATATCTAACTGTTCCTCTGTGTTGAGACTTAATTTTTCTTAACAATGATATTGTTAAGAATATTGTTGTGATATTATTACGTGTTGTTGGTGTTAAAAATCCATCTAGACATGCTCCAGGGAAATATGCTGCCCCTGACCCTGCTGGGATCAGGACTAGAGGACCTCCAGAGGTGCCAGTCAGTCCATAGAATTTTGTGATTCCTTTTTGCCTAGTGCTAAAGCTGCTATTAACTACTCCCATTCCTCTCCTTTCCTTGTCCCCCACGTCCCAAAATAAACATATTTGGTAGTCATATCTGTCTTCCAGGTTTTGTGAGCAATTATAAATTAAATAGAAATTTTGAAGAGGGATAAATAACATTTTAAACTTAAAAATATAGGGCCTGGAAAGAAAACCAAGGCTGAAAACAGAAGGTTAAAGCAAAAAGACTCCAAATGAGATTACTTGTTCACTAAAAAATGCATTAGAACATTTGAATGCTAAATCAGGGGTAAATGAGACAGCTCAAGATGGGCCCAGTTGGTAAAGATGAGGCCAGAGGTTTGGGTTTTTTAAAGAAAGGAAATGTTCCCATGTAGACAGAGGGCATCCCAGTGAGCCCCAGCCATCTGCTTTGTTGCTATCCCAGCCTCTGAGGTACTGACCTAACTGCTTTGTTCTTTTGATACCTTAGGAAGGCTGACCTGGAACAGAGACTGGGCAGAGCTGGAGAATAAAGTAGGGATTTATTGAAAGGTCTTTATTGTACACCTTGGGCAGGACAGGGCCTGACAGGGCTACACCCAAGGTGGACTGAGAATGGTCACAGAATGGATGACTGCTCACAAGGTCTCACACTTTTATCAGTTTTGGTCCATTTGCATATTGGGATTTAATTTTACAATTACAGCTTTGAGTTGTGAGGTCCCATCCTTCTTGTTCCTCCCTTCAGCCACCTTTGTTTGTGCTTTTGGGCCTGAAAGTTGTCCTTGGTCTCCATCTAGAAAAGGATTTGTTTTGTGTCCCTGCTCTGTGAAGAGAACTCACCAGCACTGAATGTGAGGCTCAGAACTGCACCCTTGGGCAGCACAGAATCTGAAATACATGAAAACTTAAACTTAAGGCATCACTTTCTCATAAACCTGACAGACTGTCCACATCCAGGTATGCAGAAAACCCCTGATGGCATGGCATCAGGGATCCAGGGCAGGATCCCTGGTCAGTCCTTGAAGCAAGCAAACTGCTGTTGAGTGCAGAGCTCTTCCCTCCAGTAAAGGCATCACTGGCATGGCTGGAGAAAGAAAGGATGAGTCCCACCATTAATGTGAGTTAATTGCACTGCTGCCCAGCTCAGTGCTGCTGCCAATGCTCAATGAAGATGTGTTGTGAATATATTTTGTCAAATCTTAACTCAGGTGATAAAGGCAACCAAGAGTAAAATAAAACATTGCCTTTAATTCAGCATTTCAAGCTGTCAAAAAAAAAAAAAAAAAGATTCCTCATGGGTAGGTGCCGATCTTAGAACTTGCAAAGGAACAGATTGCACATGATTTCTAAGGAATTTCCTGATTTCTAGACAGCCAAATTCTCACAGAACCACTTCTGAAGTTACTGGAACCAAAGGATCTGTGATTAAATATTTAACTTCTTGCTGATGTACTGGTAGTATGTGAGATTTCTCATTTTCATTGTGCTAAGAATAAAATATAAGTGGCTTTAACAGTCTTTTTAAAAATCCCACCCTGAAGCAAGTTCAGACACTTGAATTTGTGATTTCTCCCTGTCCAATCTCTCTGAAAGGCCACCTGTTCTTTTACAATTTCACAGTTTTCCAAGATATTTTGGCTGTGTTGGCCAAATGAGAAATGTCTTTGCATGAATCTTCTGTATACTGAAAAAAGGCAGAACAGAAGTAGTAACTGCAGGAAAACTTCATCTCCACTCATTGGAAATAGATCCAGCACCTGGAATAAATGCTGCCCAGAATAAAATTTCTGTGATAAGCTGTCCACAGCAAAACAGTCTAATGTGGCAGCATTCCTTGCAATGAGATTGTGTTGTGACCAGATGTCCACGATAGTGATTTTACAATGAAGAATGTGCAGGAAGAGGATAAAAATCAAAATGGCAGCATGTTATTCTTGATATTTACAAGATATTTTCAAGGAAAAATTACTTGTGGGAGTTAAAATAGGAAATATTGAAATGCATCATTAATTTTTAAAAATCAACACTAATAAATAGAGAAATGCTAAAAGGGACCATGCAAGTGATTGATGCAGGCCTGGCACACCTCAATTCTGTTAATATCACAAGGACTGGTAGACCTGAAACACTCTGCCAACACCACTTTAATTAACTTGCCAAATCCAGCCCTTTTCCTGCTCTGGCATCTGTGCTTAGTCCAGTAGCCAGAGTGGATGCTGCTGCCATGGGAAGAACAAGGCTGGAGGGCACTGTCAGGACTTGGTTTGTGACCATTCCTCCTGCACAGCAAAATGTCCAGCTTCCCTCTGAAAAGGTGGCTGGAAAGTGGAGGGGATGCAGTGAAAACCCTCATCCGTTCTGATAGCAGGATTTATTGATTCTTGAGAAGATTGCATTTTACAGTGACCTGCCTTTTCCAGTTAATGCAACTTGAATCTGAACCTGGAAACCTTTTTTAGATCAATACAAGCCTGCCCAGAAGTACATCATTTACACAGTAACCAAAAAGTGTAGAAAATACACCTTAGGTATTTCAGCTGCAGAGCGAGGAATGACAAATATTCTTTGGAGATGAAGCCTGATTTTGCTATGGAGTGATCCAGCTGTTTGAGAGATCAAGAAGAGATCACAAAATGTGATATAGCCTACAAGTCATCTTGTGTAACTGCAGACAAAAATTTTGTCTGAGAACAACCAGAATTGTTGTTGTTATCATTCAACCACAATTGAAAAAACACCCTTAAAAAAAAAAAATCCATCTTGTTCCTGGGGGAAGACAAGCATTGGTCCTAATAGCACAGCTGAGTTCTGAAACAGAAATTTCCACATAAACATAAGATTTTCCACATGTTATAAATCCTGTCTGCTACTTATACCTTAATCATTCTTTGCCAATGGGCTCATGAAGGTCACTTACCTTGTCTCTATTATACCACCCTTCCTGCTCAAGGCTGTAGATCAGGATATGAGAGGTAAGGATACCTGTCCCTTCAAGGCAAGTTATATCATAATTGTCTATTCTGTTTTGTGGAGTTTTCTTTTTTTAGGGAGTGGGGTTTAGATGAGAGCAGTGCCCAAGGTGTCCTGCAGATTGTGCACAGTGTTAGTCACCACAACATAAGAAAGTCATCAAGACATTAGAGAGCATCCAAAGGAGCATCATGGTTTTGGTGAAGGACCTTGAGGTGAACTTGTATGAGGAGCAGCTGAGGTTACCTGGCTTTTTCAGTCTGGAGGAGACTGAGGGGAGACCTCACTGCAGCTGCAGCTTCCTCATGAGGAGAAGAGCAGGGGCAAGCACTGATCTCTGCTCTGTGGTGACCCTCTGGTGACAGGACCCAAGAAAGAAGCTGTGTCAGAAGAGGTTTAGGTTTGATATCAGAAAAAGGTTCTTTACCCAGAGGGTGGCTGGGCACTGGAACTGGCTGCCCAGAGAAGTGGTCACAGCACCATCCTGACAGAGTTCAAGAAGTGTTTGAACAACACTCTCAGGTACAGGGTGTGATTCTTGGGGATGTGCAGAATCAGGATTGGACTCAACAATCCTTGTTGGTCCCTTCCAATTCAGCGTATTCTGTGATTCTGTGAAGAATTGTGTAGATTCAGCTTTTCAGTAACTAAAATGGTTTTCTAAGAAAGATGGAGAGATTTTTTTTTACATGGGTAGATAGTGATAAGACAAAGGGGAATTGTTTTAAACTAAATAATGGAGATTTGGATTAGATGTTAGGAGGAAATTCTTCACTGTGAATATGGTGAATCATGGTAATAGGTTGCCCAGAGACATTGTGAATGCTGCATCCCTGGCAGTGTNAGAATTGTGTAGATTCAGCTTTTCAGTAACTAAAATGGTTTTCTAAGAAAGATGGAGAGATTTTTTTATTACATGGGTAGATAGTGATAAGACAAAGGGGAATTGTTTTAAACTAAATAATGGAGATTTGGATTAGATGTTAGGAGGAAATTCTTCACTGTGAATATGGTGAATCATGGTAATAGGTTGCCCAGAGACATTGTGAATGCTGCATCCCTGGCAGTGTTCAAGGCCAGGCTGGATGGAGCTCTGAGCACTCTGATCTACTGGAAGGGGACTCTGCCTGTTGCAGGAGTATTTGAACTAGATGATCTTTAAGGTNAGACAAAGGGGAATTGTTTTAAACTAAATAATGGAGATTTGGATTAGATGTTAGGAGGAAATTCTTCACTGTGAATATGGTGAATCATGGTAATAGGTTGCCCAGAGACATTGTGAATGCTGCATCCCTGGCAGTGTTCAAGGCCAGGCTGGATGGAGCTCTGAGCACTCTGATCTACTGGAAGGGGACTCTGCCTGTTGCAGGAGTATTTGAACTAGATGATCTTTAAGGTCTATTCTAACCCAAACCATCCTAAAAAATCCCAAGAGCTCCATCCTTTTCCTTGAGTTCAATTCTTTTGTTTCAGCAGAGTTTGCTCTGTCTCCTCATCCCTGTAACCTTGATCAGCTGGGTTGCTCAGGGCCTCTAGTAAACTCTGGGAAGCATGGATTTTATGTTTTCCTATGGTGCCCACTTAACTCTGAGTGGTATGGGTGACACATAAATGCCATTGTCAATTCCTTCCCTGTGGTTCTTGATTTTTTTTACTCTGGAAATGTGTTCCAAACATACTGTCAAGTCCTCAAAGCCCTCTAATTTCAGGTTCAACAAAGATGCTGTTGTTCTGACTAGGGCCAAGATCATTAGAACTTGTATGAATTGCCAGTAATTGGCATACAGCTAGCAGGACAACCTAAGTACTGGTTCAGTAGCCAGGTGTATTTAATAAGGTCTGTGCCACTTCTGGCTTATTTTTTCATGTTTCAGCCCTTTTCCAGTCTTGAAAGTTGTGCCCATGTAGGGGAAGCCACTGCAAGGTTCTTATTGTGCTGCACCCAGAAGAATGAAGATATCCATCTGTGGTCTGTGATGGGGGCAGCTGCACAGGACCTTGCCACTACACAAGTAGGCAGAAGATCTGCTTAACTGTGGTTGCCTTCCACAAATTAATTGATCCAGTTTCAGGTTCCACCTAAAACCCTGAAAAGCTGTGGAAGTCCCCTGAGTGGTGCTCTCAGTAAGAATTTCCTTAGCCTCAAGTCTGGGTGTAAAGAGGCCCTCTTAGGAATATCTGCAGCAATATCTGCAGCAACAGCATACAAGTAGTCTCATTTTCATCCATCCTTCCCTTGATAAATCTTTCCTTTTGTCAGAGGCACTGGTGCACAGCTCATCCTGCTCCTCTCTGAACACAAGACACATGCATTTTTTAGACTAGCATTTTTTACACTGCTGGTAAACAGTGCAGATGTAAGATCCTGATTGGCTAGTGTTGAATGAATCGTTGAAATTAAAGCAAAATGGGATTTTGCCTCTGTTTTGTAACATGCCATGTCCCAGCACTGCAGCGTGGACCTTGCTGCCAAACTCTGCTGAGTTCTGGAACTCACCCAGGCCCCATCTGGCTTCTGAAGCACTTCCTGCAAGTACCTAGGGCCCACTGAGAACTGTGAGATACTGAGAGCAGTAAAGATATGATGAAAATGACAGGAAGGCTTAAAAAGAGACAACAAAAAGGTATATTAGGGAAGCATCACGAGAGTCATTCCTAACAGGCCATTTTTTAAAATTTATTTTGGTGAGTGAAATGTGCTTGGCAATCTAAAGGTAAGTTAGAGTCCTCCAGAATAAACTTCTAATCTCAGGCATTTTATAGTTTTCCATCACTACTTTCCCAATACAGCTGCAATGGATTGCAAAGCATTTCACAGATGCCAAGCTCCTGTGATTCAATCCTTTCGCCTGACATTCTGCAAACAAATGGTTCATTTTCAATAAAGGTCATAAGTTAAAGAGAAGCAGGAGAGCTATAAAATGAAAATGTATGCTATCTGAAACACTGTGACAGAAGCAATATAGAGCAGATATTGGTAATGCAACGTAAACATTGGATACAAGTCCAGTAAAAAAGCTAGAAAAACAGCATTTCTGCCAGCAAGACCCTGAAAGAAGAGCTGAAAGTCTGAAAAAGGGTTTTAAGCTTGTCAGCCTCTGTTTTGCCCCAATGGTTTGAAATTGCAGCAGCAGGGGTTCTTGTTTACAAAGGACATCTTTCATCTCCATGCTGCCAGAGACAGTGAAAGGCTCATTTTTTGTCATGGACACTTTGAAGAGTGAGGCAAATCAGAAGGGAAGGTGTAGCAAGGGCCTTTGTGAAAGTGAGGGTGAAATGCTATGGGATAATAGGTAGTGAGCTGAAAATGAGCTTGCAGGCCACTCTTTACAGAGCCAGACCTGCTGCATTTGTTGCTGCTTTGTGATGGAGTGGCATTTCCCCAGGGAATATCACATGAGTGTGTATGTGTGTGTGTGCCCTTGCTTTTCTTATTCAGCTTTCTCAGGAGCAGCCCACAGATGACAGCTGAAAGGCCCCAGTGAAGATCCTGATTAGTGTCCCAATTTTAATAGGGGATGCTCACTTGCCAAGGCTAGAGTTTATTTAAAATTTGATCGAGAGGTTACTTGCTGTTTATTAGAAGTTATTTGCTGTTTTTTAAAGGTTAGGCACTATGAAGTGTGTATTTAGACTTGGCTGAAAAAGTTTAGTGTAGAATTATTAGCTGTCCTTGGTTTGTAAAAGAATGTTGGCAAATCTTTAGTATAACTTCTCCAAATGAATGGTAATTGTGTTTGCTGTGTTTCAGTTGGGATTAGCAACACTTTGTGTTTTCATCCCAAATCAATCTGAATTAGCTTCATTCTCTCAGTGATTAAACAATTTGCCCCATTTCAATACTGTCACTTATTGCTTACATACTGGATGAAAACAGAGACTCCCCTTCTTATTATTTTTGCATATTTCTGCCTCTGAGTCTCAACTGGTAAGTGGAAAATGTCAAAATGCCAGCAAGATTCAAACTGGTGTTTGAGTTCACATGTACATTTCCTGAACCATCCTATATATCTGCTTTCAGAACTAGTATTTCTGTATGTATGCAAAGGCCAGCTAGGAAGAATCTGGCAATGAATATATGGATTTGAATGAATGAATGAACACCTACCTGCATGCAAAAAACATCTCTATGTTTCCCATACAGTTTTAGAGGCAGTAGTGTAAAAACTAATAGTTAAAATAGAGTCTTAAGGTAGCCAGAAGTAGCAAAAGGATGAAGATAACCTAATGTGATGTCTAAAAAGAACTGCAGAGCTGTCATGAAACAATACCCATGGTACCAAAGCTGACTTGCATCACAGTGAGTGATGGCAAAATTACCATGGGTGGCTCAGGGTGTAATGCATTTCAGGTTTTTAATGCTGCATCAGTGATGGAGTATATTATTACATGGCCAAAGGGGGTTGATATGAGCATTTATTAAGTGTTATGACCCTTCAAGAAAATTCAGTGTTAGAGCTGCAACATGCCAAATCTGTCACTGAGGGTTCTGCTAATCTCCCATTGACTTTTGTGGCAGTTTCCTTTTCAAAGTGATGGCAAAAGGCCAGAGGCTCTGAGGAAGTTGGCAATGTCCTAAAAAACAGTATAAATGAAAAAACAGGGAAAATTTCTTATCAATGAACTTTAGGCATGTTGGGATTCAAACAGTTCTTCTATCTTTTAATGTGTCTTTGTGAGGCATACTCTTGAAAATACTCCAGTTGTAAGAATCTCCAACAATGGAAAGTGAGCAAATCAAAGATTCTGGGAGATGACACAAAATATATTGGTGGAAAAAGAAATTAAGACACCAAAAGTTAAGTACAGTGCTTCTGAAATAGAGGGAGGAGCATCCAAGAAAACTTTAGGGTAGGGCAGGAAATAGGAATAATTCTTGTGTTGCTTCCAGGCACTGAATGAAAACTGCCTGGGCAGTGCCTGCTTTGGACTCTTAGTATACAAAATCCCTTATCTTGGAAAATGCTGCAGCATCAGGCTTAGGATCCTCCATTTTAATTATTTTGTTTTTGAAGCATGTCCTGAGATACTAATTATCTATTATTGGTTTTGTTTCATGCAAGTAGGGCCTCCATGGCCTTGATTAGCTGATTCAGTAGAGCTCAGGTGCTCCTCTCACACATCCTGTGTGGGTGGAGGGCATTGTTGCATCACAGATCCACTATATCTTGAAGTCAGTTTCCTATTTTCTTGCACTGCTTCTGATTATTTAAGTGCCCTCTTATTAGCAAACATTCTCTTGTGTTAAGTAAACAGACATCGGCTTTATTAAATACAAATTGCTCTATAAATTTTGGCAATTAGAAAGCCATTAGAAAGCACAGACAGAAAAAAGTACGTTAAAAAGCTCATTTAGCAAAATGGGAATATTATAATAATTGTTACAAAATGAGGAGAAGGGGTTTGATCAATTTTGAAAGTCCCTGATTGACTGAAAACTAATGTTTTTGTGCTCACATTCTCCCTGGAGTAAACATGCAAAGAAATAGACACTGGTTGGAAATTGTGGTGAAGACACTTAAAAGCGTCTAGTTTGGAAAGAGAACAGAGGGAGTAGAGAAAAGTGGTGCTGAGAGGATATGAAAGATGGATTGAACAAAATTTAAAAATCAAACACCAGCCAGAATAAAATCAAGCCAGTCAGAAGAAAACAGCAGAGATGGGGAAGGTGGCACTTACAAAACCTGAGGCTTTCCTGCAGGCAGAGACCATCTAGGAGGCTGCTGGAGCAGAGGGGGTGGTCCCTGCAATGCATCACAGAGCTCAGCTACTTGTTTATATGCAAGTGATGAATCCTGCTCCTCTCTGTTGTGATGAGCAAGGGGAGAAGCTCTCACCTGAAATCCAGACAGGCCTGTGCAGATATTATCTCCTGTAGTCTTTCAGATCTTAGTATTTTTTCCCACTCAGGATTTTAAATGAGATTTTTTTTCTTTTTACATTTGGAGGAATACCTTAGGGAGTGAATAGTGTCAGGGGCAGGACACCTTTGATTGCTTATAACAGAAAACCTGGAAGAAGTATCTTGGTGACCATATGTTTTGTGGGATCTTTGTGTAGCCAAAAGGTTTCTTGTGGAGTAAAAATCAGCAGTGAAACATATAGATGGGGCAATTTCTGAAATGTAATGAAAATAGGGGGCCTGAATTATTCAGCTCTGTGTTTTGCTTTTGAAGCTCATTGCAAAGCATCATATTTGCCTACAAAACCCCCAAAGCTATGAAAATGCAAATGGGGAGGTGGGATACCACACGCTCTTGAAGGCAATTCACTTTCACTGCTGATGAGCCCATGCAATTGGAAACAAATCTGGGCTCCAAAATTTGGTTACCTGCAGGACTGAGGGATCACAACATGCTTGTGATCCTTCCAGCTCATTAATGGTTTAGAGTTTAGAGGATGCTTCTTTGTGTAGCCTTTGTAAAAGCTTGGTGGGGTGATAGACACATGTGGGTTGGCAGAGGGCAAACTGCTGAGAGTAGGACAAGTCCTTTCCTCTGGAAGCCAGCTCCCAAAAAGCCAAGAGGGCCTAGCTCCTCTTGGAGAGCAGTGTGAGTCCATTTCTGAACTCTGAAAGCAGGGGCTGTAGCAATAAGAAGAAAAATGGCATAATTTGTTACATTTTTACTCACCATTTTATTTTACACCAGCAAATACAATTTGAGGAGTTAGTCAATGTATTTCTTTTCTTCTAATACACAAATGAGTAACTCACGCATTAAATATATTAAGACTTAAATTTTCCATTAATCCCATGAAAATTCTCTTTTCCCTATGGAAAAGATGTTTATAATAATGATTAATAAGAAACGTGCTGAAACCTGACACTGGATTTCTAATACTCCCTTTCTCTCATGAATGTTCAGATATACACCTTTAATATACCTCTCAAACACTGTTATTCCTATGAAACTTTTATGTTTACATGAATAGATTTAGAAAAAATATATATTATGTGTGTATACTTGTGCACATGTGTAGAGATGGCACACGCATGCAGGTACACATATTAGTTTCTCTACATAGCACATATTAAAAAATATACATAAAGAACCACAGTGCAAGTGTACACTGTTTATTTTTAGCATGGCTAAAACAAAGGCACCCTGATGGGGCAGAAAGAGAACAATGAACAAACTACTGTACAAGAAGCAGCAGTTTCATCCACCAGAATTTGCACCAGGCAGATTCTCACTCCTTTATGAAACACATTGCAGGTTAGGAGGAGGCAGATGGTGAGTTAAAGTGAGATAAAACACAGCTAATCTACATGAACACCCTCTCAGGTTACCCTTGCTTTCTTCTCTTCCTCATGCATCTATTTGGGGAAATTGTTTAATTTTATTATTGGTGGAAATATGTAGGCCTTGAATACTGCACAGCTTATGGTTTTTGTAGGATGAGCCAAGACTGAGCCAGAGAAGGACATTTTCATCTGTGTGAAGTAGTCACTGTTTTCTTTCAGATTTCTGCCATATCCACCACCTAATTGTTCACCCTGGAAGTGAGCTAATGGGTAATGAAACAACACAAATGAATAATGATAGTAATCATAAAGTACAAATGAGTGTAAATAAAATAAAACTGAATAGTTCAACAAGAACATATTTTTTGCCAAGGAAGCTGCATGCTTCTAGCCAGGTGGAAAGTACAGAAAAGCTCATGACATCTGCATTAGAGTTTCCCTGCTCTAAATTGCATAATGTGCTTGTTTCTTACATTAGGAAACCATATTTTCTTTATCCTGGCAGACTTTCTTGAAGACTGGGAAATTAAGAGGTTTATGTTTTTTGTGTGGCTATGAACATAAGCAGAATTTCACAAGATTTTTTTTTATTCCCAGTTCTGTTGCAATACTTATTCTCCGAAATTTCCCAGATCAGGGGGTGGGCAGCATCCCCACAAATATATACATTTGACTAGGAACTGGCCTCATGCCCTCAAAAAAATCCAGGAAACACTGCCTGGAAGTGTTAGACTTCCAAATTCTCACTGACCCCTGGGACACTGCAATATATGATGTGTCAGGCATCACCTCAAGTCATGCCTGGCATTCTGTTTTTCACACTGTTGGAGCTTCAGCATGGGCCATGGTGGGGAAAAAAAGGCTGTTGTCCAGCCTGGCTGCAGCTGCAGGATGAGCACAAGGGGGATGGAGAGGGGGCTGCACAGCCACTGGGGTCTCCTCTGCTCCCAAACTTGTGTTTGGGGGGGTTGTGTGTATGGATGTGTGGTAACACAGAGCACATTTGGAAATACCTTCCCCTCCTCAGTCTGTACAACAAAGGGCAAGCCTGACTTCAGACACACAGGAGCTCAGAGGGTGGGGGAAAAGGGTAATCTTGAAAGGCTGTAGAGACTTTTTAAGTGTCTAATGCAGAAGATGGGTGCAGTAGGGAAAAAAGGTGAAATAGGACTGCTATTTTCCTGGTTTTAGAATCACACTGGAACTACTGTAAGTATGTTTATTGCTTATAATATGCAGGCAAATTATCTCAGTTCTGAAGGGTTTTTTTTACTTGTTTGGGTTGGGTTTAGTTTCTTTGTAAATGAGATGGTTTCTGTGCTATAGAAGCCCCTTTGAAGTTAATCAAACTGTATATGAAAGGATGGCACAGATGTAATTTTAATATGTTATGCTATTCCATATTTACAACACTTCTCATACAGCAGGCAGGATGCTGATCTCTTCTCCACCTGTACAAACCCAGAACACCTCCAGCAGCTTTGATGTCAATACATGGCAGCACAGTGTGCTCATTTATTTACCATTAGCAGCCATCACCTCCTGACCATTCTAAACAAGCTTCTAAAATATTGTTTAGCCTTAAGAGCAGCAGGGCCACCCAAGCCAATCCTGTGTCCTCAAGCCCAGGATTTGCAATATGTGCAATGCTGTGCACGTGCTGCACACCCCTGATGGGACCTCTGTGCCTACAAAGAGCTGCTCTCCCAACTTCTCAGCCAGAGCTGCTTCTGGGTTCCACCTCAGCTGCTCCACCCATACCAGGCTCCCTGGCCCTGCCTCCTCTGGGAGATGCAACCATCATCAAGGCAAAAACTAAGCACCTGCTCTAGTGCAACCTCCAGACTGTTGGGTGAGGTTTTTTGGAGGGGAGGGTGTGCATGGAATTAAGATGCTACTGAGTAGAAGAGGCTCCTTACCAAGGAAGAAGAGATTTTAAGTTAGCAGACAGCGAAATGCATATTATCTTGGTTCAAGAGGCCATTATCATCTGAAGCCCCTAAATTCTGAAAAGCAGGATCAGTCAGCTCTTCAGAAATCTTAGAATCAGCTCCGAGCCTACAAGACCCCCTTTTTAAAAATTCTGGCAGATGGATTTTCTCTGCCCTGTATCCTAGATTTTTCTGAACCTCTTCTGGCAGCTCAGTGCAGTCTCAGAATAGCATCACAAACTGGAAACTCAGCACTGTTTCTTGTTTCATGAATAAAGATTTGACAAGTGATGTAGATATTAAGATCAAATCCACTCTCATCATGATTCTTTCATGAATTTTCTGACCTGACTGCTACTAAACTCTGTCTGAGTATTGAATTAAATAATGGGTGCTCAAGGGATGGATTAGTAAGTAAGTATATGTCAGTGCAATGTCTTTTGAAAGCAGTGCCCAGTTTCACACTGATGTGATTGGCTGTGGACAATAAGACAGTGGCAGTGTTTTTTTTCTGACAGAAGAAATACTGTTCTGTAAATTGGTTTCATTCTAGTGCATCCAAATGCTCCCTCCCTCCTCTTGCACCCACTGAAAAGCAACTTCTTTTACATAACTGAATAAATAAAAGATCTGGCCAGTATTTTGGAATCCAAACATTTCATTTATTTTCTATTACTTTAATCCAAACACATGTCTCAGAAGCTGTAGCTGCTGTGAATCAGTGTGTTACTACTGAGATATGAAGCATATGTGCCTGTGCCTTGAAAGAAAGCACTTTGTAGATGTTTTCGTTCTGTGAGTTAAAGCATTAAAAAAAATGCATTAAATCTAAAAGGTAAACATCATTTGTCAGTAAAACACAATATGATCACGCATTCTGACAGCGAAATGATATCTCTTATTTATAGAAAGACCACTGTATCCATCCAGCTTGGTTTATTTTTTTTTTTATTATTGTATTTCCAGCATTGCCAGCTGAGGCAGGAATGTGAAACACAGGGAAATGAAGACCTCTGGGTTTTGGCAAACTACATGAAAGGCTTTACTACTTTGGTACTGAATAACGAGTCATATCACTGAAAAGTCTATTAATGGGCTCCTTTTCAGTGAAAGAGACCAAGTCCATAAGCTAGTGATTAAAGAAATAAGGAAAAAGGACAAATACTATGGTCTCATCATGTTTCAAATTTATCATGAAAAATGAACAAAATAGTCTGTCTTCTTTCTTCAAAGGAAAGGAAAAAGGGTACCCACAAAGGCAGGAGTAAGAAAATGTTCCTTTCCAGGACCTCAGTTCACAAGAGTATGACTGCTCGGTGTAAAAATCAAAATTGCAAGGAGTGTCATGCCACAAACAAGAAATTCCATCATCATCCTCCTGGGATATCATTACACTGATGGAGGACAAAATCAAAATAGTCTGGATAGTTTGTTTCAGAGTTGTACTCATGGTATCCACCCAACAACTCCAGCATTACCCAGGATGCAAATTAAAGGGGAGCTGTCAAATATCTTCTGGAATCTTGAATCATCGTTTTGTGTTATAACTATACAAAGTAAACAGTATGTCACTTAATTTTTTTCAAATGTTGAATATAGCTGTACACATATATCAAGCATGCAGAGAGTCTTAAAACACATTTTAGCTTACTCATCCATCACTAGAATTTTTTTTTTGGAGGGGTGGAGGGGTTGGTTGAGTTAAAAAGAAGGAATAATAATTATGAAGTTTTAAATGAAGGCAAAATTATCTCCATGGCATATGTCCTTTGTTTGTAACAAAAGAAGGAACAGAGTATTTCTTCTATATTTATACAGGTACTGTAACATAAATTCTATATTCTGCTCTATAAATGCATTAATGAAAGAAAGAGAGATAAGGAGAATTTCCATCCTTTTTTGGATGTGAGGGGTAAAGAGTTACAGCTCGAATCCTGCATTCAGTTTTGGGCCACTCACTGGAAGAAAAGAGGTGCTGGACCACGCCCAGAGAAGGGCAATAAAGCTGGGGAAGAGTCTGGAGCACAATTCCTGTGAGGAGCAGTTGAGGAAGCTGAGGTGTTTAGCCTGGGGAAGAGGAGGGTCAGGGTTGGGGTGGGGTGTGAAATGTGACTTACCACACTCTTACAACTAAAGGAGGCTGCAGGGACATGAGGGTCAGTCTCTTCTAAGTAACAGGTGATAGGACAGGAAGAAATGGCATCAAGTTTCACCAGGGGAGGTTTAGATTGTTCATTAGGAAAAACTTCTGCACTGAAAGGGCCGTCAAGCACTGGAACAGGCTCCCCGGGGCAGTGGATGAGTCACCATCCCTGGAGGGATTGAAAATGTGTAGATGTGGCATTTAGAGAGGGATTTGGTTTAGCTGAGGACTTAATTATCCTAAAAGTCTTTTTCAACCTAACCTTCTATGATCATTCTATGTATTTTCCAGTTTCAGGTGTATTTTTCAGCAATCAGATGTAGACCACTAAATTGTTATTCTGTACAGTGTGTCCTGATTACCAAATACTCTGCTTGGACATAAACTTGGATTACAAATTTACTGGATTACAGATTACATGGGAAAATACAAATGAGAAAACATGCATTTAAAACACTATAGGAACCTCTTCATCATTTATCTAATAAGAAAACATTTCAGTTAATGTCCCTTTGCAATGTCCCTGCCAAACCATTTCCATCTGAAGCAAAATAATTTCATTGATCACCATGGCATCACTCTTACTCTCTAATGGACCTGGAAATAGCTCTGGTCCTCATCCGCAGATGTGCTTACCCAAGTCTGCAGTAACTGTTTCAGAAACACTAATTGTTACTTCACCAAAGCTGATTCTTTGTCGAAAGTGAATTCATGAAAGAGATTTCTGTGCTTTGATTAGGAAAAATAATACCCAGTAACTGAAATAATTCAGGATAAGAGATCAGAGTTAGAGATATTATTCCTTCTCTTTTGGGGATAAAAGAGTCCATTACAATACAAAACAAAGAGGCTGTATGGATCTTACTTTCTTTGTGTCTTGCCTCTTTTCCCTGATCATTTTGGTGGAATTTGGCATCTAGTTATCTTTTAAGTTCAAGATGCTGTAAGAGCATTGCCAAAAAGAGATATATGGCCCCAAACAGAGTATTCCCAAGTGAAGGTCTGGAGCTTTATGCACTTGTTTTTAGGATGGGAGTGCACAGATTAGATATTTTTTTAGCATGTTGGGAGAACTGCATGTCACCTAAGGCTTTGTCTGGAATATTAACCATTACAGAATGATTTGGTTTGGAAAGGATGTTAAAAGATCAAATTTAGTTCCAACCCTTCTACTATGGGCAGAGACACCTTTTGCTAGACCAGGTTGCTCAAAGCCCCATCCAGCCTGGCCTTTAACACTTCTTGAGATGCTGTAATGGTTCTTTCTGTTCTAGATGCTATAATCCAAATGAAAACATTCATCTGGATTATGTGTGAGGCGTGAAGATGCATGATATTGGGTTTCAGGGAGTAATGTAACAGTGTTGGGCTAGAATTTCTAATGTAACTGGGGAGTGTTGAAAATCAGAGAGTAAACTATTGTCAGCGTGCAGTAAATTACGAGAACTGTTCTAGCTACAGAGAAAACAAGGAACAAACCTTCCTATCAAGTTCTGTGAATGTTCTTTGTCTCTGTGAATGTTCTTTGTCAAAACTCATGGTTTGAATTACCAGGCATGCCTCTTTTTATGGTGACCTTGATGTCAGGATTGCTTTGATTTTTCTCAGGTGTTGAAATAAACAGATATTCCTTTCTGCTAGTAACTACAGGGAAGCTCTTGGCTCCTTGTATTAAGCTTTCTAAAAAATGCCTTTGTCCAAGTTCTGCCATAGAAAGATGACACTGAATTTATATAAAAAAAATACTGTTTGTTTTAATTTGCTAATCTTTACTCTTTCTTGAAATTTTATGGTAATTTATGGTAACTATTTTGCTTTTCTCATTTCTGCATCACTCTAAGAACAGTATTTCTGTTCTTAGTCTATTGGTGAGCTTACCCTTAGCCTGACTTCTATTTTGCCAGCTTGACACTGCAATGTTCAGAAGTAACTGTCCAATCTCAGATCAATACCCTGGTGGAGGCAATAAAATTTATCACTGTTGTAGCACTTCTTGGTGGCTTTTTACCAATGCTGAATAGCACGGAAAAGTTACAATATTTGAAAAATCCAAGGGAAACTGCTGAAGAAATTGGCTCTTGCAGGAGAAAATCTGTAACTCATGGCAAAGCCCTTTTGTCATACAAAGCATAGGATAATAGGATTTAAATTATAATCTAGGGTACACCTAGATGCATTCACCTTAGCAGTTCATTTCACAGGGGTAGATGTGTGATCTTTGTATGGACATCGATTTGAAACTGGTTCCCGTGTGAAAAATACAGTGCAGGAAGAGGAGCTGGGAGACAATGATAGTCTGTAGCTCATCAAATATTTATATTTTTCAAAACTACAAAACCAGTAATTCACCCTGTGGTACATCAGGAAAGAGCTGGGGTTTGGCTTGTTACACCTTCCAGGCAGTAAGTGGATGCCTGTAAGCAATCAGCAGTCGGTGGGGAGCTTCTGAGCATGCCTAGTGAAGAGGCTTATTGTTTTCAAAGCCCAGTTTCTATCTTGAGAGAAGGAGGGAGCCGAGTTGTGCTGCATCACTCTGCTTGCAATCTGTTCTGGCACAACTCCCTGTGCTGCTGAGGGAGTTCAGCCATCCTCCAGCACTGCCTTTGGATAAGAGATAGGGCTAATGGAGTCCAAGGGCTCAAAGCACTGCAGCAGGAAAAAGTGAAAATATTGATGAGTTTTCAGAAGGTGAAGAAACGGAATTTTGTAATAGATAGTATTCTGTTTTGTACAGGGCTGATGCTGGAGTGCAATACTAACCTATTTTCATAACAAGATATGCATTAGGTCTCAAGGCCCCCCATTTCTCTTGTCCAGATAAAACGCAAGAGAAACAAACAATGCAAAGGAAATCTTGAATGCTACTGTTTTAAGAAAAGCAATTTTCCTTACATACATCAAAGACACTACTTTCTCAGTCTAGCTGAGCTGATTGTTAGCTTTGCTTTATCATCACTGCTGAGCCTTCAATTGGATGGGGTCCTAGTGCTAAAAGCCTGAAACTTCCAGAGAAGGAGCACATTTGGCAGCAGTTGCTGATGGTATAGCACCTTTAAAGGCAACTTGCTTATAAGCAATCGAAGTGGAAATTTCTTCAGAGCCAGGTGGTACAGAGTGTGCTTGTCTTCTGCAGTTACCTGCAAAGCTTTGCTTTTAAACCAGATTTTAAGCCCACCACACCACCAAGGAGAGTAGCACAGCAGGAAAATCCATTTGTCTTTTTTTTCCCAACCCATTCGCATATTATGTTCCATGGAAAACTTAATGGATAGCATTTTCCCTAAGGGTTACATAGCAAATTAAAATTTAAAGCAGGGGGTTTTGTCTGTGCTCTCCATGTTACAAATTGTGGTGAAGTTTTTGATAACAAAGAGAAGTCAGGTTGGACTGGCAACAGTGTAGTTACAGGCTGAATTTCTTTTAAGCTGTCAGGGAAGCAAGAAGCAGCATAGCTACTCATGACAGGTATAAAGCTGGGAAAAGGAGAGTTGTGATAGCTCCACTTATCTTGACCAGCTCTGCTCTTGGAAAACACAGTTCATAAGCCTCTGGTGACTGTGTTTCTATAGAGATGGTGCCCTTTGCCATTTGCCCTTTCACTTTGCTGTCAGCAGCTTCCAGGAATGAAGTTTGCCCAAAGGTTTCTGGCAAGTGTCTTCTCTAAGATGGAGAGTTTATACAGTCTTTAAATATACATTCAGACACCCTCCTTACTAATTGTTACAATGAGGTTTTCCAGGTTTATGATTTCCCAAACATGTTCTGTAAGTTTTTCTCTCACACAACTGATTTAAATGACAGGTTAATACTGTACACCTCCAACCTGTGCACAGGCTCACAAACTCTGTGCCTGCAGCATTTATGTATTTTTCTTGCAGCCCAGATATTGACCAATTATCCCAATTTTTTTTTTTTTTT
>VXBR01020418.1:181929-196456 GCA_013400215.1 Cisticola juncidis
TTTTTTTTTTTTTTTATGACAGACCCTATGGTCACAGGTGAGAAATCAAATCGCATTTTCTGTCACCACGTGGTCCCTCTGCTGTAATCCACTAGACCAGGCTTGTGCAAGAGCAAGCCATTGTTAGACAGCATCTAAACTGGCCTACAGTAAGCCAGGCAACTGAAATTACCATTGCACGTTACAAATTCCCTTTTGTGTTACAGAAAATGGAAAAGACTTGTGGAACTTGAGCTCTCTCTCCAGATGGGTTTCAAGGAGCACTGGACTGTCATGATCACGCTGTCTGAATTTCGTGTTAATACATTTTCTGAATTTGCATTCTGAAATGTTGAGAATGTAGTGCAGAATGATGTTCCAGAGGCAACACTCAAGGCAAAACTTCTTAAAGGCCCTTCACTGATTAAAACCAGAAAATCAATTTTCCTTCAAACGCCTCATTGGACAGTTAAGTTTAGATGAAACTCAGCAATAAAACCTCTGCACAAGTGATAATGTGTTCACGCTCCTCAGTTCAGGTACTCTCCTAGTTCCAGCCAAGACAGGACTCATTTTTGCAGTAGCCAGAAGGGAGCACGTCTAGGACTTGGGGTTATTCTAGACCACATCATTTCTGGGGGCAAAGGGACTCTCTTCTGAGGAGAAGGGGCTCTCTTCCCTTTGCAGAGGAAGCGTGGCAGAGGAGCAGTGGGGTAAATCTGGCTGATTTACCAGAGTGAGTGGTTGAGTGGCATCAGTGAGGAGCTGGATGGACCAGTCCAGGTGGTGTGGCTGTGAGCAGGTCAAGCTCTGCAGTGAGCATTTTGCAAGTGAATCACTCTCTCTTTTGTACACTTTTATTATTAATATCATTGCTGCCAGTGTGTAAATTGTTCTTATCTCAACCCTTTACACTTTGTTGTCTCTAATCTTCCTCTCCATCCAGTGCAGGAGACGGGAGGAGGAAGCGGAGCAAGCAAGAAGCAACATGGTTTGGAGAGTCTCAGTGGAAGCACTAAACTGGAGAGTCCCACTCCTAAATCATGACATGCACCAATGACATTCAGCATTTTCTAAGAAACAATCAGCTGAGCAACCAAAACTACTTCAGCCTTCATGCAAAACTAGTAACTCTAAACTTTCCATATACAACCAAAAAAAATAACATGATAAGTTTCAATTATTTCTTTCAAGTAACTTTTTATTTTTGGTATCTAATTTAGTCCTGAATAGTTCAGGATCCTCTCTTCCTATTACATCAAGCTGAGGAAAAGGGATGCTCCTGCAGTGTGCTTCTCACAGCACCCCAGTAAGGCTTTTGCTCTGAACACCATCTCCTTCTCCTGACAACACAGGGAACCGAAATAAGGAAGGAATTATTAGGAGTCTTTAAAGAAATTTCCTTCCTAATTAATAACCCAGGTTTAGTGTCCTTCTTACAGAACACTATTCCCAATAATCGTGGTGCCTTTTCACAGTTAACTTGTCATGGCTATTGCTGGGAAATCCTGACGTGTTCATTATCTAATGCAACATAAAGTAGCAGTGAAAAAGGACTAATCATTGTGTTCTTAAGGTTGCAGTGAAGAGAAGAAATGAAGCTGTTGTGGTCCTGACTGAAGAAATACTACAAATTTTAACCTGGCAGTATCCTGAAGCTGCAAAACCACCAGACAAGAATTATCATCCCAGTAAAACAAATGTGATTTTTTGCTGTGACTTCATCATGCCCCAAGTTAGTCCCAGTGTGAGCAAAGGCTTGGATAGGTACACAAATAAATTTGAAAACCATTTAAATGTGTTTGATCAAATAATTTCAATCACAATAACTGATTAAACTGGACATCAGAGGATGAAGCATCCAGACTGAGGATATCCCATTTTCTGGAATTGAAACCTTTTAAGATAGTTTAAGACACTTGACTGAAAAACTCTTATTAAAACAAACGAATGAACAAACAAACACCTAGAAGCTACTCAGATAAATTTACATGTATTTACAGCTATGAAATGTTAAGCACATTTACAACATGTGGCTCACCCACACCTTAATCCTTAGGCATATCCAATGCCTACACAAAGATGCTGCTCTTTTCTTCCCCTTCCTCCTGAAACCTGAAACACCTGCAGACAGTCTTAGCTTATAACAACAGCTGCATTTGGGGCTCTGCCTGCTGACTAAGGGCCTGTTGTTAAAGCTTGGGCCATGTGTTTAGCTCCATCAGTCATTAAGGCAGAAGTAATATTCACCCCTGGTCATTATCACTTAACTCAATATCAGTTTAGTTACTCAGGAGGGGAAATCTTACCAGCGTGATTAGTGTGTGATAACTGCAGACCTGCAAGCCCATCAGATCATTCCCTAACACTATCCACAATAGGTGTAAAAATAATTCTTCCAGGTGGTTCAGAGCAGTTGGCTGTGAGCCTAACAACTCGCTGAGGCATTGTGGGATTGCACAATAAACCACAACTTGTCATGTAGTATTTTAATTATTGTTATCAGCTTCCAGAATTTCAGTAAACTGGGCGTACTGCATAATGACTTTACACTAAGCCAGAGGCATTTTATCACAAAAGAGAGCTATGCTACTATATCTTACTATTATATACTATATATATATATATATATATNGTTTATTGTATTGAGAGTTCATAATTCACACAATATTTAAGAGCCAAGCATGCTGAAGAAAAGTCTTCCTTAAACTCGGGGGTTTTTTATGTTTTCCTGAGAGAATAAAAAGTTTTCTCTGTTGGTATATAGTGTATATATATATATATATATATATATACACTATATACCAACAGAGTAAACTTTTTATTCTCTCAGGAAAACATAAAAAACCCCCGAGTTTAAGGAAGACTTTTCTTCAGCATGCTTGGCTCTTAAATATTGTGTGAATTATGAACTCTCAATACAATAAACTCATTTTCTTAATATTATCACAGCTTGCTTAGAATTTATCTGGATAGAAGATAAGATGACCCCTCAGGCTAGGAGACTGCAAAAGAGATCATCCTCTCATGTTACATAATTTCACCTTCACTCTCGCACATGGATATCTCCCTGCTTTTTCAATCAGTGACAGCAAGAAGAATTTATATCCACGTTTTCAAACAGCTTCCCAAAGCCAAGAAATTTTTACAAATTTTTACAAATGGTTTACAAATGAGAAAACAGAAGAACAATGAAGGCCAAATACATGATTTAATATCAATACATCCTTGTGACAAATGCAAAATGCATGGTTTCCCTTGTCAGGTGGACTCCTTTCATTCTTTGAGAATTATTTAAGCTTACACTGCACACTAAAATAATATTTTATTAATTTTTACTGGCAATAACAGAAGAGGACAAATTCAGTTCTTGGAAGATCAGCTGGTTTTATTCCGGTTTATTTATCATAAAGACAACTGGTAATTAAATACTCAGTACAAAATATCACTATAGATGCATCAACCCAAAATGGCCAAGATTGGCTTTCAGTGTTTATTAGATTCTGGTGTATGTTTTCCTGCTCATGCTCAGGAAGAAAAAACAAAACAAAACAACAAAACAAATCCTGAAAAACACAACCAAGCCCAAACAACAATAAATACAGGCCAAACAGAACAAAAGTCCTAGGAAAAACTTGTAAATGGGAATTTATGCTGAACATACTGAAAGACAGTTGTCATGGAGTGGAAATGTTAGTGGCTACCCTGATCAGAGAGCAAGGCAGCACAAATCTGGAGATGTGTGAGACACCTGTCCTTACTCCTTCTGCCCTTGCTGCTGCTGCTGCAGTAGTGGATGTACAGGCTAAGCCACCAATGGCACAATGCAGAGATAAAAGGAGGCAGGGGTCTGCAAGCAATTTTGAGAAATTCCTCCCCAGAGATCTGCAATTCATGAAGATCACAGTGCACCCAGTGCAGAAATGCTTACTCACAAGAGCATTCCCATCAGCTTTTGGCCTTGGACCCAGAGCATGCTGGCAGTGCCTGCAGAGAAGCTGATGGGCAGCTGTACAGCAATCCTGCAACGATGCCCTTGTTTGGGACAACCAGTCCTGCTGGATACAGCAGGGGCTTCTGTGTAGGGGCACCTCTGGGTGCTCTCTCAGTGCTCTGCTCCATGGGGAACACAACCACGGCTGCAAGAAATCATTCCACTTATGGGAGGAAATGCCAGGGCACACCTTGACTTACCCTCTGTGCCATGCCCTGGTCTTGCAGGGCTGAAGGGGAATTGTGAAGAACCAACCTTCTTCCTCTTCTTCCCCAAATGATGAATTCCTCCACTGTCACTTGCAAGAAGAATGCACAGGAAGAGGAGTGATCATATTTAATGTTTGTTTCAATCCAAGCGTCCAAGTATATCTGTCCAAGTGTCTTCCTACATCATCTTGTTCTTTATTTTTGTAATTACTTTCCAGTTTCATTTGACAACATCAAGGTCCTCTTGCTAGTCACCTCTTTGCTCTTAATCTACTCTTCCTCCAGTGCTGACAGCCTGAAATGAGGTACAAATATGATGTGTTTTAATGTTAGGTTGCACAGCATCTGGGGCATCTTTTTCTTAGCCAAAATAAATATGACTCTTCCTTAATTTCATGTTATTCTTATTCTGAATTTTTTTCTCCTAAAAATATTTCACAGCCTTGATATTTACCCCTTTTATGTGCTGGAAGTAAGCAGAACGTGAGCTTTGCCTGCCAGCAATTCCATTTGGAGCCAGACTGCCAGGCTAGCCTCCTAACTAGCAAAGCCAATGGCAAAAAAATCTTACCATCAACCCTGATCTTTAAGAAAACCCCAAAACCATGGGCATAAAAACAAAACCTACTCTTCAGAAAATATTCAGGAGAAGAAAATAACTCCCTATCCATTTTATTACAACTTCATCAGTGTATTTTGCAACTCTGCCAGGTTTCATCCCAGCTGCCAACAAAGCCCCACACATCTGCTCAATCACTCCCTCACCAGCATGATGGGTGAGAGAACTGGAAGGGTAAAGGCAAGAAAACCCATGCATTGAGATAAAGACAATTTAATAGGTAAAGCAAAAACCTCATGAACAAACACAGCAAACCAAAAAGATTAATTCACTGCTTTCCATGGTCATGCTGTCAAAAAAAGCTGGGCTCCATCATGCATAACAGTGACTTGGGAAGACAAATGTCATGATTCTGTTCCTTGATCTTCCCCCAGCTTTATGTCCTGAGCATGATGCCATATGGCCTGGGATATCCCTGTGGTCAGCTGGGGTCAGCTATTCCAGCTGTGTCCCCTCCCAACCCCTTGTACACCCCAGCCCCCTCACTGGTGAGGTGGTGTGAGGAGCAGAAAAGGCTTTGCCAGAAAGCCCTGCTCAACAATAATGAAAATATCTCTACCTTTTCAACACCATTTTCAGCACAAATCCAAAATACAGCCCCATAGCAGCTATTGTGAAAAAAAGCCCTAACTCTATCCCTGCCAAAACCAGCACAGTCTTCCAATCTTTTCTTCCATTAATTCCTTTTCTCAGTACTTTGCACCATAAGGTGGCTTTAGCAGTTTTCTTCTAGATGGAGAATTCTTGGTCCTTCTACTACAGCTTTAATTTAGTTTTCTATAAAAGTGGCCAGCTGCTTTATGCTCTCTACTGAGTATGTTACTATCAAATAAGATTGAGATATTAACTAAAGCCAAGGAAAATGATGTGAAGAAATGGAAGACTGAGCCTATAGCTTTTTTATGTCAAAAAAGCAAGAGATAATCAGAGACTCCTCTGGAGATAAGCAAACATTTTCGTTGAATGAATCATCTATAATGACTTTAATGCTGTTAAAAATACAATGTATAAATGCAGGAATATAGCAATGAACAATTTTATAACCCAGGGGTCATAGGGATTTTTTTGAGTGCTTTCTCTCAGTGATGACAAAATCCACTGTGACTGAACCTACCCAACACAAATCCTCCAAAGAAAACATACAGAGCTTGTAGTAAGGATATCCAGATAAGTAAAACTGTTCCTTCAATTTATTGGTAAATGTATTTCCTATTACAGAGTTGACACACTGTGGTTTGCGGAACTGGGCTTTTCTCAGAGAAATCTGAAAAAAATGTTCTGACCATGTATTACCAAAATACACTGCCTTTGTATTACTCAAACATGGAGATCACATTCTATCTATGCAATTTATACCCTTGACTTTGCTTGGAAAGGATATACTCATTCATGCCTTTTCACAAAACTGAGTGCAATGGCATTTTGTGTTATCCCAGAAATGGCAACATTTCTGTGCTGCTGTGGAAGAAAATACTCTGGCATGTAAAAAGTAGTATTTCCAGTATTACTGGGAGGAAAAAGAGGTTTTCCTTGTATCATTTATATGATATACACAAGAGTATACTATTGTTTCACATAAAGACAATATAATAGCTGCTATCTCAAAAGTATGCCTGCAGGGTGACTGCAGTAAAAAAAGTCAGGCTAATACAAACCTTGCCCTCCTTGAGCTTTGAAGAATATTGTACCCTTTCAAAATTAGAATTCAAAATGGTTTTGGAACCAGTATTAGGAGAAGTTGGAAAAAAAATGCCACAATTAAAGAAGTGCAAGCTATCTTGGGGAAAACTGAATGGAATATTTAACAGAATCATAGGATAACATAACTAGGGAAGGATCCACAAGAATCATTGAATACAACTCATGACCTGCACAGGACATCCCCAAAATCCAGACTATGAATATTTGGAAAAGAACATTTGAAAAAGGCTTCTTTTCTGTATTTTGTAATGTACTTGGTCATGGATCTATATTCTTGCATTGGAAATCATACTTTTGAGCCATGGCTCTAACACTGTTGCTCTACTGCCTTTGCAAACAATGAGAAAGAAGAAAATTTATCTGTACTTCAGAAACACAACATCACTCTAGAATTACCCAAAGAGGATATAATGCAACTTCTGGCAAAAAAGTTGCATTATAATCTGACAAAACCATCAGGACAATTTTTATGAGGAAATCACAGCAGACCCTGTCTATCCCATAGCATGGTTCCAGCTCCACAAGGACTCTTGGGGCACTGCCATGGCAGTGGCTAAAAGGACTAAAAGGATTAAAAGTCCACTAAAAGTGGACTAAAAGGCACACCCTTAGGCACAGACACTGATGGTGACCCTTATATCAGAATGAGCAGTGGTGGTGGTCTCTGCCCACTGCAGAAACAGCAAGATGCTCAGCATACTGAGCTCTCTGGGCACCCTTCTGAACACCCTCCACTCAGGCCTTTCAGTAAATTCTGCAGTGCAACTCAGAGTCAGCACATCCCAACCTACTGCAAAATACCAATAACTAGGAATGACTTTTAAATTTAAAGAGCACCCTTAAATCATCTTTACTGTGTCAGCCTATTACAGTGCCTCGGGCAGAGGCAGAGAAATAAATAAAAACAGACAAACAAAGGGAAACAAAACAAACAAAAGAGCCAAAAATGATGCTGCAAAATCCAACAAATAGTAATGTTGCTATTAAGCCAAAATAATACAGTGCATAAAAGGGGAAAGGGACCAGATGGTCAGTCATGTAGGTGGTCTGCATGAACAACTCTGGAATTTGTTTTGAGATACATATAAAATGAAGCTAACCATTTCTACCATTTATGATGTTTGAGTATATCAAGTTCTATTGAAAAAGTATGAGGCTTTGTGGTAGTTGGAACACTAAAAGGATGGGATTATTGTAACAGTAAGACTAAAGGCTACATCAGTAGAATGGCTAAACACTCTTGATGTAGTATTAGAGTCACAAACTATTCTTTTAGGAATAGGACTCATTGTAACTTTTGACATAGTAAGAGTGCTGGAATGAAAGGTTGCATCTAGATCCTTGCATGCACAAAAAGGGTGCACCCTGGGCAAGGGTGCAAAATGATGCATTGCTCTGGCTGCAGCTATGTAATACATGAATTACTCTAGTCTTGAAGAGCTGTGATGCCTCCAGTGTAGAACCAGGGTCTGTTGGACCTTTCCAGCACGATGAGGGAGCAGTTCCCCCAATTCTGTGTTCAGAAGCCTGTCAGTGCACTGTGTGAAATGATGCTTGCCTGGATTTCTTGCTTCCTATTCTCTATGCAGCAGAAATTTGTCATTTCTATTGTAGCATGCTTGAGAGAACAGGACCCTAGTAAAATAATAATAATAAGGAATTCTAAATCCTATAGAGCAAGCAGAACTACCAGGTAACCTCTGAAAAGTGTTGTAATGCACATCTTAAAACTACATGAAAATATTAGGTAAAATATCTACTTTCTGTTTGGTTCCTAGAGGCAGCTTTAGACAATTCAGCTTGGAGAGAAAACCCACAAAAAACCTCCCCCAAAAAATAAACAAACAAAAAATCCATCCTTTTCTTTAGACCACCTCCATGTGCTTTTGCATCCAGGATGGAGCAGAACATGGCCAACAGCCCATTGTCATTTTCTCCTTTGTGCCTGTAGCGAGTTAAAGGACTAATACCTTGGCTGATGGTCCTCCAGCACAGACAGGCTGTGCTGCCAGGGCAGGGAGGTTTTGGGCAGCCTGTGACTGGGCTGAACACGGGTTTTTGGCAGCAAATAGTCCAGTGCAGGAAGTCTCAGCTTCCAGCTGTCCCCCAAACTAGGCAGATGACAGTGTATGTGTAGGCATTCTAAACCCACGGCTCAATTTGTCTCCCCTCCTAAGTCAAAACTGAGCTCTAAAACTGGCTTGAAAGGAAGCACATGTGGGGACTCTGGATCATAGGGCTCTTCAGATTGGTGTCATAGGAGATAAAGTGTATTTTACCCCTAGAACCTGAATGAAATTCTGTAACTTGTAGTCCTTCAGTAAGAATTAAAACTCCGACAATCTCCTGAAACCCTAACTACATCCCACATCAACAGACTGTTCTTGTTCAGAAGAATTCACAACTGAGCCCAGAGCTCAAAGGATGCTCAAAACTACTGCCTGATGTCAACCACTTTGTCTTGCCATTGTTTTTGCAGCTGATGATGTTTTAATTATCCATCCAGCTTTGTGGTACAATGGGTACCATTGCCTTCAATGCTTTTATTATCATTTATTGCTGAATTTTAAGCATCATGCTAATTAGTAAACATGATCTAATTACTTAAAACTGCTGTATTTTCCCTCCAACAGTGAAGAAGCAATCATTCTATTTTCATGAAAAACTACATGTTCTTTTCATAGCAAACGTCAGGATAAAATGATGTAAAACAATTATTTTCTAATTTGTCTTTTTAATAGTCCAGTGGAAAATCTTTTTCTTTTCATTTATTTCTCATTGCAGTTAAATAAAGTACTTTTAAAAAAAAAAAAAAAATTTCTATAAAGAAAAAGAGGGAAATTACTCTGATGAAAAAATTATTTTTTCCACTGGGAACTAAGGCAAAATGTTACTTGGTGTTATTTTTCTCTCACTTCAAGACAGAAAGCTAAAAGTGAGAGAAAATGTTATTTTTAAAAGCAATAGTGTTGCTTTCATCAATTTTTTTTCCCTTTAATTTAACTACTTTTCTGTGGAGAAAGTGGAAGGAGTGGGAGACAGATGAAATATCAATTGAAATGATTATTTCACCACAGGCGAATACATTCCTGTGAAGTTTTAAAAGTAATAATTGAAACTGAAGTAATATATTTTAAATACCTGAAATGAATGTTGGTTAAGTAATTTTTATTTGTCATGTAGTAAAATATAAAGCCTTCCATCCTAAAACATGAAGTATTTCCTGAGAGTCTCTCATGGAGTCCAAGTCCCTGTCTGCTCATGTGGGTAAAGCTCTTTTTGGTGACCCTGGCTATTACCATTTCACTGCTGCAGGAAGAACTCCTCTGGCAGTGCCAGCTTGAGGATGTCAGAGATGAAGATGCCTCCCTAAAAAGTGCCTAAAAAGTGGGGGAAGGCAGGAGGAGTTGTCTTTGTGAGCCACACATCCAGGTGATGGCAGGGAAGGGCTCAGGACTGATCACACCATGGCCAGCAGCTCCAGGGTGACCCTCCTGCTCTGTTGGGGTCAGGGTGGCATGCTGGCTGTCCCTCTGCACCTGTGCTGCTGCTGCTGCATGCTCTGCTGAGAGCAGAGCATTGTTCCCCAAAGGAAGAACACAGTGAGGAGACTCTGGGAGGTAAAGGCTGGAACACATGGGGATGGTGGAGCTTCTGATTGCAGGAAATGGGGGGTGAGGTGGAGCAGGGGTATTGAGAATAATGGTCACATTGAGAAGGCATCAAGTGAGGTACAGAATGACACAGGTATTATCTGCTGTGGTATTGGTTGCATATTTTTGACTTCATTGTGCTTCAGAAGTAGCCCACAATGGTGGTGGTTTACATCTGTGGAGATATTCAAACCCCACAGCTCTCAGAAACCCACTCTAGGTGGCTCTGCTTGAACAGGGGAATCAGACGAAATTACCTTCAGAGGCCCCTTCCAACCAGCCACTCTGTGAATCTATCACCTCATGTCTAAGCTAGCAAATCTCCATCTCTAAAAGTTAGGCCTTCCTCCCTATCCTTAAGAAATCCTGCCCACCTGAGGAACACCCTTCATGACACATTGTGCAATTCTCAGGCTGGCATTTCTCTCAATGAAGAAAGCCTCCTGAGACACCTCAGTTTTAGTGAAGTTCTTAAATTCAAAAAGTCACAGTACATCCTGAGTTGGAAGGGATCCATGAGGATCACTGAAGTTCAAATCCTGGCCCTGCACAGGACACTCCAAGAATCAGACCTTGTGTTTGACAATGTTGTTCAAACACTTCTTGAACTCTTTCAGGCCTGGTGCTGTGACCACTTCTCTGGGCAGCTGTTCCAATGCCCAGCCACCCTCTGGGTGAAGCACCTTTTCTTGAATATGCAACCTCAACCTCCCCTGACACAACCTCAGGCCACTCCCTCGGGTCCTGTCCCCTGAGGGTCACCCCAGAGCAGAGCTCAGTGCCTGCCCCTGCTCTTCTCCCCACAGGGAAGCTGCAGCTGCAGTGAGGTCTCCCCTCAGTGTCCTCCAGGCTGAACAGCCCCAGTGCCCTCAGCTGCTCTCACAGCTTCCCCTGCAGGCCCTGCACATCCTCAGGGCCTCCTCTGGACACTCTGCAGCCTCCATGGGGCTGTTGTGGCACCAGAGCTGCCCCAGCCCTGGAGGTGAGGCTGCCCCAGAGCAGAGCAGAGCAGGACAATGCCCTCCCTTGCCCTGTGATGCTGTCCCTGATGTCCCCAGGACACGGGTGGCCCTCCTGGCTGCCAGGGCACTTCTGGCCCATTTGCAACCCTAGGTCTGCTGGATTTGTCTGGGGTCTGTTTGTTTGTCTAATTCCCACAGTGCTGCTCTCTTGTTCCCCAGTCTGTATGTCAATTGAAGCAATCCACATGGACAGGTATTCCTTTTGTGCTAGGGATGACACTTGACCTGAGACAATGGGCCAGCCGAAAGGCTTGTGCACCATGGAAACTTCATTTAAAATTTGAAGTTCGGACTCAAATGGAACTTGAATATTAGTGGGTAACAAATGGCATTTAAAAAATACATCATCTAAAAATACAGCTCTACACATAATATTTGACTGTATTCAACTTGGGACCCCAACTTCGTATTGAACATAATAAAACAACAAAATCAAACCAAACCAATCAAAAGCCAGACAGGTGCAGGTCTCAGTCAGTCTCTTTGAAACAGTAAGATATATTCCACAGTCCATGAATGTTGCTGTTTCCTCTACTGAAGGGGCACATCTATGTGATTTAGCTGCAGGTTGGCAGGTATTGTCACTCTCAAACAGTGTGGGTCACAGGACACTAAGTCAGCTTTATGCAGTGTATCTCCACATTTCACTCAGCAGTGGAACTGATGCTCCATATTGCAGATTATAAATTAGTTACCAGACAGTGAAAGATGATGACAAACAAATCTACCTGACTGAGATACTGACAGGGCAAGTCACAGTGTGAATGTTGGCTATGGGGACCCTGCAGCTTCCTCAGGTATGTTCACAAGGATAAAGCCCCTTTCTTGTCTCCCTTCCATCTCAGATGCTGCAGCATATGCTTGTGAATGAACAAGGCCAGAGGTCAGCATCCTCTGAAGAGTTTAGTACAAGACTATTTTTTACCAAAGTCAGCCTCTTGTCCTTAGGGTTTTAATGTGTGACACATTACCCATCACAAGACAGTCTGACTGTAACAGTTCATCTTTTACCACACCATGTTCTAACTGCATGTTATAAAAGTTATAAATAACTGCATGTTATTTTACAGTGCAGTATAAAATAGAGGACTCCCTGAGCTATTTCAAATGTAACTGTATTATCTACCTGCATGTAAGCATTTTATTCTCTGATAAAATACATTCTTTTCAGCTTTTACTTTTGAAATTCACACGCATCTCTCCAGCTATGGATGGTTCCACTTCTCCTTAAAATAAAAGATGCTTAAAAGCACATACAGTGACTTCTGAGTACCAATGATGAGTACTTTCTCTGACTATCACATTTAACCTGCTGTGCTTGTGAGGCAAGTAGTTGTTTTACCTTTATGTCCAGGAACCTGTATTTGTCTATTCTGCAACCAGCTGGCAAGCCCATTCCATGCCTGAGACACTAGCTGCTCTTGGTGGCTGAAATAAGGGCATATCCCAAAAGTACAGAATGCAGTGACAAGAGCCTGAAGCTGGCTTTTTCCAGTGGGCACCACTTGGCATGTCTCAAAACTATCTATAATTATAATAAATTATTTGGAAGGGTGTCATATAGGAAAAGGCCACAGGCAATGGACATAATTTCTAAGTAGGTGTCTACACCATGCCATGGAAACTGACAGGATTAGCAAGGAAACAGCAAAGTCACAGTGGGGCCCAGAAGAACAGGGGTATCCAAAGGGCAACACATTGCACCTCTGAATACCTTGCAAACCTTAAAACTGCTGCTAGTTCTGAATCTGTGCAATTGTATTTGCTCTACCAGCAGTGTCAGCTCTAGAGAGGAATGAGCACTGCTGCTCTTTACCACTGTGTCATCTCAGCCACCTGACACGGCTGTGAAAACGCCTGTCCACACTCTACAACCTCCAGAAAAACAGCAGCTCTGAGAAGGTCTACTCTGGATGCAACATCCAAACACATCACACTGTGTAAGCCAAGACTCTGAGTGCTGTATTTATGCACAGGAACTATTCCTATCAAAAACACCAGGTGCCACAGACAGGTATGACAGTATGGACCAGCATCTTATAATGGTCCTGTTCTAAACTTTGTGGGTTGAAACTGTAGCCTCTAGGCTAGTAAGACAAAATAAAATCTTAGCAGTGGCAACCTGAAATGTGTGTCAATAGTCCACTGTGCCCTGGAACAAAATACAAAGAAGACAAGGCTGATGTGCTGGTTCATCCAGGCAAGCACTCTGTTCCTGAGCATTACTCCAGCACTGTAAGAAGCTGCAAACAGAGAAAGTGTCTTCTCAGTCAGGGACAAGAAGTTATCTTAAAAAACAAGCTATGAAAGTTTGTATCCTTTTCTATATCATAGTGAAATTTATCCCACATCACTTGAGCCATATAAACACGAGGCTTAGTGTAAACTAGTGGCTTGCTTATGTCAGTCAAGTGAGAGGAACATCTCAGACAGATTTGACTTCTCTAGCCCACATCAGGAGAGAGTAACACACTTTTCAGAGGTGGTTATCATTGAGCATTGGGGTGTAGATACTGACATCTATGAGAAGAGAAATTAAACCTTTGGTTCAGCCATTGTGTAAGTTTTCTGCTATCATTGCACCCTGCAGTTGCTTGAGCCTGGTGAACATTACTTACCAAAGCCCTTTGAACTTCTGCAACTTTAAATAAGCTAAGAACACAGGTTTCAGCACGTTTTCCAAAACCAGTGCTCTGGTGTGGTATATCCACGGGCACTGCATATGTGCAGAGAGGCTATGCGTGAAGCATCTCATTAAATGAACTGCTTTCAAACTAAAAAAAACTTAGCAAGAATGCTTAGATTGCTGGGTGAGGGTGTGTGTTCTAAGCATGACTCAAATTTTGCTGCAGTGCTACAGCAAGATGTAGGAGAGGACAACCGGCCTTGGGCAGTGCCACCGCTTTTCCGTGCGCGTCTGGAGCGCTGCTGGAGCCCCGATGCTTCCCCGCATCGGGGGCTGCCGGGCCATCACCTGCGGCTCCTCGTCGCCCCTTTTCAAGGCTGGGACCCGGGACGGGCCTCGGGGTGCCGGGCTGGCAGGGTGACGCCCCGATCGGGCACGGGGACCGGGGACAGCAGGGCTGCGGGCGGAGGGGTCGCAGGGCCGGGCCGGGAGAGGGGCGCGGGGCGCACCCCTCGGCGTCCCCTCGGGGCGTTGTTCGCCCCCCGCGTCCTTCCTGCTTCCGGGGGCCGCCGCGGGGAGGATTTGCCGCAGATGACATCAGCTGTGGATGCTGGAAAGGCGGCGGCGGCGCGGAGGATGCGCCGGCTCCCCCCCTTCCTCCTCCTCCTCCTCACCAGGTCCCTGCCCTGCCCCGTCTCCGTATAAAAGCGCCGCCGCCTCCCCA
>VXBR01020418.1:196659-316308 GCA_013400215.1 Cisticola juncidis
CGGAGACACCGGCGGGTGGGCGTGGCACGGTCCGCACTGCGGTCCCGATGGCAGCCCGGGGCGGACAAAGGGCGGCCGGGGATGCGGTGGATGGGCTGGGCTGGGAATGCCGCCCGCAGTCCCCCACAGCCGCTCCGAGCCGGCGGGGGTGGGGCGGTTTCCCTCTCGGCGGCAGAGGCTGCACGGGCGGGAGCGCAGCCGCGCCTTTGTGTCTAACTTTGGGCGCGGGGACTTTTCTGTCGTCTGGGCAAATTTTCAGGACCCAAGTTCTATATACCCAAGTTCTATCTATATAGATACTGCAATAAAGAAAACCCATATAAGGCTGTTACCCGAGTGCCCAGCCTCGTTATTGTCCGACTGCGGGCTGCTCTGACTCGGCGTTTATTTGTCCTTTTCTTAAGACGGCGATGCACGATGGCATTGCAAGTGAAATGACAGTTTTATAAGTTTTCGTTGTGGTTTCTGATACAATAGATTGCAGTATATATGCGGAGAGGGGAAAAAAAACCAAACCCAACAAGCTGTTGCAGTATTAGTGGAATAAAGCACAAAGAAAATTATTGCCGGACCTTACAGTTAGTTAAACTCAGTTGATAGCTAGTTTTATAATATGTATCTTTTTGTTCTGGGCTGGTGAAAACAAAGATTTCAGGAACTGCCATTGTTAAGAGTGGAGAAGAGATCCCGGAACGGGGAATTGGTAGCAGCCTTGTCATGTAGGTGTGGTTCAGCAGTCCAGCTAGGACTTCGTCTGTCTCTATTGTTGCTTTCTCAACCATTGTTGCTTTAGTTGGTTATTTCTCTGAATTCTTTTTCATTACTGTTCAAGGTTAAAGGCATCTTCATCTCAGCTAACCGGTTTCATCATAACCTGTTCATCTTTATTGCTACCATTGTCTCTTGGGGAGAGCTACTGAGGCAGGTGCTTTGTCATCCAGAGCTTCTTCAGCATTGCATTTCCTTAACTCTATCTAATTTTCAGTCATGTTAAAAGAGAACTGGCTGCATTTTAATTAAATTTTCAGAGATTATAAAGCAAATTGGTAACATTTCTTCCCTCAAGACAGCTAATACCATTCCTCTGAAGAAATGCTCTTCAGTCTCTTCTTGAATCTCCTATTGTACAGTTGCTGCTGCATAGCTCAGTTGCTGCTATCTCCTGCCACTAAGCATAACACCCATTTACAGTTTTAGGTGTCCAGAGGGAATATTTTGGCCTTTTAATTCATCATTTTGGATTAGAAGCCACCTTGCTGCTTCTAGTATATGACCATCTGATTGAGGTCATATTTTTTGCCTGCTAAGAAAAACTGCTTGGTGAAATTTTGAGGTACATTGTTCTGGATGAATACAGTGGGAGTCTGACTGCTCTATCTACATGAGGCAGTTATGGGTTCAGGTGATATTCTTCTCTTTGGAAAGTCTGCTGTAGTCTGGAAAAAAACACTTCTTGCTGCCTTTATTCTCAATAGAGCTTTTTAAATGCGCTTTGGTTCTTGATAACTCTGCCTCACTGTCTTCTCTGGTACATCTCCTGGGTACCATCACCAAAAACTGTGGATTCATGCGCCAAACTGCAGAGCAACGTGTCAAAGAAAACATCTGCTGATAGCACATCAGTGGCGTGATGCTACGCAACCTGGTGGAATGCAGAGTCATTTCTTGATATATCATGGGGAGGGAACGGCGTGGCAAGACGCATTTTCAGTAATTACATTTTTGGATGTGACTTTGCTGAGGGGGCAATCTTCCAACCCACCAAACCCACCAAAAGAGAAGAAGGGAGTGAAGAGAAAGCTTCAGGATTTTTCCACTGATTTAGCAGATGCTTCTGGGTGTGCCCTGCCTGCTGCCTGATTAGTCCTGTGCCTAATGGCACTCCTAAGACTGCAGAAAGAAAGAAATAGCTCCAGTTCAGCCATGTTTACAGCAGTTGTGTCCACACTGCTGATCCATCATTGGATTGACCTTGGATTTTAGTTCTGCGTTTACCTTTGTTCTGCCCAAAACCTGATTTAGCGATATCATTCATTTAATACATTTTGCTACTCAATAATACATGCGCTAATAATTTTAGCATCCAGATTGCTGAATCATGCAGTTGCAAATTTAGGATAGTCTACCCAAATTCCAGCTTCACCTTCTAGGACTGATGTGTGCATAGGGCATGTAGGGTTTTTTTTCCCATTGGCTTTTTTTTTCCTATTTATTTTGTGTTGAGTTCTGTATTTTGAACATTGCCTGGCTCAATCAGGCAATGGTTGAGCAATCTTGGCTACATCTAATCAGAATCTTATCCCTACAGCAAATTAAGATTGCATCTAAAGCAGCTATGGATGGTGGATGAGTCCTGTCATTAGCAGTGTTGATGAATCATAGTCCATGTTGTTTAACTCACCTCCAGAAATCATTGTAGTTTCTCTACCCAAGCTTGGTGTCATAGGCCAGGAAGCTGTTTATCTTCAAGCTTCTTGAAGTTCAACACTCATTCATTCAGTGTACTTCAGCTTTGTGATAAGTGTCAGTTTAACAGTTATTGTTTTCATATGTGCTCTATGTATATGGTATTCTATCATCTTGGTGTTCTTGCCCTCAAATATTCCAACACCTGGAAGATATTAAAGCCCGTTTAGATGTATTTGCCTGCCAAATCTTGTCCCAAAAATGCACCATATGGCCAAGAGCTTTCTGAAAAAACAAAGTAAGGAGACTTGCAGAAGAATCTTGCTCCTTATCCCTCTGAACAATGATGCGTCAGTCAGGAAGTGGAGGTGGCTGGTCATAGCTCAGTTATTTTTCCCTAGTGGTTATGGAATGCACAGACAATGCTGTATTTTCAATTTTTTCTTGAGATTCAAATGGCAGCTGCCTAACTGTTGGTAGCAGGTTAGTAGGTAGTAAGTTTGCTACTGGCTTTAGATGCTGACAAGGAGAAGCCCTGGATGCATTCTTCCTGCAGAGGCTTCAGGCTTTTAAAATGCAGATGTTCATATTTGCATGGAGAACCTGCTCAGAGCTGCAATGGGAGACAGGCACTGCAGATCTGGTTTCTCTGCTATTCCCTCTCTTCTCCTCATGCTTCATCCCTGCAACCTGGCTTCTGCCAGTCTGAGTTCTGACATTTCTGCTGCCTTGAAATGGAAAATACATACAATATGGGAAGTGGCACTGACAGGATCATCCACAGCCTGAAACCCTGACAGAGTGACCAGCAGTGTTAGTCCTAGACTCACTCTGAGGGGTTGGACACTCACCTCTTCAGGCATCTTGTTGTCAAACCCCAAAGTGATCTAAACCAATAATTCCATGCAAAGGCGTGGCCATGTGGGGAGGGGCTATCAGACACTTCCTCACCTCCTCCCAGCAATCATTTTATGTTTGCTAGTTCATTTGTGTAGATGTAATGATATTTTTTTAGGACAAAAAAATGGGCGCAGATTTGATTTTCAAAATTGCACCAGTGCCTGGACTTACTTGTAGTGTTACTACCTGCTCATTATTTCAAAACTAGAAGAATTTTCAGAACATTTTTGAAATAAAATTATAGAAAAAGGTCAAGTATTATGAGATTTTTTTTTTCTTCTTTCAAATTATTCATTAAAATCTTATGGAAGAAAACTAGAAACTTGTCTTTTGACTGCAATGACCTTTTTTTTTTTCCTGGTCAAATTTCAACCCTTAGAAATCTACTTTGGAATAATATATTTTTTGGTCATATAGTGTCAAGTGTCTCTTTTTAAGTAGCTGGGGGAAAAACAGTAGGGAACAGAGATGTGTGGTTTGATTTAAAAAAAAAAAAGATCAAGCACAGCATTTTCGAATCTCAAAACTAGACTTCTGACACTTCATAAATAAAAGATCACTTAAATTTTAATTTAAAATATGGTATGCTTCAAAGATACTGAATGAAGAAGTCAGCAATTTAATACTTTGTATTTAAATATTAATTAGCAACATGCTAGGTAATGCTATCTTTTTCTTCTCAAAAGGGCGACATAACTGAAGTGCCCGCTGGGTGATTCATCTTCCATTTTTGTAAACCTGGATATTGTGATTTTAAAGTCATGTCAGGGACATTACATTTTAAAGGCATGTCAGTAGTCTACTGTGAAGTTCCAAAGCTGGGACCTTGAAGAATGGTCACCTTTTGGAAAGACAGATTATCTTTTTCTGATTCCTGTCAGAATCCTTCTGAAGGCATTTTAGAAAATAGCTGCTTGTTTTGAAGGGAAGCAAGGCTGGTCTCGGAATTTAGAAATATGCAGGTAGCTTGAATGCAAATAGAAGAATACTCGGTTAAAACTTCCAGTGCTCATGTGTCAAGATGTTTTGTATTTTGAATTTTAGGAATCCGGTCATGGGACACAAACTTGGTCGAGTGCAACTTGGATCAAGAACTGAAACTTTTTGTGTCTCGCCATTCAGCTCGATTCTCTCCTGAAGTTCGAGGTGAGTCTAAGAGCAGAACTGCTAAACTACACTCAGAAATTTCCTGGCCCATTAGTTTTAGGACCTTTTTAAAGTTAAGGAAACTCACTTTTTGATTGAACAGTTTCTTCGTGTAGCAGCAGTCTGGTAATCCAGTGATGGAAGCTTATTGTGGTAGGTAGAGTACACACAGAACAATAACTGTAAAGGTCAGCTCTACAGCTTGACAGAGCCAGAACTGATGTCACAGCTGTTGTACAACTGCAGCTCAAGCCCTGTGTTTCTTCCCAAAGGACTTGGACTTAGTTTTCTCTCTTGGTATGAGAAGCTGAGTTATGGTGGGTCTGCCTTCACTCACTTGGCTTGTATGAGGAAATCAGAAATGTGCAGGGCTAATAAGACTAAATCTCTTTGCTGGCTTTCTTTCGAGCCCATTCTTCCTTAAGAGGATTCATTCAATAAAGTGAAACTTTTGTTTACCAGTTTTGTGAAGTGTAAAATTTGGGTTTGTTCTGGTTTCATGAGAACCAAGTGTTGGGTAAGTTATCCAAGTCTCATTACTCTTGGTGCCATTGCTGAATGAGTATGGATGAATTTAATCAGGTTTCTCGAGAACATATATGACATTTTCAAACCAGTAGAGGTTTCTGTCATTGGTAAAATCATTGTGGCCATGTGCATATTGAGTGCTGTTTTACAGTACAACCTAGTATTGACAAGTATTAAAAATTCCAGCTTCTGGAGCATCTCTCAGGTGTGGTGAAAAAGGACTATGAAATTTTGCATCTAAATCACCTTCCTGAGGTCAGCTGCTATACACTGTTGACAGAGAGACCCTGATGCCTTGCAGCATTGACCTGATGGTTTTGAGTAATGTACAAAAATGTTCTGTGTAACTAATTTCTTCTTCTTGCAGCATATGTTAAAGCAGTTTTTGCTTTAAAGCAGTATCTCCCCATATCTAGAGAGAGTAACGCAATGCCAGAGTTAAGAAAAAATTGTATACATCTATGATTCTTCCTCTGTTTTGAAAACCAACATGACTAATAAAACAATACACAACATGAAAATTTTTGACTAAAGAGGTGTAGCCCCTTATTTATGTGGATGTAAACTGGGGCCTAGAATACTTGTCTTTAATTTCATTTAAAATGTCATTAAACCAGTACAACTTCTCAGTGACATTTATTGCTTTGCTTTACAGAGAGGGAATTTATCTTTAAGAAATGCAAAATGCAGTTTTTATGCCATTTTTCATGTATCTGTGTTTTACTTTAAAACTTAAAGATCCTATGTTGCAAAAATATTACAGCATGTCTAGTATTTTTTACTGTCTCATGTAGATGATTCTAATACACTGCATGAACTAAAATAAAACAAATCCTCTACTTTCATATAATAAATAAGATTGTGCACCCCTTTTGCAGCAGAAACAATGTAGAATTGTTTAGGATTTTTTCTCTGGGAATTGTATTTTTGATTGATTTTTTTTTCTCCTTGTTTGTCTAGACTTCGCTGTTTAATCTGTCATTGTGTTGAATTCCAGCTTAATTGCATGTGACTGGAATTCATCACCATCTCTGACAAGCAGAAATGAATGTGTTTTTCACTACTGCTCAATCTTTAAACAATGAGCTGCCAAAATCTGTGTTTAAAGAGCATTAAGGGCGCCTTGAAACTTGAATAAAGGCAATATCAAGGGATAAAGCTATCTGTTTGGACCAGCTTCTTGTGTAAAATTTCGTGGAAAAGCACATTTGTACCTCCAGAATCCCACTGTACAAATCAGAGAATTATTTTAGTTTATTTCTGTTGTTCTCTGATGTTGAATTCTGCATAAGACTCCTTTGTATCATCTCTGCTGTTTGGCAGAGAAAAGGCTTTTTTGTTGCCACATTTTAATAAGATTTCAGAATGTTTGATTTTTTTTATAGCACTCAGATATTACATTTTAGGTGCTTGACCATTGAAACAGTCGACTTTGATTCTAAAGAGATGATTGTAAGGATGTATTCCTTTATGGTCCCAAACCCAGAAATGGAATTTAGGTAACTAGGTGATCTTTTGTCCAAGGGAAGTATTTGTCTGAGGTGATGGGGTTGCCTGTGGAATGTAATTAAACAACCTTTTCTTTTCAGCCCTTTGAGTCTGAAGGCTCTGTGCAGCTCACACTTAGGGACAGTTTACACTTGAGGAAGGCTCCTGGTTTTGTGAGGTCTGACTGCTGGCTGAGTGAAGACTGTTTGATTATCATGTTTAATTATGGTAATTGCAGTGCTGGCTCAGTGTGTGCTTCTCAGAGCAGCTTGAGGATATGGACAGCAGCAATGTGAAAGGTGGGAATCTTTCTGCAAAAAGAAGCTTGGAGGAAATGGGGCCAATCCTGTCCCTGTGACATAAACCTATGGTGTCAAAGGAGAGATGTGCAAGAGATGTCTGTCAAAGTATTTGTGTGTTTTCACTTAAAGAATTTAAAATCTGATCCCATTCCCTGTTTAGTGAATAGCAGTGTACATACATGCTGGTACTGCAGGGAGCATGATGAGATCCCAAGGCTTCCTTTGTGTTCTTTTCAGGGGGATGGGTTGTCACAGTGGTGTTTGTGCACATTGTACTCAGCTGTTGGGCAATTTATGAGTGTTTTATGATTCCTGAAAAATAAGATTCAGAATGAAAACGCCAGCAGATCTTTTCTGCTACCTTGTAAAGCAGCTGAGTTAGCAGACTCCTTAATAATAGCAGATCTTGGAGAGGTGATGTTGCCAGGTGCTGGTGAAAACATGAGTAAAACGATTAATTAAGTGGTTGCCAAGACAACAGGCTGCATTACTTTAAAGGGGTCCTCCAGTGGCGCCTCTGTTTTCTTTGTCATGTTCTGATAACTTCCATCTTATGGTAATATGAAAAGGACAAAAAACTGCAAACAGCATACAAGCTGGAAAAGGAAATGTGCATCTGGTAGTGAGGCAGAACAAGTGGAGAGTCTTGGAAAGAGCTCATTTGAAATTGCAGCTGTACCTACCAATCTTTGCTTAATTAACACGAAAGTTTCAGCTGCATAAAGCAGCATCACAAAAGACCATGGTTTTGGGTGGGGGAGGGTGAAGCCATTGAGGGACCTTCTGTAAGACTTGTACACTTGTATTTTATCCCCCAGTTTCCATCTGGGGACACTTAACTGTTGCATTGGTGCATATTCAAGCCCTTGTCTAGATAAAATCTGTTTTATTTAAGAAAAAGCTGTTCACCCCCAAACTTCTAATAAATATTGCTCAAGCTGTGCACTGTGGCTGCTTTGTTCTTTGCCCTGTGGTAATCAAGAACATAAATATGTATTTCCAATCAGAATAGTACCAGGAAACTCCTGTGCCCATTAGCCAGTGCAGACACTGACTGCTGACCTAAGTGAATCCTTCCTTAACCTGTGCCTAAGACTTTTTTACTGCCAGCCTGCCTGCAGCCAGAGGGGATCTTGGCAAAGTGCAAGGCATGTTTTATTTCCTCTTGGCAGCCACCTGCATCACTGGGCTTGCCTCCTTCAGGCTTCCTAAAAAGCCTTGGCTTTATGATACTGTCGTTATTCCATAAAATCTTAACATCTTCCCTTCTGACAGTTACCATTTCAAGAGTTACTGCTTAGGACTGCTCATAACCTGTGGAGAATTTTTGGATCTGGGGAATTTGGGTCATTGATGTGCACAGCTCCATACTTTGACAAAGTGGCGTGTAGTTCCATTTCCTTTGTCAAAGCAGACCTAAAACCAGTTAACATCACACGTAGTAGCATGTGCTTGTGGAGTCACCAATAAAACCCTGAACAGCATGGGATTTTGTGCTGATTTACTTGAAAATTGCAGTTCATCAGAATTCCCCAAGCCAGGACATAGGTTTAGTTCAGGTACCTATCTTTTGAAACTAAAGAAAGGGAAAAGAGACAAGAAGTCAAGACCAGATTTTTTAGGCACTCTTAGAGTGCCGTAACTGCCTAGGAATTAATTTTGCTTAAGATCTCAGGTAGCCTGGTGTGAGCATTTAGGGACATGCTGCAGATATGATTCCTCAGAGCCTGTGATGGCAGGTGGAGTGGCTATTGAGTGGGATCATTTTAGCTTAGTGTATGTTTGGAGAAGTTGATTTTTGGTCGGCTGCTGGGCTCACTTTGTGTCTCCAAGAATTTGCGCATTGAGAGGGAGAAAATGGAGGCAGACTGGAGAAGGTGATTGAGCTGACTCACGCTGCAGTGGCTGCGAGTGGTGTCCCTGCAGGGTGACCTGCAGCACCAAGCCAGGAGGAGCCCCTGGCTCCTGATAGAGGAGTTGATGGGACCATATGCACTGGACTGCTCCTGAGATTTTTGGGGAAATGCTTGGATTTTGGTGGTTCAGGAGAGAATTACAGTCTAACACCCTATGTGTTTGGGTACAAGAATTGTCAAAGCCTTCTTTTCTTAGTACTACTTAAAATTCCAGAGATGGGCTAATAAGTCTCTTTATCATCTTTTTTTACACCTTTTAGGGTGTTGCACTTATGTGACAATCATTTTGGCATTGACTTCCATTTCTGCTTTTTTTAGGAAAGACTCAAAGAAAATTAGCATGAATTTGCATTGCTGCCAAAACACTGGTACCTGCTGATGCTAAGCTGTTAGTGTGAATCAGCAAAATTAGTGAAAGGTTATTTTTAAATGCCTTGTATCAAAATTAAATACAGTAAGTTAAATCATCTTAGAATAGCCCATGTTTTATGGGAACAGGTTTTGGCTTGTGTTAGGCAGCTAGCAGAGGCAAGGGATTAAGTTAGTTATGAATAATGATATAATTTTAACTGAATTATTTAATAGAATTATGAAATTTGAATCCCCATTCCTCATTATTAGAATGTAAATCAGCATACCTAATGGTATCTCCACAAAGGTTTCTTTGTTAAGGGTTACCTGATGGAATTATAATTCTTAATATGTTGCTTGTGAGAATCCTCAGTCTTTTTTGTAATATTTTGTCTATGTGGGATTTCTGAAACTGAAAACTTCAACAATATTTTATTTCTGACCTCTGCCCAGTATCATTTACAGATGACTTAACTCTCATCTCTCTCATCATGGATTTATAATAAATATGTAACCAGAATATCATTGCCACTTATTAAATCTGATTTCTTTTTGTCATGTGCAACAATTTTGCCAGATGTCTGTTTTTCTTAATCTTGTTAAGACTTATGTACTTTTGTGGAATTTGTTACTTTCTCATCTAATTTATCAGTTACTTGGGAGAAACATTAAAGGTTTTAATTGGACTTTATAATGAGAAGAGACTTGATCCAAAGGCCTCTGAAATAATTGGAATGGATTTTGCATTAAAGAAAGTACTATCTAGTATTTTGAAGTTAGAACAAAGACAGAAATACTGCATAATTAGCAAAAAAGTGAACATTTTATCTTCTTTTTTGAGGATACCTTCCTACCACTGTATTCAGAAACAGAACCAGACCCAAGCAAGAAGAGCTGAGACACTCCCTGTCTCCAGACTGGGTGGAATGAGGAGCTCATGTTTATTCCCACTGTGGAATGAGAGTTGCCACTGTGGCTACTGATACCAACCTTGCAAGAGCATGGTGTGCTCCAGCTGTCACCTTGTAGGGACAGGTGCAGGAGGTGCATCCCTGCTGGCTGCAAATCCATGGGATCCTGGCTGCCAGGGGTATCTCACAGCTCCTCACAATTCCTGAGAGTAGCAGAGTTCAGCACTGCTTAGAAAGCTGGATAAGTTCTATAGCAGAGCTGCATATTTTTGCATCAATCCCTCCCCAGATGCTCCCACCAAAAAGACAAGGTGGTTAAAATGGGGTTGTGGTTGCTGGTGGTACTCTGTTCCTAGAGCTGAGAAGAAAAGCAGCACTGCTGGTGACCTGGACTTGCAGGTCTTGCAGATTTCTGCAAGTATAAAATATTGTATTAAAATAATAACCAATTCATGAACAAACTTGTGTGAACTTCAATATTGTTTTTGTGTTGCATTTTTATGTATTTTAGTACTTTGAAAGCTTATCTGTAATAGTGACATGAGTCACTGTCCTGTGTCCCTCTGCCCCGTCTCCTGCATAGCTGTGTGTGGGATGTTATGCCCATCTCTAACTCTGGAAAGCTTGGGGTTTTGTTTAAAACAAGCCATCAATCCCACAAAAGAACCCCCTGAAGCAAGACAAACAAACAAAAAAAAACCTCTTGCAAAAGATTAGCCATATTCTTAGACTGTATAATCTGAGCGATTCTCAGGAGCTATGCAGACTTCCACCTGGAATTCAATTCCCCACTGTCAAAGGCTGCCTTTGGAACCTGGACCAGTATTGTGGCTCTTCTGGAGCTCTTCTGAAGCTCTTCTGGAGAAAAGACTGATCCGAGCTTTGGCTCCCTTGTCCTGAGTCATGGATAAGGTTTTTTGGGTCTTGTGAGTTCTTTTTGGTGGATTGAGTATCTCCCTCACACCTGAGAGACTGGAAAGAGCAAAAGTAAGAAAACTCACGGGTCCAGATGAAGCTGAATTAATAGGTGAAGGCAAAACCAAAGAAACAACCAAAACCAAACCAACTAATACAGAAAGGAAATTGCTCAGCACTTCAAACAGGTGAAATAATGCCCTGCCAGTCTCTGAACAGCCTCTATCTTAGTAACCAAAACCCACATCTTCTTCCTCTACTCTAGCTTTTGTTGCTGAGCATGATGTTGTATGCAGGTATTTGTGTTTTGGTTAGATTTGTTTTGCTGGTACCATTGTTGAACTTCTCTAAATAAAGGGGTTGAAGTTTGACAGAGCCCTGAGAGAGTCCAACCACAGGAGTCTTCCTTAAGGCTTGGAAACAGCACACATCCTGTCATGGGTATTATGGCCCCCAGCAAGCTTTCTTAACCTCAGACTGTGTCCTGTAGTTTTCCTGGTCTTCCAGAACTTGCACAGCACTTAGACAAACTTAAAAATTATTTTGTGTGTGGCCAGTACTTTAAATAGATATAGAGAGCCTTCAAGAGTGTCTTGGGATAGGATTTAATGCTTGTCGCAAACTAATAATTTAATGGCATTAATAATTTATACAGTGCTATTGATTTTTTCAAACCTATCTGCTAGCTGCAAAGCTCAAATTCTAAAAGTTCATTAGACATGGAAGATTTAAATAATTTTCAATGCTAATTAAGCTTTTGTACATTACCATTTCCAAGCAACTTTATGTATTTTATTCTGCTACTAGATATGTTGGAGTTGACATCTGGCACTTCCAACTTTTTTTACTGATCTTACTTTTGAGCAGATGTACATCTGTCAGTAATTGTTAACTTAGTGTAAGCAATAATCAAATTTTATCTAGACCAAAGTCCTTGCTGAACCACCAACTTTTACTCCCATGTTTCTGACTGGCTTGCAGAGATGGGACACTCAGAAAACACTAGGGCAATATTAGACCAGTTGTTTTTTGTTAGATAGTTTAGGTATATTGGATGGTTGTTGGCTGTGGAACTGGACACAATAAAACACTTAATCAGTAATTATTGAGGAGGAAAAAAAAAGAGAAAGAAAGTACATTTTCCAACCAGCAGAGACAGTTCTGAAACCAGCAGAATCATGGCTCCTGTGGATATGCCTTGCTGTAGTTCTGCAGCAGTCACTGTTCTGTAAGTGGAGTTACCAGACAGGAATTGTCCAGTATTTGTGGTCAGATCACAAACTGGCCACAGAAAGCCTGGAATCACAACTTGCTCTAGATGATGGCACAACAACAAAGAGATTCACTGCTGAGTTCGATTTTTTTCTTTCAATTTTTACTGTAGAGGTTAAAATCTTCAATGTTCTCACCAAATAGTTAATAAAATCTTGAGAACTACTTTTGGGTTGCTTTGAAACAGGAGAATCACAGAACATGATGAGTTGGAAGGGAGCTACAGGGATCACAGAGTCCAACTCCTGGCCCTGCAGAGGACACCCAAGGAATCACACACACCATGTGCCCAAGGGCATCACCCAAACACTTTTTGAACTTTGTGAGGCTGATGCTTTTCCCTGGGGAGCCTCTTCCACTGCTCATTCACCTTCTGTGAAAAACCTAAACCTTCTGTGACTCAGCTTCATGCCACTGCCTTGAGTACTGTCTCTGGTCATGAGAGTGAGGAGATCAGTGCCTGCCCCTGCTTCCCTACCACGAGGATGTTGAAGATCACAGTGAGGTCTCCCCTCAGCCTCCTCCACGCTGAACAGCCAAGTGTCCTCAGCTGCTCCTTGCATGGCTTCCCCTCCAGAAGAACAAGAAAGTACAAGCAATCTCAATCTTTCAGCTCTCTTCGTATTTCCTTGTTATCTATGATGTCTTTTAAATTGTTATTGTTTGCAAGAATCGGTCTTTTCCAGTGCAGAATAAAGGGGTAATAATTTCTTGTGGTTAAAAAATCCATTCCCACCAAAGTTCCTACAAAAAAATCCATCACATCATGCAGGTAAAGCTACCTCATTGCAAAAACCTTCAAATTAGCACTTAAAAAAACCCCAGAACAACAAAACCAAACAAACCCAAACCAAACAACTGGCAATCCACATTGTGTTTCATAACCTTTCCCATTTTTGCCTTACAAGGCATTGTGCTCCCTCATGCTGCTTTACCAGCAGATGGCATTCTCAATGACCATGCTCACTGCTGAGCAGTAAATGATCACATTCTAAAGTCACTGTGAATACTTCTGTAATGTTTTTAGGTCTTAATTCTTAATGTGAGACAGATGTTTCTGATTTTCTCTGAGATCTTGCTGGGAGTTTAAATTTCAGAGGCTTCAGCTCTGTTGGCTGTGAAAGATAAATCCCTCAGTGTGAAATGAGCTCAGCAAACTCCAGATCTCTCATTGTCAATGCAGTAAAAGCTCACTCAGGTCAAGAACTTCCTCAGGTTGAAGATCACAGATAGTGATAATTTTATGAAAATGTATAGCATTAAGTCTGTAGAATCAGTAGGGAAAAAACCAAGATCATTACCCACAGCCCTATTAGTACAAAAATTAACACATCTCTAGGTATAGATAAGAAAATCAGCCTGACAGACCATACTTTCTCTGTATTTTCTGGATACCTCCAATAGGGCTGAGCTGCTCCTGTTTAGAAGCTGCAATATAAACCACAGTGAGACCTGGGGTAGTGCCTCTCTCTCTCTCTGAGAGCACAGCATGGAATAAAAGACCTGAGACCTAAGCGGGTAGAGTCTGACTCACTTGTCAGGTTTAGTATATCTCAGATTTTTTCCCTGTCTCAGGCTGTGCTATGACTGTCTATTATGAATATAGGAGCACAGTAGCAGGTAGTTTGACAAAGCAAATCAGCATTGTCTGTCTAAAAATACTTGTAAGTGTTCATACAAGTTAAGTCCCAGTGTGACATTTTCCCTTTCTCAGAGATGGAAAAAAAAATCACAGCTATCTAAGTGAATGTAGAACACATGATTTATCATAAATCAAGAGACCTGCAGTTTATTTCTTAATTTTGTCTCTTGACTGTGTAAAGACTGACTGTGGCAGTCACACTCAAGATGATGTGGACAACCCATGATTTAGACTATTTTTGCAATTGCAGCAATGTAATGGCATTTAATTCTTTTTGTCTTGCTTCAGCTCTCCATCAAGGCCAAGTGTACCAGTAATGACTGTAATGTCAATGATTTATGCAGTGTGGTCTTGATTAAAATTCAAGATGAGACCACCAACATTCTTCAAGTAAGCTAGTAAGATACTAGCCAGATGTTTACATTAACATCCAAGAGGATCACTGAAACTGATTGATTTGAAAATAACAGTAACAGAGATGAAAAGCTGAGATCAGCCATTTGTGAAATTGCGTAACTCCTTCAGATTTCTGAGTTGTATTTTAAAAAAGAACACGTGAGGACTTTTCTAATAAATAACACCTGCATACATCTGCATGGGCAAAATCTTTTCATATATGCAAATACTAGTAAATGGACAATCAAATACTTTTCATCTCATTTAATTGTGGTGGAGTAGTAGGGCTCTTGATGCTTACTGGAAACAGCTCTTTGTTAACATTCATTAAAAAAAATAAACACAACCCAAACAACAAAAAACCAGAAAATTCCCAAAATCATAGACAGCAGGTTGTCTTATTGTGATTACTAAAACACATTTTGACAAATTTGGATTTGAACGAGTGTAAGAGGAATTTTACTGAGACAGTTCTCTCCATATCTACCCTGTTATGTGTTAAAGCTGCTGTAGAAAAATTGCAATTTCTAGATCACATCTGTAGAGAGTTTGAGGGAAATGACTGTGAGAACTATGGTTTGTAACAGGATTCTACACATAAGTAACATGCAGCACTGCATGTGACACCACTTAAAATAAAGAATAGCAGTTCTCTTCTATGGTATCCTTGCAAGTATGCATGGTGCTGGAGCTGGCAATAAATTGACTTTTATTAGACTTAAACCTCTGTAGGAAGCTGAGTGTCTCTACAAAGAGTGTAAGCCAAGCTGGTGAAATACTGCCTGCCATCTTCAACAAAGCAACTTGTCAAGTGGGAGTGGAATGGTTTTAAGTGCTGCCACGTGGCTGTGGAAGTGTGTGCTTTGTGACTGCTAAAACATTTCTGCCAGTCCTAAATCCAGGAATGCTTATAAAGGTGAAAGTTAAAATGTCATGGAGAAATTAAGTCAATGACATTTTGGTTACCCCTCTGAGTCTGGCTTAATGATTGAAACAACCTTCAAATCCTGAGGAAAGTGGCAAGGAGTAGTCTTTTGCCTTTTGTCACCTCTGTTGAGCCATCCCCCCTCTGCATGGCTGCTTATCTCGTGGCTGCGGGTTAATTAGAAGAGTTTGAGGCTGAGGATGTGGAAGGGAATTTAAATTGCATTTGTATGGATTATGATCTGATGCAGTTCATTAGCATGCAGGAACTGTTCCTGTGCCTTTCTGCCTCTCTGCCCAGAGCCTGCAACTTCCAGGCATTTCCACACTCCCTCAGATCTGTTGTGCCTTATGGGCCTGGCCGACATTTTCATATTAGCACAGTTTAATTAGGCAAGGAGAGATTGCTGTGACTCCAGAATGATCTAAGGTTATGATAGATCAATATTTATTACAGACTTTTTTTTTCAAATAAATGTCTGCTCTGCTGGACAGGTTTCCTCATTCAGAGGCCCTAGAGTAATTTCAGAAACAATTAAATCCTCTCTGTTGTGAAGTGGAATATTAAGAAGGATTAACACTGACTGACCATGTATTCTCTCTAGTTTCATCTGCATTCCTGTGCTTTGCTAGTCTCATCTGGTGTGTAGGTTTTATCTTATCTTATGTGATGTGTAGGGGAGAGTTGGGTTCAGGGACTGCTGCCCTTTCCTTGCAGCAGTGCAGAGCCTAGTGGGAGGATGTCAAACAGGTCAGAGCATTGGCTAAAAATTGGCAAGCCCAAATGTAAATACCCAGATGTAGAGTAATTTGCAAGCACTATGCTGGGACAAAGTTTCTATAGCATAATTTGATTAAATTTATTATGATTATACAAGTTTGACGTGAAAGGTGAGTGTGACATGGTCTAGTATTCAAAACACTTAGGTGGATGGTTGGGTTTACAGAGGCCATCCACTAAATGCCAAATGAGCAGAACTTCCATGACCAGGTCACTGTTAATTTTCTTTCCATGATTTTCCTTCTCAAATTAATTTTAGTATTTTCTACAGGGGAAGCAGTTTTCCCTTTTGAGAGCATGTTAGAAAATATGCAAATTCTGCTCATTTATGAACATCCACAAAGGTCTTGAAACAGAAGCCATAAATCAAAACTTTTTAGCCAAAGAAGTCAAAGACCTAAAATTTAGTGCATTTTCCTTATGTATGGCTTAATGTAATGTATGTTTGTAATATTAGAAATATTTCTATTTTTAAATTTGCATTTCTCAGGTTAATGAGTTATGAACAATACACTAATGTAACTTTGTGGAAGTGTAGCCATTTCCAAAACATACAGTAAAGATCATAATCATAAAGTTAAAAAGTGTGCTCAGGCTGGCAGATACATCTGATTTGACTAGTACAGCATACATGAAGCTCTCTTTTCTTTGATGGAGCCTTCAAGTATAAAGTGAGTTTGTAGTAAGTCTTCTGTGTAAAATTTTTCCTTTTGGAAATCAGTCAGAAATTTACACTTGGTCACAGTGAAGGCAGGGTCAACCCTTCCACTATTTATTTCTCTTCTCCATAGGTAAGTACTTTTGTCTTGACCTAAGAAAGAATACTTGTGCATCTCTACAACTATCATCAGTCATAGGTCCATTCATTGACATCTAAAGTGTTTTCTTTTATTGTAACTTCCTTAGAAACTTAAGTGTGCCGAACTTAAAATGTATTATGGTTCCTACAGGAAAAAATGTAAAATACTGCAACTCTGCCTATAACACAACACAACCCTAGCACAACTATGCCTATAACAAAAGCAGGAAATCTAATGGTAACATTTATATTTCTTTAGTCAAGAGAAAATATTAAAATTCATGGTATTTCTGTTGCCTAAGAAGGAGAAAATAAATACTGTGTTGTGTTAATCTTTTGGGGAAAAAATGCAACTATGTTGTTACTGTGTTCCTTAAGCATGTCCCTGTGAATGATGATGGAGATTCTAAAAGTTCACCTAAATTGTGTCCATTTGATACTGGGAGGGTTAAATGTCTCACCAGTGCCAACACTTTGTCATTGTAATGAGGTACAGTTCACAAGTGCCTGTAATTACACAGCCTGTGTGCAATCAGCAAGATTTCTAAAGGGAGTCTATCACATCTAAAATAGCACTTTCTTCATTGCAGAGTCTTAATTTCACCTGACGTTTTGCCAGCCAGGGCACAAACTTCCTGCAGAAAGCAGGACAGTATTCCTGGTCTCCTTCAGAGTAAAGAAGCTGGAAAATTAAGTTATTATAAATCTGCCTCTAATTATGTTAACAAATTATTACATCATGTAGATGAACCTGTTGTAGATCTTAGATATTTCTTTTATTGTTTTAGCAATTTGCTCTATTTGTTATGCATGAAAAATGTTTTTGATAACCCATGTTGATCATACTTGCTAATGAACCAATGCCTACAATTATTTCACTTAAGCATATATCTTCAGAACATACAATGTTAGAGGGTTGCTAATGAGCTCAACAGTAGTTGAAGACACTAATTAGTTTAATCAGGGTTATTTTGCCTGCCAAAGTATAGGAGGATGGATGCTGCCACTGGAAAATGCTGGAACATTTAACCTGTGGCTGTGTATTTAAGGAAAAAAGTTGTTTTTCAATCTGTTTCAGAAATACTGGTAATGCAAAATGTTTTCTCAGTTACAAAGGCAGTAGATATTTAGTACCTTACTCAGATCAATTTATTATGAAGCAGCATGACACTTTGTGCTGTGAATCTTAATAATGCCCAGAGGCCTTCAAATGAAAATTGCTCATTTAATTTCCACTGGATTACTTTTTTCATTTACACAACAGTAATAATGTGAAGTTAAGTGCAGAGCCCAAATAACTTACAAAGGTCCTTTCCCAATATTCTTAACCTAATTTGGAAATATTAATCTTCTTGAAATGCAGCTTCACATGTCAAAGATAAATTTAATTTTTTTTTTGTGGACCTTATGTGGAAAGCTGATTGTTCTTAGTTCTCTTAGTCCAGCCAAAGCACCAAAGCACACAGGATGTTTTATAAAGGAAAACTTTGGTCAAGCTTGAAAGAAAGAGGGCAATAAACACAACTTGCACTATGTCAGTGATTTCCAATGTTAAAAAAAGGGACCCAGAATAACGTTTGGATCTGCGTGGTTGGAAACCAGACACGTAAAAGATGTACTTTGTCATTGGGATGGATGTGGCTAATGGAATTGCCTGTGAGAGCCTTGTCTGCCAGGAAATGAATAGACCAGCTCGAGCACAGCCTCTGAGGCTGCAGACACCATCCTCTCAGCAGAGTGGGAGTGATGTGTTGGTGACAGCAGTCTCAGGGGAGGAATGACAGAGGCTGGGGAATGTATCAAGGGGGAGATCATGGCAAACAGACAGATGAGATGGCTTTTGCTCACCTTCTTGCAATCTCTGTGTGTCCCCCCTGGCTATAAAAGAATAAAATGGCAGAAATTTACTGTCATATCATTCACTTCTACATGGGTGAAAGAATGTCCTTCCATTCCTTAAGGTTTAATTATGTCCAGTTTTTGTGGCTGCTGCTGGAAGAAGCCCTGCAGAGGGGAGGGAGGCCCTTTTTTCTTTTTTTCCCTTCATTTTCTGCCTGTTAGTGTGCTCTTTCCATCAAAATGGACCAGGCACCAATCCATCGGTCTGGAGATGTGGTCTGCTCATACCTTCTGGGGTACATGCTCATACCTTCTGACAGGCTCAAGCACTGAATGAGAATGCCCAACCCCCTGAGGTGGGAATGGCCGGAGACCCCCTCAGTTTTCACTGGAAAACAGTGAAAAAAGGAGCTACCAGCTGCTTTCCTTCTCCCTCACTCATAAAAGTACAGAGCACAGAAGCCAAAGCAGACACAGGCATTAAAATGAGAGCCAGATTTGCCCACTGCATTTCTGTGTTTTTCTGGTTGATAATCATCAAGGTAAGGCTGCAAGACAAGAGCTCCAGAACCACTGTGGGTGTTGCAAGAAAGGCTTGGGTTTGTTTCTTGTGCAACTTTGGTTTGAGGTGGGTTTTAGAAGAAGACCCCAAAGGGCTGGACATGGTACATTCATCCACACTTCAGCCAGCCCTAGAGGAGAGTGGGTCTAGAGCTGACTGAAAGGAGGGGAAGCAGGTGATGTGGGAAACTAGAGGAAACTTTCCTTTCCCTGGTGTTGCCCAAAGGCTCACTCAGTTGGCTGTGTTCATTACTAAAAAAAATGTTTTATTAGTTATATCAAAGTGCAGTGTAACTAGTGTTGCCTTAATTTTATTTTTTTTCCAAGTCAGTAAAAAAAATCCATCTAGACTTTTAAAAAGCCCATTGTTTCCTTGTGTCAGCCGAAAGGAAATCTTGCTATCTCCAAAGTAATATATTTTTCCCCTGGCTACAATTCTTATTAATAGCCTGTGCTGAAATTCAGACTTGGGAATAGCTTTTGTGTTCCCATGAAAAGAAAAAAAGCACATTATATACTTCATGTTACGTGTGATCTTCAAATATCATTTTGAGGTTAATCAGTTTTAAAGGAGAATTCTTGCAAAGCTTGAACCTTTAAAATTTTACCAGGTTAGTGGCTCTTCACTAGTCAGACAGATGTTTCAGATCACTCATCAGCATAAAAATATATCAGGGTAGAGAGAGGTTCATCATTATTGTGTTTCTTTATAGTTGGGCTTGGTTTCTTTTTTTTTTGTTATCTTGTTTCTTTGTTAACAGCCCCCTTCTAGGGTATATACCTGATAAATGGGGATAAATTGCAGCAAATCTTGACATGGACACATACTTCAGAACGTAAAATAGCCTGTTTAATTACAAATGTATCTGCATTTGTTAACAAAGTAATAAAATTCTACAAATATGGAATCTGTCCCACATGGGAGACCATATGTGCATAGGAATACTTAGTTAGCAGTTTATATGTATAATCTGCATAAATTATAGGTGCCAAAGTTGACACAAGACCATTGTGAAAAATTATTCTAGTATTACATTTTCTTCCTCTTTAAATGGAACATAGGAGATGGGAAGCCATGCCTTTGTGCCTTGCATTAACAGATTCCTATTCTGAGTTTCTCTAGAGAGAAAGCTGAGAAAATTTTCATTAATATCAGAGGAACTCAAATGGTGCAGGTATTTTCAATTACAACTGGTCAGTGCTGCTGCAGCCATTGCATCTAAAGTTAATTCTGCTGGATGGGTGGTCCATAACAGACTCTCACCAGGATATCTGCTGTGCTGGCCTTCCCCCTGATTCTTACCCATAAACACTGAACTCTATTGTGGTGTGGCCATCATTAAGCTCATGATTATCAGAACACTTCCCAACTTGCAGGGTTACCCAAAAGCTTCTCCCTCCTTGTCTATCCCATCTGAAGTGGTTCTAGCCATCCATTGCAGCTTTCCAGTTTTGCAAGTTGATTTTAAGGTAATCTGTAGGACTTGTTGCCTTTTTTTTCTTTACTGACCCTCAAGGTGTCTGAGAACTAGACTAATCCCTGGTTGCCAGTAGGACTTGAGAGGGTATTGCAGGAACTTGAGAGATGTCAGAAGCAGCAGTGTTCACCCTCAGGGATAAGAGTACAAGTCTGACCAGGCAGCTTCTTTATATTTAGCAAGTCCCTTTGTCTGGTCTTGTAAAATATTTGTTATGCATTTATTTTTGTGTCAGTTGATAAGCTCTGTATGGTACAAAAGGAGATCTCAAAAGACAAGCATGAATAAAATCAGACATGCTGGGAGGTAGGAGAGGGAAGTGAAATAACTTTCCTTTTCATCTTTCACTTGTCCTTAAGTTGTCAGTGGATAAGTATCTGATATGATTGGATTTGTCTTCAACAGCAGAAGAGAGCACAAACTAGAAGGTAGTGTTTGTAGACCAAAGAAAGGTGCAAATCTGGGTTCTGGTTTGCACATACACTTAGTGAAATAAGCTGTGAGAATTTAAAGGTTTTAAAGTAATTAACACCTTCACAAATATTTTTCCTTAAAATGCATTTTCAATATTAACCAAAGGAGCAATAAAAAGCTAATATATGGGATAAAATCAAGAGATTGTCTTCTGAAATTTTTATAACAACTTTAGTATTACAAAAATTATAACTGTAACTTTAGTAAAGTTCCAATACTGCATGGTTTGATCTACTTCTAATGACTCATTCCATGAAATTTGGCTGGATCTTGTCATTCAAAGATGTAAACGCTTGTATTTTCATGTTTAGGGTGTTTTTACAGAGATATAAAAAATTGCTCTTTTAAGTGTGCAGGTTTTAAAACTTTCCCTCTGTCTTCCAGTTTGTCTTCTTAGTTTATTTTTGTTGAGAAGAGCTTGAATTGAAATGGTTAGGAAGAACATACACATCAGCAGGTGCCTGGACCTGAATTAGTAGAATAAGACCTAGACCTTTAATTTAACTTGGTTTTGGGCATCCTACTGAAATACTGCTTCATCTTTCAGCTGTTTGCAACAGCTCTTAATCCATCCGGTGGTATAATTGAAGGATTTGTGCTCTGGTCACTCTCTGTACCACTGCTGTACCCGTAGGTTGTAGAACTCAGTCCACAGGGGCTGTTCAGTTGCTAAAGACATTCTCAGCAGAACTTTTTGGGCCTCTTGCTAAGTGCAGGCTGAACAGAGGATGTGAGGCTGCTGCTGCTGTGCCAATTTACATGAGATCAATCTGTGCCACAGGGGCAATTTCCATGTGACTTGCAAGGGGATATAGAGGTATATGAGAGAGGATGAATAATTTATGTCTGAATTCATGTCTGAATATTGGACCAAGAACTAAATCACAATCAACTTATTATTGAAATCAAAAGAAAATTAATATATTAATATATTCACTCTGCACTACAGTGATGAAATAAAAATAATATACTATATATAATATGATATATATAAAATGTATTATTATATTCATTTAAATAATATAAATTTAAATATAATAATTACTTGAAGTGATCCCTAAGGTCCTTTCCACCCCAACTTTTCTATAATTCCATAGTCTTACGTTCTTCTGTGATTCTGTAGTCTTCTCTCCTGTAGTACTTCTGTTATTTTTATTGCAAATCATGTACAATATCTATAAATGGAGCAAAGATCCTGTTGCATAGCAAGTTATAAAATGCAAGCATTTCCTAAACACTCATTAAACAGCTTTACAAACAGAAATGTGAACAGCAAACAGGCATTGCCTTATTTGAAGTGAAGTTGTTTGACAACTTTTTTCACAGCATCCAGAAAATACAACAAAAATTAGCAAATATATTAGCCAGTGAGATTCTAAGTAGGCAGAAAACAAATTGCTTCTGGGTGGGAACTAATTTGTGACAGACAAACTATTCTGCAAGATGTCAAGAGATGCTCTGTGGACAGAACCTTGGTTTTGTGTTTTGCTGAGTCCAAGACACAGTTTCAAGTGCATTCAGACATCTTTGAAGAGATCTATGAAGAGATGAGTCCCTGCAGAATCTAGTGACCCTTTGAACTTTGCCTAGCTAGGACTAGAAGGTAAAGCAGTAACTTTGGTACTGCCACTTTCTGCAGAGATTATTTATTTAGCACTAAGTAGCTCTGTAGAGGGGAGAAAAATGGAAGAAGTCAAGGAAGGATTAATGCTGGACTATTTGTACTAAGAGTAGTGCTGAAGAACCCAGAGGTCCATTAAGAAACAAAGTGCTCTTGCTAATTATGTCCCAGCCATCAGCTTTAGAGGTCTGATGTCATACCCACAGGATTGGTGTGGCCAATTCAAATCCAGTAAGTGCTCCCTTACTGCCCTGCTCACCAGGGAGTAGCTGTGGTTTGGGGCTTTTTGTCAGAAATGTTCTTTAATATTTAGACATGATATATATCTTTTGGAGGTACAGCAGGGCATGGATGACAGTGCTGCTTGGAGGTAGGGGAGAATGAACAGGATTAAATGTTAGACACTTTTGACTGTTATGGGGTGTTCCCTCTGGCTTTCCTGCCTTTCCCAATTCCCTGAAGATTTATAACTGGAGTTATAACTGCCTGCAGTTTCTCCATTGTATCTGACACTAGCCTCCTAAGCAGGTTTTCAAATTGTGAATCAATGCAAGTGAGAAATGATCCAAAGGATATGGCAGTGGGGATGAGATAGTTATTGGTCTGGGAACCACAAATCCCAATTCCAGACAGGAAATGCAGCCTTTTATAGCATGTGAAACAGAGGGCAGCATAAGGTATTGGGAGAAAAAAATGGAAAGAGTTATTGAGCCTCAATTTCTATCACACTATTTTTGGAATCATATTTTAAAGTATTTAAGCTAGGCTTCAATCACATAGGTGATTACCTATTAAAAACTAGGTTACCACCAGCTGCAGAAGTTTTTAAATTACAGTTTTTGACAGATGAGTACTGTTAGTCTCACTTGATATTTCAGTCCCTAATACTCTGTATTACGGACTGAAAACTTAGTCTTACCAAGTTTTCAGTCTTCCAGTATTCCAGCAGCTGATTCAGAATAAAAAACAGGATTAGTTTTCTCTGTAGAACTTCACTTTGTTTTGTAGTTCATTGCTTCCATTGATTCTGTTTGAAATGCAAATAATGACAGAAGCGAGGGGCCAGCAGCTGCAGCTGTGAGACACTCACTCCAAATGTAAATGTGGCACACACTGGGACTAGCCTCCTGTCTTTGTGGCCTGGAGGGGTTTTGTCAGGAATAAAGCAAGCAAGAGCTCCCAGGAGCTCAGGGAGTGAGCTGGAAGGCACACTTGAAGGAAACCAAAAGTGTGATTTTGACCTTTGTTATTGAAAATAAAGATTGCAAAAGTGTTTGAAGGTTTTAGCTAAACATATTTTAATTGAAAAATGCCCTTTGAATTGAATTCACATTTTGATAAAATGTCTTATTTTTCTTTATGTGCAGGATTTTTCAGATGCAAGCAAACACGTAAAATCTTTACCTCTTTTTTGTCACCTCCCACAATTTACAGTTTGAAATGGTGTAAAGATATAGTTCCACTCAAAAGCTTTTATTAGCAGAAAACCATTGTTTTCTAATGTTAGACTGGCCTTATCAGGGGAATTTTCACAAAGGTCTCCTTTCCCTTAGTGTATTCCAGAGTGGGATAAAAGGATCTGAGGCACGAGCACTTATCCTGGCCATAAGACAGCTGGGGCCTGATGTGCTGATACTGCCCATGTCCACTTCACTGGGGGGCTTGAAGACAAAGAATGTTCCAGAAGTTCCTTAGCCTCAACACCCTTAATGGATGCTGGGCACATGGGCAGCTCATGCTGCTCTGGTGTTCCTTGTTTATGCTGTGTGTTTGTGTGTTTACCTCTCATATGAGTTCTTGCCACTGAAAATTACAGTTTGGACAGAAAGGAACAAGAAGACAAAAGGAATGGGAGAAGAAACGAGGGCAGTTTTGTGATTAATCAGCACAAATATATTAAACATATTTTGTGGTGTAAAGGAAATAAAATTCCATGGTGTAAAGTGGGAGGGGACACCTCACCCTCATCATAAGGTCAGAAAGCCACACCTTCCTGGGAGATTTGCTTTCCTGTTTCCTTCCAAGCCACCAGGAGCTGCAAATCCAGCACTGGATTTGGCCAGGTGAGGACAGATCCTTGCAAGCCAACAGATTACACCTCAGGGATGCAGTTTGCCTGATCAGAGCTCACATCTTGGGTTTATGAAGAGGAAAGACTCAAACACTGAAATTGAGTTGTTCAGAGCCAGATTAAGATCTTTTGTGATTCAGAAGGGTTTAGAATTTACTGCCACACAAACTGTAGATTGCTGCAGTCCATAATTTAAATTTAAATGAACTTATTGTTTAATATATTATCTCATGGTGAGATAAATGGATGTTTTTCTTGGAAATGAAAACAAGAGAAAGAAGGGCACTCTAGAAACTGTAAATATGCATATGGATGAAGAATGGCATGTACAGTAAGTCTGATTATAGTGGAGGAGATGGTACCCAGATACTTGGAATGGGTAGGAAAAATGTGAGCACATTAATGTTGGCATAGATCAACATTCAGAGAAAATGAGAGTGAAGCACTATCTCACAGGTATGTTAATACAAAGGAATGTTAATACACAGAATTCAAATGAGAGAAAAGAGGACTGCCTCAGTGTAATCAGAACTTAAGGTCAGACCTACTAATTGATATTTTGCTCATGAATGTATCTTTCCCATGCACTTGGTGTGCATATACAGTTCATGTGACTTGAAAACTGACATAGGCTCTGAAGATATAAATGAGCCCTTAATATTTTAAGAACTGTCATCTGACTCAGTTGAGTATTATAAGGTATTTCTGAGAGTTTCTTGCATTAAATGAAATATTGCAATGCAAATTGAATTCTCAGTATCCCTGAGTAAATGAAAGCAGTTAATGGAATTCAAAGGAGAGTTGCATGGGATGTTCTATAAATATTTTGCAATAACAGCAAACATACTTTTTCTTGATGATGTAAAGTATAAGCCCCTGTGCTTTCACCTTGGTGAACAGCAGGGATTTGTTTAAAATTCAGATCAAGATCTAATAGTCATGAACAGCAAATAGATTAAATCTATATAAATAATGAGAGCTATGCCAAAGAACACATGGTTTTATAACAACCAGTCCAAGGACAATTTACAAATAAGTGCCAGTTTTCTAGAGACTCTTTAATATTTTTTTTATTCTTTGGCATATGAAAGAGGAATCTGTCCCTTAGTTGTAAATATCATTGATAAGGGTTTTATTGATGAAAAAAAATCAAATATTAGTGTCAAAGTCTAGTACTCATACCAGAATTATCTTTGCTCAGAATTTGACTGGACTCTACTCTATGTTTCATTGTCACCTAAATGAAAAACAAAAGTACAGGCACTCTCTCACATTGTTTGGAGAAAATAGGCCAAAGAAGACCTGTTGGAAATCCAGCAATCTTGATAAGACCCTCAAAGTGTGAATTAAGGGATGCTAAGGAGGGGGTCAGAGACATTGATTTGAAATCTAAATCTGATTTATTCCTACCCTATCAGTGATTTCCTAAAGCACTGGAAGGCATGGGTCTGGCCCACCAGATTTTTCCTGGAAGTGATGGGGAAGTAAATTCACCTCAGCAAATCTGCTGATGGTCACAGAGGATGGGTCCCAAAATTGGGGAGCAACCTCCTTGTGGATTCCTGATGTGAACTGTCCTGAGAGTCAAAGCCCCCTCTTGTCTGGGTGATACCTGCTGTCATCAAGGCTGATCTTGATGTGTTCCTAAAATCCCTATGACATGCACATGAATAAATGTGTCTTCTCCTGGTTCTGTCCTTTTAACTGGATGTTTACAAGCAGCTTTAGGATAAGCACTGAATATTTCCAGCACTGCAGTCCTAGTGAAAGGATAAACATATAATTTTGTTCATTTTATCTTTCTTAGCTATGTGCTGAGAATATATAAACCTCTTTATGGAAATATACAATCTCCTACCTTGCCTACCAGCAGTCATATTCAGTTTTGACTTGGGCACTCATAAAAAATGAATGAAATTTTGCCCAATGACCTATTAAAGACCGAGTAGCAGCATATGGGATTTAGCCACATGGTTAGGCTTATGTGGGACAGCCACTGTAACCAATGGCTCTTTTTATAATCACTGGAGATTTACTGTTTCTGGGTGTTTAAAAATCAGCTGTTTCAGTTTAAAAATCATTTGTTTTGCAGGTGAGGGAGGTACAGGTTATCTGGGTTGGGTGAGGTTTTCATCAGCCCAGGTAGGACTGCATGGTAGTGGAGCAGAGTGTGAGCTACAGTAATTTTATCTATCAGCTGGGGAAAAAAAAACAACTGAATAAAAACCTGTACAGGGACTGTACTTTGAAGAAGAGGTCTCCAGAAATGGCCTGCAGGTAAAGAAATGCAGGCAATACAGAATACTCAGGTAACACAGTGAGGTCTCACTCTTTGAGCAAAGGTGATGTTTCCTTGCACCCTGCCACCTGTGCAGACCTAGTGCATACTCTTCACTGTAAGACAAATAGAGCTTGAGGCACATTTATTTTGAATTTGTACAGTACTTGGCTGCCCTAATTCTATTTTTAGGCTTGACTTCCTTTATTTACTGTGTGTGCATCTGTTCTTGGAAAATACACAATGGTCACCATCATGTCTGAATCAGGAAGGTGTTTTTCTCTTGCTTTTTCTAGATGTCTCCTTCAAATTATGTTTGAAATGGACTTCCTTTTGTGCATGCTTATCCACTATTAAAGCCTCTCAATATCCTCCTGGTGTCTTGCCAAATGCTACAAAATTCCCACTTTAGCCACTTTAGATTCTGCGGAATTTTTTGAGGGGAAAGCCTGCAGAAATTTTTGAGACTTAGATAAATCAAAATGTAGGTATTGGTTACTGATAAATAATTTATATTTTAAATTTTTCCAAAAAACCTGACCACTTATCTACCAAATTTGCCACGTTGTCTCATTCTCAGCTATGTGAGAGCTGAGTGTTTTTTCAATGTTATCTGGATTTTCTCCTGTGAGAAACTCCCCAGACCTGTTCTTTTTTCTGACTCTTGTGTTCCCCATTTTTTTTTTTAATCAGAGGAGATACAACATCAAGATAATTTCAACAGCATGACCTTTGGGGCTACAGGTGAGAACTCCAGGAGCACATTTCCAGTCTGTGCACAGAGGAAAGGCAAAGCCTGAAGCTTGCTGGGGAGAGGGGTCAAAAATTGTTCTAAATCCTCTGATTTAAATAGAATCTTTGTATCTCCAGTATCCACTCTGTATTGCTCAAGAGATACCACTTAAATAAATTTTCAGTGTCCTTATGAAATCCCTAGGTGGAATATGGACACAAGACATCTTTTAAAATACACAAAATGAAAGAACTGTATTTTAATTGCAGTCCTCATTGCTGTGTGCCTGTATCAGCACATCAGCTCTATTAAAATTACTCTCCCAACACATTTAGAGATTTCAGTTTTGACACTGGAGATGTGTCATCTTGGCAGGCCTTTGCTGGAGGCTACTTGGTATCGATTGCCAGATGTAATTAGAAATCTGAAATTTGTTTAAAAGGCTGGTGATCACCATTCTTTGTGCTTTAACAAAAAGTTTTCTAGGTTTCAGATGCAGAAACATGAGTTGCCAGAGGTAATTTTTTTTCACAGCATGGTGTGTCATCTGTATGATGGAACCAGCTTTAATTATTCAGTTGGTGCCTGCAAACAGTTGCTTAGTGATTGTGTCCTTTCTGTTCCAATCTGCAGTAAAACTAATTTGTGTGCTAGGTCACTAGCTGTTTTAAATCAGCATGACCCTGTTGATTTAATCGGTATACAAAAGAAACAAAACCTAGTTAAAAATACCTTTGTAAATTTAATACTTACCTTCTATAATATTTACAGACAAGACAATGGTGACAAATGAAAGAGACATCTCATGTGTTTTTCAGTATCCTAGTTTCTCTTTTACAGATGTCTTTATTTTCACTGATGGTTCTCTTGAAGAGCATTTAAAATCCACCCTGCAGCAATTTTACTTTTGGAAAGGACTAGGTGAAGCTGATCATGTAATCACTTAGTAACTAAAGAAGACAAGCCTGACTGAAGTTTTCCCTGGAAATCATCACAATATATTAATTCATAACTAAAAATCTTTATATTTGAACTCACGATTCTTTAAAAAAAACCCACATTTTTTCCACAGTGCTCTGCCATTCACCTAAAAATATTCAAACTGAAAATAAAAACACATGTTCTTCTCAGTGGGAGAGAAAGTGTCAGGAGACTAGAGGCATAGCAGCTTACAGATTAGTCTCCCAAGAAGAGCCTGGGCTGTGCATGTGTTGTGGGAAGCAGCTTTGTAGTTACCAGGCACCAGGTGGTCACCTATGGTTGATCTAAGAAGCAAACACTGCCACAAATGCTATTAGTAGCATGTAATGAGATTAACTCCCCATAGTATTTGCAATATCCTTGAGGTTTGTTTTTTTTTTTTTTTCACTGAAGCAGCACAGGGCTGATAGCATCCCTTAGACAGTGAAAGAGTTTAATCTTTCATTGTTGTATGCACATAATTCTCATTGGTGTTAATGGGAGTTAAGCATGCACAAAAAGGAGGAAATAAAACTGGAATTTTAAGCAATCATAGTATGCTAGAGGTTTCCAAGAGTTTCAAAAGGACCAGGCCAAAAATATGTGACTATTTCTACTGGTTAATAAGTATTTTCAGAGATACATGTTTTTGAGGCAATAAAAAGTAATTAGGGGTTCCACAATAACAATGAAGATTTAGTAAAAGGTAAGAAGACTTAGCTGCAAGAGACAGAACCTAAGACAGAGCTCATATTTAATTAAATGTTTTGCTTTCTGCAACAGAGTGAGATTTTGCTTTATTTCATTTTAAAGTAACTAGTTTTGATATGTGCTGGGAATTGTTGTGGGCTCTCTGAAAGTTTGGTGGATCTTCATCTGGTCAGAGAGGACACATTTCTCCACAGCAGTTCTTGCATATACAGGAATAAACTGTTGCCCCAGGTGTGACTTCTGTTTCCTCCTGTAAAAGCTATGGTTGCTTAAGAAAAAAGGATCTTCCCATTACTGGAAGAGTAGTCCATCTCCTCCTCAGCTCAGAGGCTGCTTGAAACCCTTTTTGGGAGCCTCTTCCTAAGAAGATCTACCAAGTTAAACATTTAAAGATTAAAATAGGTGTTTTCAGAACTAGATATGTTCCTCACTGTGCAGAAGTTGGTATAGAAAGGGGATACAGGATCAGTAAAGAAATAAAATAATTCAAACTGGTGCTCTGCTGGCCTCTGGAATCACTCCCCTTTGTCATTTAGAGGACCAGTGTTTGCTGTCACACTTGCTGGTTCATTGATTTCTGGTTACCAAGTCCTCTGGCCTCTGTTAATGGTGGTTTTTTTTCTTTTATCAGTGGATATAGGCTATCACTGTTCCTAGTTTGTGCATTGTTTTTTGTTGTTACAGTTTCAACCACTAATAAGGGTAATTGGTTTGTGAAAATTTAGAGATTAGCTATTAAGACATTGCAACATAATGTTTGAATATGGGTTTGTATTCCTGAAGGTACGTGCTGGCTTTTTCCCCTCTCCCTATTTTTGATAATCTAATTAGAGGATAGTACTGTCTTTTTCTGCTTTAAATTATTGGTTGTACTTAAGCACATCATCCAAAAATTAAAGGCCAAAGAATGGAGGGACTACTTTATAGCTTGTTTTAACTCCAGAAATGAAACCCAGAGGAATGTTCCCTTTGTGCTGAAACAGGTGTGCCTTCTCATTTTCTTCTCTGCAAAATCTAGCATTAATTAATAGTATTTCCCTGTATTGCACTCAGAGGCAATAGATTTCATATTCCATTTGCAGTGAAGAATTGCACACATCCAGTAAAGAATCAGTGGAGGAAGGTGTTTTGAGGCTTTTAAGAGGCTCTCTCTTGTCTCTGCCTCGGGGTGGAACAGTTGCTCTGCTCTTTCAGACCAGGGGAGAGGTTGCTGCTAGAAAGAAACAGTGAATTTAACCCAGAAATTGATTAGCAACACTGTTTATATGTAAAGCAGAACAAAAGCTTTGGGCAAGTTTTGCTATAGATAGGAAGCTGGGCAGTTGCCAGGGGAAAAGCTTATACCTGGTTCCATTGGAAGCTTACAAACAGAGCATCTTGTTGTATTTTGTATTGATTGCAGAGACCCAGGGATATGCCACAGCTGGTGAATTAATTGATAGTAATACTGCATTCAGTAGAATCCCAGTTTTCCAAAGTGCAGAAGAATAAACCAAGTATTAAAAAATGCAACTTTTGCACTGTAATACAGCTTTGATGATTCTGTGGTTTGTTCAGAGAATAAAGGGTTAGCAATAAAATAAATAAAATAGCAATAAAGCTGTGATGTTAGTTGAGAAAGAAGAACTTCACAGTTCTCCAAAGAGAACAACTAGGTAAATTATGTTTAAGGAGATATTTTGACAAACAACATAGGAGTTTTCTGGTACAAAATAAACATTACAGTACAAGGATCAAAGGTGGATTATTGACTGTGGGGTTTTTTTTGAAGAAAATACACTGATTCCCAGACCATAGGAAGATTCAAACTTAAGTCATTTTAAAGTACTGCAAAGTGAAATGTCTGATCTGCAGTGCAAGGCTCCTGGAGCAGCCTTAGTGCTTGCAAACAGATCTGTCATTCATTATTCTTGGGCTGCCAAGATGAGGAAATCCTCTCTGATTTGATCTAGGAGGAAGAATAAAAATTGTATCTAAACTGGGAAATTTTAATAAATACATGGCAAAGAAAGCATGCTCTAGGGAAAGAATGGATTCCCTTTGTGTGAAGCCCTTATAGATTGTATTGACTTGTCAGATTTTCAACAGGAATAGCAGATGAACTTAAAACTTAATTGCACGTAAGGTAATGATACCAACACCAGGAATAATCTCTAGAGGTTTTTAATTGGAGCTTTGGGTTTGGCTTCAGCTGCCATAGTGATGAAAACCCATTAGTAAGAAGGCTGCAGCAATTTAGAAACATTAACAGAAACCTTCTGAAGTGATCAAAATTCAGATACTTCTCCCTGAGGAGATCCAAAAGACTAAAAATGTATTCGGGGGTAGAGATATCTGGGAAGAGGAAAGGCAAAATTCTGAAATTATTTTTTTCTGATATACTCATTTCGGTGTTTATCCCTTTGCAACACATTTTAAATTTACGTCATCATGTCCCTGATGCTGCTGTGCTCCATTTTCCTTATAAAAGTGGGAGTTGCAGTGAAGGGCAAGGAAGCATCTGCAGAGTGTGCTGCAGAGGAAAGGAAAAAACTTCCCTCCCCTGGCAGTCAGGATGTTGTGGGATGAGCAGCACAGCCAGGCACTGCAGCACAGGGAGGCAAAGTAAAAGGATGTAAAAAAAAAAAAANNNNAAAAAAAAAGGGTTTTAGCAACGGCAACATTTGAAAGGAAATAAAATAAATTTAACTGAGGTCGTTGGGTATTCTTTAGAAATACAGAAAGGGTCTTGGCTATGTGGTTAAATACCACCAAGGAGAACCGTAATTGCTGATGTTTCTTATCTTGATTTCAAAAGCAGATCTTTATAATCAAAGAATGTTTTCCATTCCTCATTGACCTCAGTGGCAATATTCCTATGGAATACACTTGGAATTGAGGTAGATGCTAAGGTAGTTAATGGAGATTGGCACAATTGTACTTTTTAAAGACATAATTAAAATAAATTTGATAGTTTGATTAGTTGGATTTGGTGTTTCCCTACAAAAAGCAGCCCTTGGAAAAAGTCCCAAGCATGTTTTGTGCAAAAATCTGCTTAGCATCCTTAACAGCCCAGTAAACAGTTTTGTCTGTAATGTGGATATGCTGCTCACTTGATATAACAAAAGAACACTTAAGCTTCTGACTATTATGAAATATGATGTGTTTGGTAAAGTATGAAGTACGAGATAGGGGTATTGAGAAAGAAGTAGCATTTTTTCCAAATAAAATTTTATTTGGCTATTTGACAGTTGAGATATGAGAGATACCTTTTCTGAATAACTGACAAAAATTACCCCATTGCAGGAACTATTTTGAACAAATTATGCTAGGAAGTGGTCTGCTCTGAATTACTTTAATTCCTGGGTCCAAGACCTTTAACAGAAGTAAAAGGAGATTTTTTTAAAATTCTTTTCTAGACAGAGAGGGTTGTGGAAGATGTCTGATCTTGTGCAGCTCTTCTCCTCTCCTTGGTTAGCAACCCTCCCAACTGCAGTTTCAGCTGAGGACTTTCAGTGACCTTCAGGACTCATGAGTCAGCTCTGCACTGCTGCAGTCTCCCACCGTGGTGTCTGGTTGGCTGCCAGTTTCTATGCAGTACTAGGGCACTCTGCTGTGCTGCTGAAAAATAAATCCCCTGGTCTACAGACCAGTTCTGCAGTGCATCCTGGAGCAAAGCCATTTTCTATGCAGTAAAATTTAAGGGGAGGAGAGAGATTGATGAGAGACAATGAAAAACCTAAAAATACAGGGCTGACTGGGGTGTATATGCCATTAATTTACTCTCTTGCTCTTAAGATCATTTTAAGATTATTACTTCTATAATCTAGAGACATGTAACTCAAGACAAATGCCTGCAGACAACCTCACATTTACATACCTGCCTGCCTCAGTTTTGTGACATGTAGGAGCTGTGAGAGGAAAAGATGAAACTGTTTGGCTTTTGCCCAGGTAGTCCCAGACAAATCCCTCACAAAGCTGACTGGATGTTGTTTTCTGTTGCTGTTTGAAGCTAAGAGTTTCAAGGTCTGCAGTGATATCAGTATTGTTAGTGTCAAATAATACTGGTATCTTAACAGTCAGGAAGTAGTTTATGGAAGAATTTCAGCTCTGAGAAGTATCTAATGGGGTCCATTAAAAAATCCATAATGCATAGCTTAGCTTTGTAAGTATCCAGTATTCTCTAAAACACAAAATTGTGATGTTGTTGCAGAACTAAAAGGATTTTCTAGCTACAGCACTCTAGTTGGCTTCTAAAGGTTCATGTTTCTGTTTCCATATGACCTTGGGAATTGTTTCTCTATATGTATTTTATGGGATTAAAATTCTGTCACACTTGTCAGATCTGTTCTAAAGATAAAATAAATTGTGAAAGTAGTTTTTTAGAGAGCACAGTATCTATGGAGTTATAGCTACAAAACCAGTATGTGGAAATATTCTACAACACAATTAAGATGCATATTTCAGGAAGCCACTCTGAATATTTTTGGAGAAAGATTTTAAATTTTAATTATCTGGAGCATTAATAAGTGCTATATGTTGCCTTGAAAACAATGGAGAATGCTATATAATTAATATAGAAAGGATCAAAGGGCAAACCAGTTGATGAACTGAGCAGTCCTCTAGCATCTCTGTTTGTTTCAAGGTTAAAAGAGCGATTCATGAGGGAGATAGTGGCTTCAGGTAAATGAACTGTTGGTGAAAGCCCATGTCAGACACTTGAGATGGAAAGAGATGTCTTCTCCAAGCTGCACTGACTACAGCCATGCTGTTGGTTAAGGCAGTTCTCATTACTAGGAACATTTCACAGCCCTCTAATAAACACCCACCACTCTTTATTCTCTTTCTGCCCTGATGTCCAACTACTCTGTTCTCTAAACACTCCTTTTTTCCCTCCTTCTGTAGTCACAGGAGATAATTTCTTGGAGTAGAATCATGAAGCTGCACTGTCCTTTTGGAAAGCATAATTCCAGCTGTTCCAGTTCAGATTTATGTCCTGTGCTTGCCATCCTCTTGCTGAAAAATACTGGTGTGCGAGGCTTCTGGGATTTAAGCTTTACTTGTCATGTGAATTGCAAATGACACAGGTCAATGGAAGAACAGAAATTACAGAATTCAGAGACAGCCATGCGGGGCTGTCATATAAGAAAGCAAAGAGTATTGCCATAGATCTGTTCTCCTTACAGCTGGTTAGAATATTGTGTCATTTCCCCAGAAAGGTGGAATCTTATGTATTGGAAATAATTGGTTGTCATAGGATAGATCAGGAATATTTGATTCCCTAATCCGAAAAGTAATCCAACAATCAAAGACTGTCTCTTATTTCACAAAGAGTCTGGTCTTTTTTCTCCCACTGGTAGTGAATTTGAGAGCTCCATAGCAATAACTTGTAACTAAAGTTATTGAACAACTTGATGCTGTTGACTGAAAATTAGATCTATTTTTTCTTCAGCAAAGTCAAGGATGAACCCATTTATTGGGAGCATTGGATCCCACTACTGTTGCAAGTTCAGCATATAAACAGCAAGTGGGGGTTGGGGATTTTTTGGGGGTTTTGACTCTGTTTTTTTTGAGGTCTTCAGAAATACTGGTTTTAACTTTTATTTCTCTCCAGAGACTCAGTGAAATCAACAGTGAAATCCCTAGGCTACTTGGTTCAGTTTTTGTAGCATATCCCCTCTTTTGGAAGATAAATCTATTTCAGCAGGCATTAAAATTATAATATGAAAACTCTTCTGGTTATTTTACTTTAGACTGCTTTGCTTCAACTTTTCAGGGTAGTCTTTGATTTTTAATGCTTTAGGAGTCCTTCATAGCGTCCTGAAATTGTAAAGTATCAAGAATTAAGTGAGAAATACCATTTTCTAAAGGTGAGAAATGAGAGTTGAGAGTACTAATTTTCCCAGCACTAACAGATGGGAGTGAAAGGGCAGCAGTTTGCTTCTACTGGATAAATGGCTGTATTTTGACAGCAGCTTAGATGCCACACAAAGTTGGCAAACATGCAAGAAATCAATATGTATTGCGAAGAGATGATACAATTAGTCTGATTAGCTGATCAACAGGGTGTGGAAAAGGTGATGTAATGTCTTGAATTAATTTCAAGAATATTTCAGGGTGAATGGCTGCAGAGCAGTGGGGTCCCTGCAATCAGTAGCAGTTCTTGCAACAGCTCCAAGCACAGCCCAGTTCATAAGTCTGGAAGTATTAGAGATCAAAGTTTGAGGCAGAAAACATGAATCCAGCTATGAAAAGTAGTGCAAACAGGTCAACATGAATTCTCTCAGTGCTGCCTAAGAGTCCTGGGCAAGGACTGGTGCACTGGGTTTGTGTACAATAACTGGAGGCTGAATCTTGCACCCTCTGTTCAGACTGCATAATCATCTTCTGTCTAGCCTCCCACTTGGAGGGCTCTGTTATCATCTGGAGGTGTAAACCCGAATGAGATCTGACAGATAAGGACTTACCCAAAAACAAAAATGAAATTGTGTGCAACGGACCTTACTTTGTTAAATAAATGTGAGCTTAAAAAGGAAAAAATGCAATACAGGAGGATGCAGGACATTGACTCTCAGGACTTGTAGTTAATAAATTGTTCACAGTCAGATGTGGGTTGGGAAAATGTTTAACTATCACCAGGCTGCAGCTGAACCAAATGAAATTCAAATATCAATTCCATTTATGTGAGGAGAGGGAGAAAATAAACCAGAGATTTATGTTTTCTGGAGAGTCACAACACAGTTCAGTATTCCAGCTGATCAGATGCAGGAAAGATTAACCTAATTTTGCAGAGTTAACACATAATTCCCTATAAAAAGCATGCAACATTAGATATTAATCTGAACCTACCATCATGTCCAGAGCAAGCAGGTTTAACTGATGGCAAGGAAAATGCAGTTAATGTCACTCTTCCAAATCTTTGTCTCTATCAAGGGGTTCAGCAATGTTAACTCATTATTAGATTTGTTCACAGTTGTCACATCAGCTCAGCATCCTAGCAGGATTTTATTTTCACCTAGAAATGTGTAAAATATTCTAAGATTCATACATATATAGGAGTTATTGCCGGAAAAAAATTATTATACCTTGCTTGCAGACAGCCTAAATTTAAGAAGCCATTGGGCTGAATTGAGCCCTGGAGGCAGTGAATCCATCTTCTCTGGCATAAATGAAGTTATGCCTGTGTTGTGCACACCCCGTTGTGTCAGCTGTGTGAATGTAACAGCCTTGTCCCTGGCATCAGCTGCAGGATTTTCAGACCTTTCCTGGAAGGAGCTTTCTGAAGTCCTGCTCTTGTAGTCCAGTGCCTGGATATTAGACATTTCTCCATCAGATCTGCAATTAATTTTCTTCTTGCTTGCAGATACAGAACTCTGGAGTTCTGCAGCATGAGAATTTGCATCAGTGACTCTGTAAAATCACTGCCTTGCTCAGTGCTGGACACTGACCTATTTCTCCAGCTTGCAGCTCAGTTCAGCAGAAAGCTCAGCATGCTTTGGTGTCCCTTTCTCAACAATGAAGGTGAAGAGGATGGAGTGCTCCATATCATTTCTTCAGATAATTGATAGTCTGCTATAAAAGAGGGTCTTATTCTGAAACTGTTGCTGCAATGCAGTGTCTCCAGGCAGACAGGATATTTGGTTTTGGTCACAATTACAGTATTATTTGACAATTTATACCCATGGATATTAGTGTTAAAAACAAGGAAAAATAGATATATTCCATTAGTACAAGACATAGCAACCATCAGTTGACAGTACTGAGTACTCTGTTGATAATATAGAGCAACCAGGAAGACCCCAAAGTTAACACATCTGGTTTTGGAGGAAAAAAATTAAGTCCACACTAGAAATAGCAGATGAAATAGAGAGCAGTTTGAAGTTACTTAAAATGTATGAGTTATTAGATTACTGTTGGCTATGCAAAAAAGCTCTTTTTTTTTTTTTCCAAATAAGTTTATTGCTTTCAGTATATCATGTGGAAGGGGTATGACAACCTTCCAATAACCTGCATCAGACATGGTAAATCTGTGTCATGGGTTGGCACTACCAGATGCTAATGCACCCATGAATATGTGTTTTTCCTAACAACTACTGTGGGATGTGATCAAGAACAGAGCAGAGCAGGCCTAAAACTTGAAAACAGAAAAAAAACTTTATTAAACTATATAAGAACAGAAATAGAAAAGAAAAAAAAAACCAAACTTAAACACACACACAAAAAAACCACCCAGAAATGAAAACTTCTCAGAACATTTCTTCTCCTCCCCCAATTTCCACCCCTTACAATTACCCTCCATAGACCAAAACCTTGGGTTTTAAATCAAACAATCACCACTCAAAAAAACCCTAATCTTCAGTTTAGCAAGGGAGAGAGGATTCTCTCTCACAGTACAGACTGCACCGACAATCTGAAACAGATTTTAGGTGTGATGGTTCTTGATCATCAGTTGTCGCTTCCCAGCACAGTGACTGACTCCAATACCATCTTTGAAGGGTCTAAGCATCCCTTAGCACTTCAGGGATGCATGTTTTATGGTTCATTTTGGAGGAATTCTCCCCTCAGTGTCTGGAAATCCCCCCACAAGACCAGGGGCAGCTGAGAGGGGACCTGAAGCTGCACTGAAGCTGCCTGCAAGCACAGAGCAGTGAGGGATTGTAGCTGCAGGAGGTCATTGCATATTCATGGTGTGTGGGAGGCTTGGTTAGCCAGGCTGGCAGGCTGTGCCATCTGTTAATGCCACCCAGCACGGGGCTTTGAACTGGGGCTTTGAAGTTCTTCACAATGAAAAATGAGAGGTGTTCAAAGTTGCCAGAGGAATGTGTGTGTCAATGCCAGATCAGGTGTCAGTGTTTTCAGGGAGAAGGCTACTTCCAGGGAGAATACTCCCTTCACCCTTTCTGCTAGGAGTGACCACGGGGAGGATTTTCCTGTTTACTTTGTGTAGGAATTGTATTGATAGGGAGCAAGTGAGTGTTGATGTCTGGAATGACAGGAGGAGCTGATGGAAACCCCTCCATTGAGTAGCCTGTTACAGCAGGCACACCTGAGGGCTGGGTTGCACAGGCATGCCCAGGGAAAAAAAAAATGTGTGTCAGTAGTGATGCTTGATTAAACAGGACTTGAATGAGGATTTGATTTCTTTCTCTTGCCATTCATTTGGGTTTTGTGTTTGGTCAAATTTAATATAGTCACTGTTGAAAGTGTCCCCTTGTTTATGCTGCTTGATTGGCCTGAAAAATTAACTGTGTGAATTAAGAAAGCTGTTCTGCCACTTTTCTAGGAAATCTGACACCATCCCCATCTCAATAATCACACAATAAATGTCATTGATATTTGGCTGAGTAGGGGGGCATTAGGATCCTGTGGCCATAGAAACTGGGTGGATGAGTGCAATTTTAATCAATTTTCACATGCTGTTTACTTCTCTCTGTTCTTGTTCTGAATCAAACAGCTGCCAGATTCTGTGCTCATATCAGTTTTTAATTTGAAGCTTCCATTAATAAAGTTAAAAGATGAGCAGATACTTGGATTTCTTCCAAACACAAATAATACTTATATACTAAAGTCTTTAGAAAGGGCTTTGACTTGCTTCCTAGGAACTACAAGTTGGTGAAATCTATCCACCCAACTATTTACGTGCAATGTGGAAATTTCTTCCTTTCTTCCTCTGTCAAATCACAGAAATGATCTGTCATCTGCAGGGGGAGGCTACAAAAATCCAGTAAAGCAACCCCAGATGTTCACAGGTCTCAGGTTCTCCCACTCCCATCTGTAATTTACTAAGTCACAGTCTCTTGCCAGTTTATGAGGTGCTGTTGCTGCTTTCTGCTCCCACACTGTGGTAGTTGATTCCTGTCTGATAAAACTGTTCCCATGGGAGACTTCCCTTCCTTCCAGCTGAGCATCTCAGGATATCAATCTGGGCAGCAAGCCCACATTACTCCTCAAAAATTACAAGTAGTTTTTCCAAGTCTTTCCTATGTCTCAAGCAGAGACATGGGACCGTGTTGCTGCCATCAGCAGGTTTGGCTGCAGATTCCCAGGTGTTCCAGAGGATGGGAGCCCTCACAGTGACTCACACCCTGCCAGGGCTGGCTCCCCACCCTGCATGGGAATCAGGAACGTGTTTATGCCCAGGTTTGAAGAGGGACACAGTCACAGATGCTTCTCTGAGTGGGCACCATGGTGTGGACACCTTGCCTGCCCCTGGGGATCAGCCCCAGGGCCAGTGAGCCCACACAGCCACTGGAGCAGGGTGTCTGGTGGGACCTGAGTGACCACCACTGGTCTGCAGGAGCTGGGACTCCTAAGGTCAGATCCCTCCCAGCTGCACAGGCTTGCAGCAGCTTCAGTCAAGTCCACAGTATGTGCTTTGAGCCCAGTGAAAGCTGTGCAGCTTTGTCCAACTTTGCATCTGGCTAATTGCATCTCTTTTCTACCTGTGTTCAATGTGTTCATGTCTAGTGATATATGAGGTTCAGTCTAGCCTGTAGCAAAGTATGTCAGTGTCACCAGCTACTAAGCAAGAAGTTTCACTGTCCACTAAACCTTTCACTTCCTTAATGATAAGATTCAGTAAACTCTACCTAAACTCTCAATTTAAGGGAAATCTGACAAACATTTAAAATATCAGAGAACAGAACATCTTCTGAAGGAGTCAGTGGTAACAGAGCCATCTGGATTTTTTATTGACTGTAGCTTTATATGTGCATTTCTGATAGGCAAGGAAGCAAAATTTTAAAAATAAATGGTATTGGAAAGGGTAATATCAGAACTGGACGTTGCAGAGGACGTGAGACCTGCCCTCTTCCCCTTTTGTAATATAGAAAGAATATATATTAAGAAAACTAGATGTCTTCAAATATAGAAAGAATATATATTAAGAAAACTAGATGTCTTCAAACTAAGAATGTCTTCAAACTTAGATATTATCCCTAAGTTTCTAGGCACTGCTGTGCACAAGAGAATAATAGACTGCAACCCTATCTCACACTTTACTTGAGAACACTGTTTTCCTTCTCCATCATTTCCTATCATTTGGCTGTAAGCTCACATGCTTAAAATGTAGAGATTCCTCAGAGCAGCAGCGACAGATGCAGCACAGTTAATGCTTTGGGAAGGCTGATCTGAAACAGAGACTGGGCAGAGCTGGAGAATAAAGCAGGGATTTATTGAAAGGCCTTTAGGGTACACCTTGGGCAGGAGAGGGCCTGACCAGGGCTACACCAAGGGTGGACTAAGAATGGCCACAAAAATGGACAAAGAATCACAAGGTCTCACACTTTTATAAGTTTTGGTCCATTTGCATATTGTCTTTAATTGTCCAATTACAGCTCCAGGTTGTGAGGTCCCATCCTTCTTGTTCCTCCCTTCAGCCCACCTTGTTTGTGCTTTTGGGCCTGAAAGTTGTCCTTGGTCTCCATCTGGAAAAGGATTTGTTTTGTGTCCCTGCTCTGTGAAGAGAGCTCACCAGCACTGAATGTGAGGCTCAGAACTGCACCCCTGGGCAGCACAGAATCTGAAAAACATGAAAGTTAAAACATCAGGGAAGGTCGGGCAGCACCAAGCCAGGGACACTGTGGGAATGCCTGCCTGCCCTTCCTCTCACACAATGCTCTCAGGCTTGTGCAGCTCCTTTCAGCCTGACTGTCCTCAGCCTTGTTAATTTATGTCTCTTTACAGGGGAGGTTTTCTAAGTTGGCAAATAGGCCTGTGTCCCATACTCACTTTTAAGCCTAATTAATTATTTTAATTGATTAATATTGCGCCAAGCAGTTTGCTCAGAAGGGACAGTTCTTCTGGTTTTTTAGACTAATTACTAGTCTGGATTTCTGAATGACAGTCCAATGCTAATTAATCTCACTGCAGTTCTCACAGAAAGAGACCCTGATAAGAACTTGCCAATTAACATAAGGGAAAAAAAAGAAAAACCAACAGTCCTGTTTTTTCTGGCATTCACTCCCAGTCTGATTAATATCACCATCAAATACAGACTAAGTATGAAAGCCAGTAGCAAGGCTGCTCCAAACTTGCCCAGACTCTTCTAATTCAGGATCTAGATGTTATTTGTTTGCCCTGTCACACTTGTTGCTTGACATTGCTTGCTACAACTTTTGTAAGCAGGAGTGAGATAAAGCAGGGCAGCATGGCAAGAGTCTGAACATTCCCATAGGGAACTTTTTGCAGTGTCCTAGTGTTAAAACCAGTGGAAGGTTGAAGGGGTTCTAGTTTTCACTTGGTTTGCCAGATGCTCAGCTGGTGATGGTTACTCCCTGGTGTGCACCAGCTCTGTGAGGCCAAGGTGAGCTGTGGTCCCTCCTTCAGCCAAGGAGCTCTCACACAGTGAGACCTACAGCAGACTCATGTAAAATCCTGGTTCATGTCCTGGTGGTTGAATTTAATTTTTCTCTTTTCCTCTCTGCACTTGCAGGTCAGAAGATTCTTCACCACAGAAGTGATGTCTTAGAGACTGTAGTCCTCATCAATCCCTCAGATGAAGCAGTCAGCACTGAGGTGAGTAGGAAATACTTGGTTGGATATGTCATAAAAGCTCCACTAAGTGGACATGATGAGGGCACTGAAGCAGGTGTAGTTGAGGTGATTATGGAGCATCAGTCACTGCCTGCCAGATTAGAGACTGACAAAATAAAATCCTATTTTTCAAAGTCTTGGCAGATGCTGAGAGCAGGTCCTGACTGTGAATGTGTATTTGGAGTAAATATAATGAAAAATGTCACCCATCCTTTGATCTTTTCCATAGCTTCCCAGACTCCTGACAGATTATCAGAAGCATAGGACAGAAACACAACCCTGATCCCAGCATTCATTTTCTTATAATGCATCAAAATCTCTTTTTGATGGAGTGGAGGCAGCTGTGGTTAAGCTGCCTCTGCTTTTCTTTTACTTTGCCACTGTTTGGTGGCTCTAAATTCCTATTTTACCTATGAAGAAAGTGTCTGAAGGTGCCCAGGGACAAATTTAGCTCTGAGAGGAATTAGCAACCATGTGGTGGTGATTCTAGGTTGATCCATCTGTCCTTCAAAGAGCATGTGACATGATTAGTGAACCCTGGAGAGTGCCCATAAGAGGACTGCCAATTCCTTATGAACTCAGTGGAATCAATGAACTGATTGTGTTGCTCAAAGACAAAATTGATTTATTTAGCTAGTGAGACTGAAGGCTGAAATAATAAGGATAATTGCCTTGCTGGTCTGTGCTGGGAAGCACTGGCACAGTCTCATTTCTTTTGGGAGATAGAGCAGTTCTGCTGGTGGTCACTGGTGAAAAAACTTTTGCTGTCAATTTTTAAATGATGTTGAACACAAACAGAAGAAAGGAGTCCACAACAAATGAAATTTCTGAACCTGTAGAAGTTTAAAATCCACCTTAATCAATGGGAACTTACTTACTAAAATGTAGTGGGTGAAATTCTCATTACAAGCCATTAGAGGTGTTTGATAAGGACAAGGGGTCAGCAGGGCAGCATCTCTATGCATCCATTCTGGGTAAAAAGCACAAGTGTGTGCACATGTGAAGGGGTGGAAAAGATGAAAAACTGATAAATGCAAGGAAATGCTATTTCTGTTACTTTCATTCTGTTACAAGTCATTCCTTTGATGGATGACTACATGGAAGAACATGATCTGACACCCATCAATGATTTCTGAACCCTGGCCTTGCTGCTTTGGCTCTGGAAGGTGTTTGGCTGTGTTACTGTAAATTTCATCTCACAAGACTGTGGGAGGCAATCTTTGCTTTCATCCTGCCAAACTGTCACAGTCAGACAGATGAGGTTTAACTTGGCTGGCTAAGCGAGGCTCTGAACAGACACAATTCAGAAAGAGATGGCAGAATTAAACCAGAGGTTGGAGTAAACATTCTCTGTTCACTATGGCAAATAGAAAACTCAATTTCATATTATCAGAGATTTCCAGGATGCATCTGGGACATACAGAGATATACTATGAAGCTCTGACTTCACCAAAAAGGAACTGGAATCTATTTACTCAGGCAAAAAACCAAATTGCACAAAGAAACAAAAAACAAACCAAAGTAAAGAAAGAGCAAAAAAAGAAAACCAAACCANGGCTGTTAATAGCCTTACCTGGTAGTAATGATTGTGCCCAAAGCTCCTGTCATGTTCTGCCAAATTCCAGACACCTCCCATAAGACAGAGGCCCAAAGAGGGAGAGTTTGTTGTTTCCTGAATAAAACCCCGATGAACATTTATTTCCATTTTAGGAGGTCCCCACTCCATTGCTTTAAAGTTCTTGTGACTCTACCATAGGTTTGGGAAGCCTCTGATCTGCTGATGTGCCAGTCTCTGCTCACACTCCATTTTAAACTCTGTTTTAAATGAGCCTGCATCTTGCTGTGCATTTCTTTCAACCAGTTTTGAACTTTAACCAACAGTTAAACTGGATGGAATCGTCACCTGGCAGGATTTCTTCTAAAATTGAGTGCTCTTGAAATCAAGAGACAAATTTCTGGTAGTCCTTCAAAAGGTGTTATTGTACCCAGACACAGAATTTATATGCCTCTCAAGGTCTTCCATATGTACATTATTCCACATATGCATTAGGATGTGTAATCTGCAAATATTTATTTACTTTCTTGGCACAGATTGCTAACTCTACGGAATGTACTTTGTTGTCAATTAAAAAAATAGGTTGAAGGGGAATTGTATGACAGTCACATGTCAGTGATTCACAAGTCAGGAAGTAGTTTTACTGTTGGAAAACCTGATGAGTTCACACAAAAGTTGTCAGACTGATGAGCACTGCTGGTAGCAACAAAAGAAAACCTAGAAGAGGAAGCCAGTTTGATACAGTTTTGATAGAGTGAAAACAAAGAAGATCTGAGTAATGCAAATCAGACAAATGCTTGCACTTATCTATATTTTTGTCTAAAATAGAAATAGATACACTTCATACATGATATTTCAGAATTTACAATTATTTAGTGCAATTAGTGGCAGACCAGCTTTAGTCCTACATTTAATTAAGGGAACTTTCTGCTGCTCAGTATCAGGGTCACTTATTTAATGAAATAACAGTGAAGACATGGTAGAGTTGGGATCTTCTTTGAGATACATACTCTCCAGTGTGTGTTTTCTACTTGTACTGGAAATGTGAATTGTTCAGCAGAGATTCAGCAGGCTAAGGCTTCCTGGCATTCTCAAGAGTTATTTAGAAAAATTCATTGCTTGACAATCAATATAAATCTTGGAAAGAATATCTTGCTAGGAGAACTGAGTTGATTGGAGATGGAGATTGGATGGAGCTCCATGGGGGTGGAGCTTGGATGCAATATCATGTGGAGCTGTCCCAGATGGACTCTGCTCATTTGCTCAATTAGTTTAATTTGTGGATAGCCTTGTTCTTGAATCACTGTTCTGGTTTGATTTAATTCTTCCTTAATAGAGAAATTACTGCATTTGAAATCCATGGCTTACCATACACTGAATTGGTTTTTAAGTGCTAGGTAAGACTTTCGAAGTATTTGCAACAAATTTATTCAACAGTATAGAGTTTTACACAGGTTTTGTTTAGTTTTGCTCCTGAATTTAGAATATATGGCTTTTTCCTGGCATGCACATAAATATCCCCCTTGGGAGTGGTAAACAAGAATAGTTAGTAGCTGTAGTGAGAGTCAAGTAAAGTAACAAGCATGTCCTCTTAAATATTTTATCAGGGTTATCCTGGTACAATTCTGTAAAAGTACACCAAGAACTATACTAAGTTTGTATAAAATTTAAAAAAATTATTTCTTCATTGAAGTTGTATTCTGTTCTGTTCCTTGCTGTTTTTTCCATGCCATTAATGTGGTTTATTCTTCAGACCTTCTTTATAATTGCATCTTCCCCCTCCTTTTTTGTTGTGGGGTTTTTTTTTTTGGTGTGTGTGTGTGTGTTTTCCCCTTTCTCATTGTCTTTTGTAAACAGCACTGTTGCTCCATAATGTCTTGGGAGTCCTGCTCCAGAGACTTGTTTTAAATTAGGAGAGATAACCCATGTGTTCTCAGTGGACCATCGAAACATGTTGTTATTCCCATTATTGATCTTCTTTTCCTCATTCTAGGTGCGCCTAATGATCACAGATGCTGCAAGGCACAAGCTCCTTGTTCTGACTGGACAATGCTTTGAAAACACAGGAGAACTCATTCTTCAGTCAGGGTCCTTCTCCTTCCAGAACTTCATTGAGATCTTCACAGATCAAGAGGTATGTTCAGAGAAGTGTCTTCTGTGCAGTGTTACGTGCTGGCAGAGATTCCCAGGAGATTAAAAGTTTCTCTCTGTCTTTTTAGAGTTACCACAGGCAGCCTGGTGCTGCTGGTCTTTACTCTTCATTGCAGGCTTTCTTGCAAAACATTTATTTACTTCACTTGAGATTTCATGTAAATTGCCTAACAAAATAATTAAACAATAATCTGGGAAATTAAATTACAACTTTTGTAAGAGAATATCAAGGAGCCCTCGACAATGGAGGGAGATAGTGCTGTGTTTAAAATACACAGGTTGTAAATCGAAGGTGCACATACAAAGAAGTCAAACTTGACACCAGGTTCTTGGCTGTGGCTAATTAGCCAAGTGGGAGTAATGAGACAGAGGGTGGCTGTTAGAAGAACTACTTTTTTACACCATCTGCCTGCTTAACTTTTTTACAGTAGTGTCCAAATTATGGCCAGTGAATCTGTAAAACTTGTGGTTTTTACATACCAGAAAGATAAGCATGAAATATACCAGCATTTAATGCCATTTGTTTCATGATTTGTTACTTTGCTCTATTCCTTAATGTACTGTGTCTGAAAGCTGCCATAGGGCAGAAATCCATAGTAAACAAGCTGTCATCCTTAATTTGGCTGCCATGTAAAGTATATATTTAAATAAACTGTATGGCTGCATCCATACGAATTTAGTTTCCACTGTTAATTAGGAGCATGTCAGTAGACTGAGATATGAAAGTTCAGCACTGAAATAGCCTGAGCTCTAGTTTGACCTTACTGTATCCATATGATCTATTCTCAAAGCCTCTTAGTTCAACAAATGGCTGGGGAAAGAGCTGGATTCCTGTTCTCTGAGACAGTCCTGGCACTTCAAATTCACTGGCACTTCTCAGAGTTACTTTTCTATGAAATTACAAACTCCTCTTCCTCATGTCTCTGCCTAATTAGCAACACATAATTGCTTTATGACTACATGCAAAACCAGGGGCAAATGCACCCATTACCATTAGGAAACAAAATTATTGCTTGGAAAGTGGCAGGATGGGGCTTGGCCAGGGGCTGCAGGTGCTGTGGGATTGCTGCACACTCCCGTGGGCTGTGAGTAAGGCTCATTTGGCTCATCCCTGTGGCTGAGTGTGGTCACCAGCCAGCTGGCGTGGCTCTCAGCAAGTGTTGGCTCCCAGCCTTTTGTTTCTGAAGCCTCGGGGTCTCAGTGAGTCTGGAAGCTTTCACAAAACCACAGAAAGATCGTGTTTGCCATGCTGCAGTTCCTGCGTGCAACATTTTTTAAATAATTGAATAGAAATAATTAGATAAAAAAGGTCTAGAAAACCTGGTTAGTGGTTTTCTATGTGGTTGTGAGATGAAAGACTGTGTTGTCCTGATCCTTGGCAGTGCCAGATTTACAGTTGGACTCAATGATCTTAAGGGTCTTTGGCAACCTAAACAACTCTGATTCCAAAACCATGCAAGGTGGAAGTGTTCCTGGCCTCTGTCCATTTATACTTTGCTGGGTCAAACCTCAACCAAGGTCAAAAAGTGTCCTTGCAGATAAGTAAGTACATTTTGGGAGATACTTCTATAAAGTTTAATTCAGAAATCCATCTCTAGCATGCAGAACTCTCTTCAGGCAAAGCCTGAAAGCAGGATTTTAAATTTCTCCTATGTGGCAAGGTGTAAAATGTCCCATTCTCCTGCTTCTGCAATGACAGCTAGAACAGGAAAATCTTTCTCTGCACCTTTGTGATCAAGATAGGAAGTAATAATTGCGTTTTCCCTAAGCAGCCAACTTACTGTTTGTCTTCACTGGCTGTGACGTCTTTAAAATTTAAGCATTCCTCCACAAATATCTCTCAATGCTTAAAAAGACAATCAGGTTTACAGGTATATTTCTTTGCTTACACAATGGTTTTGAATTTGGAGAAGAGAAGGAATGGCTACATATTTGTGTTGTGATACTGTCTATCCCTAGTGTCACCATTTGAAATTCAAATTCTTGATACTTTTTTGAGACATGACTGAACTTGCTATTCCTAAGAGTTACAATCTGTGCCCGGAATAAACTTTCTTTATTTTTTCATTAACCTGGGCTTCCAGGGGCTCAACACTGTCTGTATGAAGCATGACAGCTTTTAAGTCAGAATTTAGAATTAGGAAGCAGAAATCTGAATATGGTATAATATAAACTGGAGAGGACTCATCCCAAGCATTGACACAGTATTATCATTAGCCCAATATGTTACTAGACAATTTTTTAAAATTTAGATAGAGAATTGGCCCTGAGAAACAGTCTGTACTCCAGTTTTATTTCCTTATGTATGCAACAGGATTTATTTACTCAAAAGAAATGATTTTTATTACATTTGGCTTTTCCTAATAATGTGTTTTCAACCCTGATCAGAGACATATCATAAGGAGTACTCTTGAGATTCTAAATCCATTTCAAAGCTGTCATCCCTGCTGTCCTTCTTTCTTTAATTCTGCAATAAACAACAGCAGTGGCTCCTCTATTGTCCTTATCTTTCAGCATTTTCAGCCTTTTCTCCATTTATTCTTTCTGCTTAATTTTTTCATTTGCTGTCATTCAGACAGAGCCATATCTGACATATGGGTGAGATTTATTTATACTCCTGTCAAATGGTTTAGATACTAGGTAACAGTGATACAGGAAGGTAGAAAATATTTATTTTGGGCTTTATTTATGTCTTGATTGGACTGATTTTTCTTTATAACAGCATCTAACTGCATATTTGTTGAGTTCTATGTTTGGTAAATGCTAAAAATAAGTTACATAACATAAAGAAAAAAGCAAGACCTACACACAGAGAGACTCAAAGAGATCTAACACAATCAAACATCATTAATCTTTTATACATTCATTTCCTCTGGTGATACAGCTTGTGGTCCAAGAATTTCCAGTTATTCAGCTGTAGTGTTATCTATATAATCCTTATGAAAACTGTTCTTAAAGCTTGAACTGGCAACTGGGTCTCTGCAAAGAAGGTTATGGTATTTTGCATGAGGATGTGCTGGTATGTTTTCCACTGACATTTTATATCTGAATTACTTCTTTATAGAAGTTTGGTGGTCTCTTTGTTAAGGGCAAATAGAACACAAATAACTATATTTAACTGAATTGTCATTAAAAAGAGGTCAGATGAAAGTGTCTGTGGAACTGAGGTGAGGTAAAAAATGTCATACTTTTTCATGTTTGTCTACTTATCTGGGACCATTAATACTGGGGTTTAGTTCAGAACCCTGGAATAGTAAGCAGCTCTTCATACTGTGGCATGGAAATTCATACTTTCTGTGCCTTTATTGCCAGCAGTTGATTTTGGTATTAAAATGTTAACTGATACTGCCAAAATTAATGGAATTACTCTAGATTTCAAATTTTGTGGTCCATGAATTTTAAGTCAAACTAGTGACAAGAGCATTTTTAACCCTATTTTTTTTTTGTGATCTTTTTTTGGCTCTGGACCTAGGAATCTCAGAAGTACAAAACTTAAAATTCATAGAATTGTTAGGGTTGGAAATGACAAATTCACAGAATTGTTTGGGCTGGAAAAGATCTCAAAGATCATCAAGATCAACTCTTATCCAACACTGCTGAATTCAACACCAAACTATGCCCCCAAGCACCACCACATCTGCACATCTTAAATACCTGCTGGGACGGTGACACAGCCACTTCCCTGGGCAGCCTACTTCAGTGTTTGGCAATCCATTTGGGGAAGAAATTTTCCCTCATACCTAATATGAACTTCCTCTAGTGCAATTTGAGACCATTTCCTGTCATTTGCTGCTTGAGAGAGGAGATCAAGCCCCACCTGGCCACAGCCTCCTTTCAGCAGTTGCAGAGAGCAGTGGGATCCCCTCCAGCCTCTTTTCTAGGCTAAACAACCTCAGCCACTCCTTCTCAGGCCCTTGCTTCAGACCCTTCACCAGCTCTGTTGCCTTTTCCTTGACATGTTCAAGCACCTCAGTGTCTTCCTTGGAGAGAGGAGCCCAAAAACTTACAGCTGTTTCCATTTCTGAAGTATTAACTCATTTCTTAATCACAGATTCACAGAATCATTAGGGTTAGAAGGGACATCTGGAGATTATCCAGTCCAAAGCCCCTGCCAAGGCAGGGTCACACAGAGCAGTTGACACAGGAACACATCCCAGTGGATTTTGAATATCTGGGCATTCTGTTCCAGTGCTCTGCCATCCTGACATAAAGAAGTTCCCCCTCATTTTGAAGTGGAGATTGTGTTTTAGCGTATGGCCATTGCTCCTTGTCCTGCCACTGGCCACCACTGAAAAGAGTCTGGCACTATCCTCTTGACACATGTGTTTGAAATATTTAATATATATTGACAAGAACCCCTCTCAGACTTCTCTGGACTGAACAGGCCCAGCTCCCACATTCTCACTTCCTGAGAGGGAAGTTCCACTCCCCTCATCATCTCTGTAGCTTCTGCTGGACCCTCTGTAGTTCTTTTCCTTTTGTGATCTCTGGAGACCAGAATTGAACACAGCACCCCAGATGTGGTCTCACTAAAGCTGAGTGGAGATCATCTCCCTCAGCTTGCTGGCTGCACCCTTCCTGATGGAAGGAATGGTGCTGGCTTTTCAGGAATGGTATCTCCTAGGGATACAATTGACCATATTGGTCATGGAGCAGCATTGCTTATCATGCACCAAGATTCTCAGGTCATTCTCTGCAGAGCTGCTTCCCAGCAGTTCAGCCCCCAGCCTGTTACTGTACTTGGGGTTACCCCTCCCCATGTATACAGAACCCTGTGTTTGCCTTTGCTGGATTTCATTCTCTACACCCAGTTCTCTGACCTTTCAAGGTCATGCTGAACGACAGCCCAGCCTTTGGGTGTGTCAGCTACAGTGTCATCAGCAAACTTGCTTAGGGTCCATTCCATCCCTTCATTCAGGGATAAACAGTTTGAATAGGATTGGATTCTCCACAGCTGACCACAACTCTCTGAGCTCTGCCATTCAGCCAGTCCTTGATGCACCTCACTGTCTGTTCATCTAACCCACATCTCCTGAGCTTGTTTCTGAGAATATTGTGGGAGATGGTGTCCAAATTCTTGCTGAAGTGGAGGCAGACAGCATCCACTGCTCTCCCCTCACTGGCCTGTCCTGCCATGCCATCATGTAAGGCTGTCAAATTGATCAGCATGATTTCCCCTTGGGAAACCCTTGCTGACTGCTCCTGATGACCTTCCTTTCTTCCATTTGCTTGGGATGACCTCCAGAGTGACCTGTTCCACCACCTTTCGAGGGGTGGAAGGGAGGGTGACTGTCCAGTGGTTTCCTGAATCCTTTTTCTTGCCCATTTTGAAGACAGGAGTAACACTGACTTCCCTCCAGTCATCAGTAACCATCCACCTCTCCTTTTCTCCATGATTTTTCAAAGAGTGCCTCAGCAATACCTGCCAGCTAACTCAGCACCTGTGAGTGCATCTCATCAGGACCCATGGATTTATAGATGTTAAGTCTGCCCAGCTGATCTCTAATGCAACTCCCTACAACCAAAAAACTCTTCCTTTCTCCAGCCTCCCTTATCTCCAAGGTCTGAGGGCTGGCTCAGTAAAGACTGAGGCAAAGAAGGTATTCAATGATTCCACCTTCTCTAGGTCTTCCATGACCAGGACACCAATCTGATTTATCAGTGACCCCACATGTTCCTCAATCTTCCTTTTGCTGCTGATTTACACGTTGTCCTTGATAACCCTTACCAAACTCAATTCTAGGTGGATCTTGACCTTCATTGTTACATCCCTGCACGTTCTGACAATGTTCCTATAGTCCTTCCATTTGGACTGTGCCTTTTCCCACATCCCATAGATTTCCATCTTCTGTTTGAGATTTACTAGAAGCTCCTTGCTTCTCCATGCAGGTCTCCTGACCGCGTTGGCTGATTTGTTATTCATGGGTATACACTGGTCTTGAGCTTGAGGGAAGAATGCTTGAATACTGACCAACTCTCTTGGACTCCTGTATTTTCTAGAACCCTAAACCATGGGATTCCTCCAAGTAGTCTCTGAAGAGGTCTAAGTTCAGGATTCCAGTCCTGCTTACTGCTTCCTCCTCATAGGATACTGAGTACCACCATCTCATGGTCACTGTTCTGGAAAAAACTCTCCTGCAGCCAGTCTTGATAAATCTGGGAGCAAAACTGGGAGCAACACTTGCTTTTCAGGGGTCAGCCCTCAGAAAGACCTGCACAAACAGAGGTGTGGTGGAACATATCCCTTGAGAGAAGGAGAAAGGATGGCTACTGCCCATGGGAGGATGCTGACCTCCTCTGTTGCTGCTGCTCTTTGCCTGTTAAGAGCTTTCCCTTTGTCCTTTAGATACTTGGCTGTCTCTTCTGGATGGACTGGAGCAGCAGGGAGAGTCACAAGCCCATGGCAGTCATACAGTGGCAACTCAGGCTGCATTATCCCCATAATCCTCATACCCTCTCAATGTAATACTTAATGCCATCCTTCTTTAAAGTATGGAGGAGGGAAGGAGGAACCTTCTATCCTGTTGTCCTTTGGGTAGTACTGACCAGAAATAAGAATAATAAAAACACCTTTGTATTTTAAAAATTACAGCAGTAAACTAATTGTGATATCAGGTTATTTAAGCATCTAGAATGGGGATTCACCAGTGCAGAACCAAATGGAAAAGGTTTTATCTATCAGATAAGGAAATATTATGTGTTGACACTAATTGTCATTATGTGTGCATCTTCTTGTGTTTTTGTTTTATAACCTTAGATTGGTGAACTGCTGAGCACCACACACCCTGCCAACAAAGCCAGCCTAACTCTTTTCTGCCCCGAGGAAGGGGACTGGAAAAATTCCAACCTTGACAGACACAACCTTCAAGACTTCATTAACATTAAACTCAACTCAGCTTCCATATTGCCCGAGATGGAAGGACTCTCTGAATTCACAGAATATCTGTCAGAATCAGTGGAAGTGCCATCACCTTTTGACATATTGGAACCCCCAACCTCAGGAGGTTTCTTGAAGCTCTCCAAACCCTGCTGCTACATTTTCCCAGGGGGAAGAGGAGACTCTGCATTGTTTGCAGTGAATGGATTCAATATGCTCATCAATGGAGGATCTGAGAGAAAATCTTGTTTTTGGAAACTTATCCGGCACTTGGACAGGGTAGATTCCATTCTGCTCACTCACATTGGAGATGACAATCTGCCAGGAATCAATAGCATGCTGCAGAGAAAGATAGCTGAACTAGAAGAGGAACAGTCTCAAGGGTCTACTACCAACAGTGACTGGATGAAAAATCTGATCTCACCTGACTTAGGAGTCGTGTTCCTTAATGTACCTGAGAACCTGAAGAACCTGGATCCTAATTTTAGAGTAAAAAGGAGTGTAGAAGAAGCTTGTTTTACTCTCCAGTATTTAAATAAATTGTCTATGAAACCAGAACCTCTCTTCAGAAATACAGGAAATACCATTGACCCTATCATTTTATTTCAGAAAATGGGAGTTGGCAAACTTGAGATGTATGTGCTTAACCCTGTCAAAAGTAGCAAAGAGATGCAATATTTTATGCAGCAGTGGAGTGGTACTAACAGAGATAAAGCTGAATTCCTGCTACCAAATGGCCAAGAGCTAGATATTCCATTATCCTATTTCACCTCTGTCTCATCTCTGATTGTGTGGCATCCTGCTAATCCTGCAGAAAAAATAATCCGAGTTCTCTTTCCTGGAAACAGCACCCAGTATAATATTCTAGAGGGACTAGAGAAACTCAAACACTTAGACTTCCTGAAACAACCAATGGTTACACAAAAAGATCTGACTGGGAACATTGCTAGTCCAGCTGTGAAACAAGCAAAACTGAAACAAAGAACAGATAGCAAGGAGAGTCTGAAGCCTGCTGCAAAGACACCACCAAGTAAACCTGTCAGAAAGGAATCTAAAGAAGAAACACCAGAGCCTGTGAAGTCTAGCCCAGTACCAGAAAAGCCTCAGAAGGTGGAAAGCAAAGAAAAAGTTCCAGTTAAAAAAGAAAAACCAGCAAAAGTAGAGGCCAAACCAACAGTGGTGGAAAAAGAAATAGCAAATAAGGAAGAACAACTAGTGAAATCTGAAACTGCTGAAAAACAGGGCACAGATGTAAAACCGAAAATGTCAAAGGAGAAGACAGTGAAAAAGGAAGTCAAAGCAAAACCTGAAGAGAAGAAAGAGGACAAAGAAAAGCCAAAGAAAGAGGTTTCTAAAAGAGATGAGAAAACACCCATCAAAAAAGAGGAAAAACCAAAAAAAGAGGAGATCAAGAAAGAAGTTAAAAAGGAAGTGAAAAAGGAAGAGAAGAAGGAAACTAAGAAGGAAATAAAGAAAGAAACTTCAACAAAAGAAGTCAAAAAAGAAGCTAAAAAAGAAGAGAAGAAGGAAATCAAGAAGGAAGACAAAGAAGCCAAAAAGGACATCAAAAAGGTTCCTAAAGAAACAAAGAAGACAGCTACTCCTTCAAATGAAGCCAAAAAGCCAGCAGCAAAGCCTAAACCACAAAAGAAGGAGGAACCTGCTAAAAAAGAAACAATACCTGCTGGAAAGCCAAAGGAAAAAGGAAAAGTTAAAAGTGTGAAGAAGGACCTCAAAGTCAGTGGAGCACAGGCTGCCCTTGCAGCAGTTGGAGCCACAACTGTAGCAGCTGCAGAAATTACAGCTGGTGGGAAGGAGCTTGAGGCAGAGAGATCCCTCATGTCTTCACCAGAGGATTTAACAAAGGACTTTGAGGAACTAAAAGCTGAAGAGGTAGAAACAATAAAAGAAACAAAATCTCCCGTTGCACTTATAAAGGACGACCTGAAACTCACTAGCACAGTACAAAAAGACACCTTTGAGGTGCAAAAAGAAAAACTGGATAATGAGGGACCTGCTGAGTCATCTGATGAAGGCATAACTACCACAGAGGCTGAGGGTGAGTGTGAACAGACACCTGAAGAGCTGGAACCTGTGGAGAAACACAAGGTTGATGACAATGAAAAGTTTGAAGATGAGGGAACTGGCTTGGAAGAATCGTCTGAAGCAGATTATGAAGAAAAGGCAGAGACAGAAGAAGCTGAAGAACGAGATGAAAATGAAGTAGAAAAAACACGACTGGATGTGACAAAACCATATATGGAAGAATCAAGAAAAATTGGAGGTGGCTCAGAAAAAGTAATGACTCAAGTAGATGCCAATATTAAAGATGAAAAGTATACTGAAAAGGCAGACTATGAGGCATCTGATGAACGAGCTGAAGAAGACAGGGAGGAAGCAATAGAAAAGGCAGAAACTGAAGAGACTGAAGAAGATGAGGAAGACAAAGCTGAAGACATCAGAGATGAAGAGGAAACTGAAAAAACAGAAGCTGAAGAAGATTATGTGATGGCTGTAGTAGACAAAGCTGCAGAGTCTGGTGAAACTGAGGATAAGTATGGCTTACTCATAATTACACCAACCAAACGCTCAGAGTCTCAGTCTCCAGTGATTGAACCAGCTTCTTCCATCCATGACGAGACACTACCTGGTGGTTCAGAAAGTGAAGCCACTGTTTCTGATGAAGAAAATAGAGAAGATCAGCCTGAGGAATTCACTGCTACTTCAGGTTACACACAGTCCACCATTGAAATATCCAGTGAACCAACTCCAATGGATGAAATGTCAACACCCCGAGATGTCATGAGTGATGAAACTAACAATGAGGAAAGCGAGTCACCCTCCCAGGAGTATGTGAACATTACCAAGTATGAGACATCACTGTACTCTCAGGAGTTCAGCAGAGCCAAACTTTCTCCACTTCCAGATGCTTTTAATGGATTATCTGAAGGATCCAAAACAGAGGCCACAGATGGTAAGGATTACAATGCCTCAGCCTCCACCATCTCACCACCTTCTTCGTTGGAGGAAGACAAATTCTGCAAATCTGCATTCCAAGATGCTTACCGGCAACGAGAAAGTGAAATCCAAGGCACTGACAAACTAGAAATCAAAGAACCCTTCCAAGAAGATGGTGGAAGACGTAGCTCAGCAAAGAGTCCAGCTGACAGTTTGTCCCCTCCGTCACCTGTTGCCAAAACACCACTGAGTGAGCGCAGTGTGAACTTTTCACTCACTCCCAATGAGATCAAGGTTTCTTCTGAGTCTGTCCCCACTGCTAAATTGCCTGATGTACCCCAAGAAGTTGCTGAAGAGCACTGTGCAAGCCCTGAAGATAAAACATTAGAAGTAGCATCTCCCTCACAGTCTGCTGCTGGTAGTGCTGGTCACACACCTTATTATCAGTCTCCCACTGATGAGAAGTCCAGTCAGCTTCCCTCTGAAACCAGTGAGAAGTCAGAAGCTCCTGTTAGCTTTGAGTTCAGTGAAGCTAAAGATGAGTCTGCAAAATGTAGAATAAGCCCTATGGATGAGCCTGTGCCAGACTCAGAATCTCCTATTGAGAAGGTTCTCTCGCCTCTGCGGAGCCCACCACTGATAGGTTCAGAGACCCCTTATGATACATTTTTGAGTGCTGATTTAAAGTCTCCCACCAGAGATTATGGAAGTCCTTCTGAGGGGAAACCTGAAAAAGACAAATCACCCGTTCAGATGAGCCCAGCCTCTGAAGCAAGCTCTGTGGGGCTCTTCCAAGAAAAACAAGATGAAAAAAGCATGGAATTCATGGCAATTAAGGAAGGCTTCTGCCTGGAAAGGAAAATGGAGGATACAGAACCCAGCAGCTCCCAGTCTTCACTGGTCTTGGATGAGCGGAAGTTAGCAGGTGACCTCTCACCAACTCAAATAGATATCAGTCAGTTTGGTTCTTTGAAAGAAGATACCAAAATGTCTATTTCTGAAGGCACCGTCTCTGACAAGTCTGCAACTCCCGTTGATGAGGTTGTTGCAGAAGACACCTATTCCCATATAGAAGGAGTGGCTTCTGTCTCTACAGCATCTGTTGCCACTAGTTCATTTCCAGAACCAACTACTGATGATGTATCTCCTTCTCTGCATGCTGAGGTTGGTTCTCCCCACTCCACTGAAGTTGATGATTCCCTTTCAGTGTCAGTTGTGCAAACACCGACAACTTTTCAAGAAACAGAAATGTCCCCATCTAAAGAAGAGTGCCCAAGGCCTATGTCAATTTCTCCACCAGATTTCTCACCTAAAACTGCAAAGTCAAGAACACCAGTGCTGGATCACAGATCTCCTGAGCAGTCAGCTATGTCAGTGGAATATGGTCGGGAGTCACCTGAGCAGTCTCTAGCAATGGATTTTAGTAGGCAGTCTCCAGAATATCCTGGTGTAGGCTCTAGTATACACCATATATCTGAAAATGGACCAACAGAAGTAGATTATAGCCCTTCAGATATACAGGAGTCTCCTTTTGCACGGAAGATTTCACCTGTGGAGCAGTCGTCTTACTCTCAAGAGAAAGATATTTCAGAAATTATTTCAGTTTCTCAAATTGAAGCTTCATCTTCAACTTCATCGGCTCATACACCTTCCCAGGTAGCTTCACCACTGCCAGACGAAACTTTTTCAGGTGGTGTTCCACCCAGAGAGATGTCACTTCACTCTTCTTTTACCTCAGAAAAGGTGCAGAGCCTAGGAGAAAAGCTGTCACCAAAATCTGACCTATCTCCATTAACTCCAAGGGAATCTTCCCCCCTGTATTCTCCTACTTTTCCAGACTCACCTCCTGCAATGACAGAAGCAGTATCAGCTAGTCACACACCTTTGTTGTCACAGCAAGTGTCTTCTGTCAAAGCCTTTGGTTATCAGGAACCCCTATCAAAGCACAGTCCAGAACCTTCACTCAGCCCAGATAAAGAGGATTCAGAGAAAAGCAGCAGGTCACCAGAAGAACTTAGTTATTCATATGAGACCAGAGAGAAAACTACTAGGTCACCAGAGAATGTTAGCTATTCCTATGAGGCAGTTGGAAAATCTACTAGATCACCTCAAGCCATGGATTTCTCCTATGAGTCAAGCAGAAAAGCTACTAGGTCTCCTGACTCCACAGATTATTCCTATGAGATAACCAGGAACACTGCTGGGTCACCCGAGGGTGCAGACTACTCATATGAGATAATTGCAAAAAATATGGGTTCATCTGAGGTCACAGATTATTCTTATCAGATAACAGGGAAAACCACCAGGTCACCAGGGGCCACAGATTATTCCTTTGAGACAGCTGGGAAAACCACCAAATCACCTGAAGCCACAGATTATTCCTATGAGTTGACTGGGAAAGCAACCAGATCACCTGACACTATGGATTACTCCTATGAGACAACAAGGAAAACCTCTAAGTCACCAGAAGCTGTTGGCTACTGCTATGAGACAATTGGGAGGACCACCAGGTCATCAGAGGCCATGACTTACTCCTATGAGACAACTGGGAAAGCCTCCAGTTCACCTGAAGCCACAGATTACTCGTTTGAGACCACTGGGAGAGCCACCTCTGGGAGGTCACCCGAAGCTGCCAGCTTTTCCTACGAAGCAAGTGCACATTTCACTCCAAATAAATCGTTAGCAGAATCCCGCCAGGATGTTGACTTGTGCCTCGTGTCCTCCTGTGAGTATAAACATCCCAAAACTGAACTGTCACCCTCGTTCATCAACCCAAATCCCCTTGAGTGGTTTGCAAGTGAGGAACAGTCTCAAGATCAAGAAAAGCCCCTGACTCAGTCCGGGGGAGCTCAGCCTCCTTCTGGGGGGAAGCAGCAAGGGCGGCAGTGTGATGAAACCCCTCCCACGTCTGTGAGCGAGTCTGCCCCATCTCAGACTGATTCAGATGTTCCCCCAGAGACTGAAGAATGCCCTTCCATCACTGCAGATGCCAACATTGACTCAGAAGATGAGTCTGAAACCATTCCAACAGACAAGACAATTACCTACAAACACATCGACCCACCGCCTGTCCCGATGCAGGATCGCAGCCCTTCCCCCAGGCACCCTGATGTTACCATGGTTGATCCAGAGGCTCTGCCAGTTGAGCAGAGCCTAGGTAAACCTTTGAAGAAGGACCTCAAAGAAAAGACAAAGACAAAAAAGCAGGGTACAAAGACCAAGTCATCTTCTCCTGTCAAAAAAAGCGATGGTAAATCGAAGCAAGTGGCTTCACCAAAGCCAGCTACAAAAGAATCTTTAGACAAAATCTCCAGAACAGCCTCTCCAAAAAAGAAGGAACCTGTGGAGAAGGCAACCAAAAATATCTCTAATCCAGAGGTAAAGTCTCGAGTGGAAGAGAAAGATAAGGATACCAAGAATGCGGCAAATACAACAACATCCAAGTCAGCAAAGACTGCAACCACAGGTAAAGACAAATAGCAGTGCCCTAGTTTTATGATTTTCTTAGTTGTTGCAGTGTAGTTAGTTTATCATTACATCAGCTGAGAGTGTGGTTTTGGCATATCTTCAAAGAAAGTTATAAATATGGCTTGTAAATGCCACATTTCAATGCATGAAATTCACTAGTTTTACTTCTATAAACCGAGATAATTGATGTCAGTTTGCCCAGAGAGTAAATAAAATAGAAACAATTTAATACAAGCTGTCTAAACAGTTAACCACCTTATAGAATAGAAAGTACCACTCTTGTAGGGGAAGTAAAATCAGTAGCAAAGTGAACCCCTTCATTCATTATGAGTAATAAGTAGATAAAATTTTCTTTACATAAATTAATACAATTTAATATTGTGGGGGGCAAAGTCCCTATCTCTCTTTGGATGTTCTTATTACTTTGCTGGATTGATTTTAAAAGCAGCATTTAAAAATATTTAACACCAGTAAAAGCATTTTGAGTGAACTAAGCACGTACATCACATAATCCGGTCTTATGCCGTCAGCAATGACTAAACATACATAAGTTAATGTAATTTTGAATGTCTGTTGTACATTCTAAGTAGCAATAAAATATGAATTAGATTACTGAAGGAGGTATTGCACTAATCTCGTTTCCGGCAGACCTTGTTAGGGACTATTTTGGGGATACTTTGATTTTTCTGCTGTGAGGACTGATGTTTTATTGAAAGCTTCCTTACAAGGAGCAGTTCTAGAATTCAGCAGAAACAAATCAGCACTCAATTGTCCTTAGCTTCCCCATTTTTGGTAGTCCACTGTTCCTTTCTCACATCATTGTTTGCATCTCTCTAATAAAAGATGCATTTAAAAGTAGCAATGTAGTTATTCATGCTGTGCATTTCTGCAGCACTTCAGATGTACATTAAAGTCATTAGGCATATTTCTCAGGTATGTGCTAGAATAATTAGTAATGATGTAAAACTGTAAAAAAATTAGCAGCCAGTATCATAATCAGTATTGGTACGCACGATTAAAAAAGACATCAGATTTTTTTATCATCAAAGATGATAAAATAATCTCTAACTAAACCAGTAGCAGAAAGTCTCTAAATCAGGAAATCTTACCACTTTATTTGGCATTTTATCCTATGGTAAGTGCCAGGAGATGCTAGACAACTGTCAGGGAGTTTGCTGCCTTTACACTGTTCGACCCTAAACTGATTGTATTGCTCAGATAATTGTTTACCAAGCTTAATCAACATGAGAAAGCTAATAAACCATAAACTTTGATCATCTGGATAAAATTCCTGGCTGAAGCCAGATTTTTAGTTTATGCCAAGATTCAGTTTAGAGCTAAAGATGCAAATTTTTCTGTGATATTTTTAATGTGTTTACATGTTGCACTTCATTTTGACTGCAGCTCTTTTTCTTAGAACAAGTACTATATATGCGATGTACAGCAGCAAAGAAATGCTGTAGCTAATTTTTCTATGCAAACAAGGATACATCAGGCAGACAAATACTTGACTCTGTCCCTGAATTGCTTTCCAAATTTCTCCTTCCAAGTTCCTCCTTGACCCTCTTTGTGCTCACATGTAGTAGCTTCTTGATTCATCTGTAAGGCAGCCTGAGTATAGCAATTGCTATCATGTCTTGCTATGCACCTCAGATTTCAGGACTGCTTCAAATTTTTGTGGCTTCCTGTGTGATATTAGATTTTATAATCATTCATACCCTAGACTTTCAGAAAGCTTCACTTCATCAGGAAAATAATACCATCATTTAATGAATGGTAATTCAGTAATCACAGCCCTGCATAGTAATTGTTGGATAATAGTAATATATTACTAGAAGAAGTTCAGCCAAATTTTGTCACATGGTAGAGATTTTTTATTGTATTACATAGTTCCAGTTTTTCAGGTTTTTCCTGCCATTACAGTCATAATTGGGGTACAATGAAGTTTTAACATGTCATTATATGTAGGAAGGTAATTAAATAATTGGTTACATCTCACCTCAGTGGTTATAACAGTAATTAATAAATGCATGTTTTTAACCAGCTTGTGATATATTCTTTTTTTGTTTGGTTTCCAAAGGACCTGGGAATACTAAGGTGGCAAAATCTACAGCAGTGCCTCCAGGACCTCCAGTGTATTTGGATCTGGTGTACATTCCCAACCACAGCAATAGCAAGAATGTTGATGTTGAGTTTTTCAAGAGGGTGCGGTCATCCTACTATGTGGTGAGCGGGAATGATGCTGCAGCCGAGGAACCAAGCAGGGCTGTTCTGGACTCCCTGCTGGAGGGCAAGGCGCAGTGGGAGAGCAACATGCAGGTAGGTTCTGCATTCCTGTCTCAACCTGGAAATCTAAACTTCCTCAGCTGTGAGAAACCAGACCACCTCTGGAGCGGATGGCAGTGAATACAGCCTTGTTTTGGTCTGAAAACCAAACTTCCTAGGTGTCTGCCTAGGAAGGCGGGAATCCCCTTTGGAATGGAGAAGATGACAGCCCTGCACCCTCCAAATTAACTTTGAAATTAAGGGGCTTTAGGGGAAAGATACGGGAAAAGGAGTAACAGTCCTTTATTAGTATATTTAACAAGACAAGCAAACAACAACAACAAACAGAACAGAACAACCCCAGAAAACCCAGTGAGCAGTTTCTTCCCTGCTCTTTATTTAACATTTTCCCGTGGGTGCAGTTCCCGGCCGGGCGGGGCGGGTGCGGTGATTCCTCCACGCCTGCAGGGGGCGCTGTGGGCAGGGAGCGCACGGCAATGGCGGCTGGGCCCACACGGGGAGGAATGGAGGAGAGGCTTTGCTTCAAAAACGCTGGGACAGCCCGTCCCTATGCCCTGCAGGGCTCTGAGGAGCACCAAGCTGGGACTGCAGGAATGACCAGAACCATGGGGTGATACACGAGATGTGTCAGAAACTCCAGGGGTGGTGCAGAGCCGCCGTGTAGCAGAGAAAGTTGGAGCAGTATTAAAGGAATGGCGGGGCTGGGCCCTGGCAGCCCAGGGCAGAGAGAGACTCCCTTGGAAAGTGTGATAAATGCCAATCACTCGATTTTAGAAATTGATGAAAATTTAATAAAGAATAAAATTGGTTACAAAAATTAATGCAAATAAAAGTTTAAAAAGTTTTCAGAGACAGGACAAATGATGAGACAAATAAGAGCAAAGAGGTAGTCCGGACCACCGACCGTCCCCCCTCCCTCCTAGACAAAGGCTGGGAAAGAGAAGGGCACTTTTTGGGAGAAAACCTTCCCTTTTGAGCCCAAAATTTCATGAGTATGCATTCTTTATCTAAGACAAACTCGTTTTTCCAAGGGCCCCCTGCTAACCCCCCTTGGTGCCAGGGAGCCTGGCCTGGCCAGGTGGCTCTGGTGGATTCGGGGACTGGTTCTTATGGATTTCTGGTAGATCTGGTTCTGGTCTGGTTCTTATGGATTTCTGGTAGATCTGGTTCTGGTCTGGTTCTTATGGATTTCTGGTAGATTTGCATCTTTCCGTCTGAAGAATCCGAGGCGGGGGGGTTTTCTTCTTCTTGTTGTAACTGTTATCTCTGTTGCAAAATACCTCCGGGCCTTTTTCTCTTTCTCTTGAGCAAAAGAAAATATCTTACACACAATTCTTTTATTACTAAAACTTAATGTTAAAAACTACATTTACTATATTATTCAAATTTTAATACAGCATATCTATTTTTTTACCTAGCATATTGCATATAGTAAATATTTGCGTAGAGCCACACACAATATGCCTTTTTCACAGAAAGGGAAGGGGCTCAGGGATCCCGGGGTGTCCTGAGGCACCCAGCAGATGGAGAAGGACCCCCTGTGTGGTGAGGTGTGGTGTTAAAAAGGTCCTGGTGCTGTGGCCACTCTCACACAGAGCTCCCCTCACGGCAGCGGACACAGCCCTGCAGTGGTGGTGAATTCTTCCCACAGCGACTGCAGCCTCTCTCCCATCCCAGTGATGAGAGGAAAGAGAAAGCTAGGACTGCTCCCAACACCTTTTTCCCCCAGACCCAATTCTCTCCCCAGTTCTCCCGGTATCTCTGCCCTTCCCAGAGAGTTCCCCCAGGAAAAAAGTGAGAGTAACTAGCTGCACTCCTCCCCTGAGGTGTGGCAACTTCTTTTGCCTCTCTAAAGTACTCAATCTTTATTTAGTCTCCTAGCAACATATATGGGAAAAAATTCTCTGAGAGAAAGAAACAAAGGGAAGAATAGTGAACCCCAGCAGGCCTTCAGGCTGGGCACCAGTGAAACCATTGATGATGTGTGAAGCTGCACTGCACTCAGCTGCTCCCACGTCTCTCGCCCTTCAGACCAGTTCCTGGTTTTTAAAGTGGTTGAGGACTGATTTATAGGACCAGTTGGCTGTTTTATAATTTTACAATACCCCATATATGATCTGAGTTTGGCATTGTTGCAGTTCTAAGTAGCGAAGAAATGTTTCATACTTTGTAGAATAATTACATGCATTTGGAAACTTAATGTGTCTTTCCATTATGGTGCATAAGTAATCAAAATGATAATCTGAAGAGTTATCAGTGCAGATTACAACCTGATACTTCTGCTGAAAGCTACATCTCAGCACCTTACAAAACCAACATTTTATTTTAATAAACTACTTAATTGCAGTCATTCTGCCTTACCTACATGCTGATTTCCTTTTATCTATCAATTTATTCATTTCCTAAAATTCCACTCTTTCCAAAAGGGAAATATACTTGTTGGCCTGGGCTCCTTGAAAAGACATTTTGCATATCAATTGTTTCTGTGGTCTATTCAACAGGACTTCTGTTTTGTGTTGCAGGTGACTTTAATCCCAACCCATGACTCAGAAGTGATGAGGGAATGGTACCAAGAGACCCACGAGAAGCAGCAGGATCTCAACATCATGGTTTTGGCAAGCAGCAGCACTGTTGTTATGCAAGATGAATCTTTTCCTGCATGCAAGATCGAACTGTAAGAAGAAGACCACGCATCACAAGATCAAACTTCGCTTCCAGAAATTCTTCAGTTTGAGAACACCTTTTCTGAAAAATTCAACTCATCTATTTCAACTGCTGAACTATATATCTGCCAAATGCTATACTGTGTCACAGTGATGCAAGTCACTAATATCTTTCAGTCTTTGTTGGTTGCTAAGGGAAATAACAGTCTTCCCATAGTAGAGTACAAGTTACTGCGAAAATACAGATCCAGTTGCATCTCCACTGAACGTTTTGAAACCATGCACTAGCAACCCCAACTGACTTTTGCCAGGTAGAGGCATTTGTCCTCTAAAGAAACAAATAGAAATAGAGAGAGGGGTAGGAGGAGAAAGTAGTAAATTATTAGGTCTGCATTAGTCTCATGGCAATAGATGTATCGCTTACTACAGTCTGCTTATGTTCTCACATGAGAAGAAAATTTTAAATTTTTATCAATATGAGCTATCACTATGGGGATCCTTTTTTTAAAGAATTAAGTTAGCTCAAAAAAAAATATAAAGAAAGAGAACATGGCTAGGAAGGGATGTATGACCTAATCACTCATCAGCAGCTTTCCACTTTATTTTTGAACTCTGCATACTGACACACCGTTAACAATCATAGGCCAAATATGCATGTAGCCTGCACCCCATCCAGAAGCCTAAAACCTTTCTTACAACATGCAGAATTTTTGGTCTAAAGCATGCTTCCAGCAAAAGCCCACTCACTCCAGCCAGAACTGACCAGTCCACATGCTTGAACACCCATGTCCACTGTCAATTACCTGAAGCAAAATACCAAAGCAGTCGGGAGTACATACAGTAGACAATTTGCCTTAGAAAGTGACTTGAATGTACAAAGAAACTTGATGCACTTATTTTTTAATGCTGAGACAGCAAGTTTATAAAACATCTGTGTAGGATCATAGTTACACCAGTAAAGAAGCATGAGTGTGCATGTGTGGTATTAGGAACCTTATCTGACTGGTCAAATGGTTTGGTGCTATGAATTATATCATATACTAGTTATGTGAACACTTCATTGATGCACCTGGACAGCTCAACAAGGCAAGATGAGCTTTTCTTTGAAGGCTCCTTTTCGTACTGTGGAAGCAAGATTGAAGTGGTGTCCAGTATCAGAGTTACAAAACTTGGTGAAACATTTAGGATGATGGAAAAGGTTACCTGTGAGCCTGTACAGTATTCAACCTTCCTTTGTCTTAACTGATTTTATTTGTTTAATTTAAGAGTGAACATGGGAACAAATGTACAGAAGCCTTTCTTTTTAGTGCTGCGTGGACTTTTAATACATGATTTGTAACAAACATTTTCATTTACAGGTAAATGCAAAGAAAATTTTTTCAGGTGAAGGCATTCTTTTTAGTAGTTTTGTAAGATAAATGAGTAGTGTTGTCTAAGATTCTAGTGAGAATGGATATTGAGGTAAAATTTATTGAAAACAGTCAACTGTCAATACCTTTTTGGGGAGAGGGGTATGGAAGGATACCCTCATTGTAAAACTATTCTGTTGATGACAGAAAATGGGATTTGAGAAGCTGATTGCCCAATACTTATAAGATTTTAACCTACATTCTCAACCCTCATAAGATCTTGAAAAAGGATAGAACAAGCAATAAGTCCCTTTTCTTCCCTTTCCTTTCCCTTCTCTTCCCTTGCCTTTCCTCTTTCTTTCCTTTACTCCTCTCTCCTCTTCTCCTTTCCTTTCCTTTCCTCTCCTTTCCTTTCCTTTCCTCTCCTTTCCTTTCCTTTCCTCTCCTTTCCTTTCCTTTCCTCTCCTTTCCTTTCCTTTCCTCTCCTTTCCTTTCCTTTCCTCTCCTTTCCTTTCCTTTCCTCTCCTTTCCTTTCCTTTCCTCTCCTTTCCTTTCCTTTCCTCTCCTTTCCTTTCCTTTCCTCTCCTTTCCTTTCCTTTCCTCTCCTTTCCTTTCCTTTCCTCTCCTTTCCTTTCCTTTCCTCTCCTTTCCTTTCCTTTCCTCTCCTTTCCTTTCCTTTCCTCTCCTTTCCTTTCCTTTCCTCTCCTTTCCTTTCCTTTCCTCTCCTTTCCTTTCCTTTCCTCTCCTTTCCTTTCCTTTCCTCTCCTTTCCTTTCCTTTCCTCTCCTTTCCTTTCCTTTCCTTCCCTTCCCTTCCCTTTTCCTTCCCTTTTTCCTTTCCTTTTTCCTTTTCTTTCCTCTTCTTCATGTCTCCCTGACTGCTTGCAGAGGAACAGCACCACTGCTGTGTGATTTAAGACAATTTGGATTTTTTCATCTCAGAAGTTTTACCCCAATAAAAAAAATCTTGTTGCATTGCAGAAGGTCTGCAAATCTGAATTTAAGAAGGTGTAAAGGCCTCCAGCACAGTTATGTGCTGGTTGTATGAATCACCATTATGGCTGGTATTAAGTTTTACAGTGTAGTGAAGTATGACCTCATTTTATTTTCTTTACTTATAATTTATTTCAGTTTTACATTGTTAGGATATTTTTGTTTAATAGGTGTATGTTTGCACTCCTAATTTTTATGAGGGTTTTTTAATACTGGTTTAGGGTCTTGTAAATGTGGGCTTCTCATGCCCATTTAATGCTGTGAATTACTGTTTGTCAGTAGTTGGGGTTTTGATTTTCTTTTTAATGTCTTCTCCTTTTTTTAGGTTTCTCTAGCAATGTTTTATTTATTGCTATACCTTTTAAGTAGTTAAGAATAACTCAGAGTGACTATGGCACAGAAGGCAGATGGAAATGTATTGTGAAAACAAGCATGTTTGCTGGGCTCATGTCATTCACCTAAAAATGCTTTTGTAACACATAATCTACAAAGACGCGGGCAAAATTTTTGGCAGAATAGTTGTACCATTTCTACAATCCTTTCTGATTTCTCTACTTTATTATATAGGTCAGAATTCAAACTTTTGAGTGGGTGGGAACAGATTTTTCTGATTTTCTGACAACACCTGAAATGGTTCGTATCTCTGCTTTGGTAGAAAATTGTTTTAAGTACAGCAGTGGTCTTGTGACTAATCTCACTTATGCCACTCACTCCTGTCAATCAGGAGCAACTTCACTACTGTCAGGGAAGTTACAGTCATTTGATCCTACTGTAAATCAAATTGGAATCAAGCCTTAAATATGCCCAAGCAAGTTTATGATGGCTGAAGCATTTGTTTTACTTCTGAAACAGTAACGATAATCAGTTACAGTTAACCTTCACATGTACATTTGCTTTTTTTTTTTGCTGCTACAAGAACATTAAAACCCTGTTCTGGCTATCCTGAAGCATTGCAATGCCTGTTCCATCCACTCCCTTCCAAATGGCAATGGCACCAAGGTTCAACACAGCGATGAGCTCCTCCACTGGCTCCTCTTGCCCTTAATGACTTTCCTGCCTGTGGAACTAATCTACCTGTGCTAATCCTAGTACTACACAACTAGCTTAGTGTAACAGTCATCAAAATGTACTGTGTACATTAACGATGAGTGCTGTTGATCAGCATAGATTTCTAGGAGCATGGTTTGTTATTGATTACTCTAATTGTAAAGATTCAATACCTGAGTGCAAAGAACACTCCATTTCAATGATGGTATTACCCATAACAGCATTCCCAGTCATGATCTTAATGCTATTAATATAATGCTTCATGTAATTCAATGAAGAATTAACTTTGGGGATCCCATCCCACTCTTGAACTTGGATAGGGCCTCTCTTGCATGCCTGTTCAAAGTCCTGAAGTGGGCCTTGACTCATTGACCTCTATTTTCACCCCATCTTTCATAGAAATCACTTTTGATTTTTTTTTTTACTTATTTTACATACTGTGGTGAATGGAGATAACTGTGTATATGAATGTTGGGGTTTTTTTAATTGTCTATGATAGCTTATGCATTTTAGGAGAGTTCTGGTACTCTTTTACTAAGATTTAATAAATTTGTTAATTGAATTTTCAGTCCCTCCCAACACAAGCAAATGAGCTCCAAAGAGCACTTGCTGTGCATTTGGAACATTTCTTTCATGCGCTTCTCTTTGTTCATCTGTCGCCAGAGGTTCTTGCTCAGTAATAATGTTTATGAGAGAAATAGCAATTTTCTTGGTCTGGATTTACTAGAATATGAAGAAATACAATGTTTACACTTGAAAGAAAAGCTTTCATCTTTTCACTTAATAATTGAACAAAAACACTAAAATCAACTAGGGATAAGCATTTCTTGGAATGCTATTATATTATTCACCTGGTTTAAAAATGTTTGCTATTTAAAATTTAAAAAGAAAAAACTTGTTGTGACTTTACCAAAAAAAAAAAAAATTTAAAAAAAAGAGTAACTAAATGAAACAATGGCATAAAATATAGAAAGAAAAAAATTTAAGAAGCAGTTTCTCTCTACTAAGCTAAGAGCTCCAGATGGCAGGAGCTACCTCTTCAAGACTGGGCTGTAATCTCAATGTAGAAGACAAAATCTGAAATATGCTTTCACGCATTTGCATGCAGCCATTATCTTCCAAACTATGGAAAGAAAGTCTTGTGGCTGGCTGAGAAGCACCTCACACACCTCCTCTCTCTTGTTCTGAATGGTGTTTGTGTCAGTCTGCAGCTGTGTATGGTATTATGTCTTATAATCCTGCATCACTTCTATTCTATCCAGTCATATCTAATGTAGAAAATTAGTTTCCAGTGAAAGTAATATGTAGTGCTTTTATGATATTTGTGTGCAATATCCCCTCTTCCATTGAGGATATTTGATGTAAAGGAATCAAACTCAGTTCCACAATAAAATACAAAAGTGATAAAGTGGTGTTGGCTTGTTTCTTGTCTTTGTGTATGTGTGTATTTTTAAGTTCTCTCTTTCTCTAAGTCATGATTACCTAGTATATGGGGGTTTTATTCTGAAGATCAGTGTATAATTGAATGCCAGACAAACCTCAATCTCTCTTTAGAAATTGGAAAATAAATGTGGGAGGATACTTCTATCTTGTGGTGTAAAACATTACCATGGTGTGCCATGACATGGCTTCTCTTTGTTCTCATTTCTGTATTCCTCAGCAGAATGAGAAAACCCCTCATTTTCAGTAAGTGCACAGTCACCCATGATGCCAAATAAAGTCACACCAATCACCCTGAGATCTTTTTGAAAGTTCAGCAGATTCACAATCAGAAAGATTGTGCAGCTTGTCTCCACACAAGAGACCCATCCTGGACCATCACTGCCTGCTCATCTTGGTCAGCAGGGACAGAGAATTTGTGGAAGCTGAGCCCTCAGTTCAGATTTTTACTCTATAAATGTGAGAATTCCTCTACTGCTCTTGAGGGATGCTGTTAGCTCAGGCTTTCTGCCTCTGTGGGTGCTGCAATGCCTGCAGCAGTCAATGGTGAGGGCATGAAAGCAGGTAAAGGCTGGGGCAGCAAAATGTGAGGGGTGCGCACTCCCAGGAGAAGCCAAAATCCTGTGGGATTTCCTTCTTCAGACAGCAGTCTTCTTCTGCAAGCCCTTTTTCAGCTCCAAAGTCCAAGGGTTTATTTGTAGCTTCTTATGACAGTGAGAAATGCTGTACTTAGCTTGAATTGGGCTGAGCATGGTGAAATAGAGAAAAACTGTGACTAGATGAGGGAAGTCACGTGCTGCAAATCTTATATCCCAACTATAGTTCTGCATATGTGTACATCAAGGTTCTCCAATCTGTTGTGGTAGAGCAACGGATCCTATTTAAAATGTATTAAAATTATTGTGCAAAGGAGACTAGATCAAGCTTCAATCACAGTCATTTACTTGCAGCTGCATAGTGAAGTTCTGGATTTGCATAGGTGTAACAGAGGCCAGGCCAGCCTGGTGTGTGGTGTTTGGCTTGCTGCTTCTAGATGCCACATGGAAGCTCCTTTCTTAAACTTAAAAAGTCAACAGCCTAACAAATTCAATCAGCTTATGAGGCATTTCAGATGCCATGGGAACATGATGGTTCCTCACACATTTTCAGTCTGTCAAAAATGGGGAAATCTGTCTTGTGGCATCCTAGACCAGTAGAATGTTGATTCTTGATTTCTAGTGTTCTGTGGATGGGAGGAAATTTTAGCTTTTCATTGTTCCCAGGTTGTGACAAAAAAGAGGTGTTGAGGGGTCTCTGATTAACAGCTACAGTGACACAGCCATAGGTCCAGCTTATGCCCAACATTGCAACAGAACTCCCTGGCTTTCTAAAGCATCTCTAGGCCCATAAGCACTGCCCTTGTCCTTCATTCAGCACTTTCTGACCACTGACTGCTCTTGTCGCCCCTGCTCATCTTCCACAGACGTGATTAGTCCTCACTAGCATGTACCATCCTCTGTTGTGCTGTGTGTGCCTTCCTTGACACTCCCTGGAAAAGCTGCCAGCCCACAGCTTGGACAGCTGCACTCTGCTGTGACCTGGCTGGATCCTGGGCCCAGAGAGTGCTGGTGAATGGTGCTGCATCCCCTTGTGGTGCCCCACAGGGATCAGTGTTGGGCCCAGCTCTGTTTAGTATTGTTATTGATGAGGGGATCAAGTCCACCATGATCAAATTTGCAGATGATACCAAGCTGGGAGTGGGCTGCAGGGTAGGAAGGCTTCTACCCTCCAACTCCCAGTAGGAGGGCTTCCCTTTAATCAGTGGAGGGTAGGAGGGCTCTGCAGAAGGACCTGGACAGGCTGGATTGATGAGCAGGAGCCAACTTGAGTTTAACAAGAACAAGTTCTAGGTCCTGCACTTTGGCCACAACCCTGGGCAGAGCTCCACGCTGGGGACAGAGTGGCTGGACAGTGCCCAGGCAGAAGGGGACCTGGGGGGGCTGTGACAGTGACTGAACAGGAGCCAGCAGTGCCCAGGTGGCCAAGAAGGCCAAGGGCATCCTGGCCTGTGCCAGCAATGGTGTGGCCAGCAGGACACAGGGATTGTCCCCCTGTACTCATCACCGGTGGGGCTGCACCCCAAATCCTGTGTGCAGTTCTGATCCCCTCAGTTTAGGAAGGACATTGAGGTGCTGGAGCACATCCAGAGAAGGGCAGCAGTGCTGGTGAAGGGTCTGGAGCACAAGTCCTGTCAGGAGCAGCTGAGGGAGCTGGGGTTGTTTAGCCTGGAAGAGAGGAGGGTCATGGGTGATCTGGTTCTTCTCTACAACTCCCTGAAAGGTGGGTGCAGCCAGGTGGGGTCTGGGCTTTTTTCCCAGGCAAACAGTGACAGGGCAAGAGGACACAGTCCTAAGCTGCATAATGGGAGGTTTAGATTGGACATTAAAAGGCATTTCTTGACAGAAGGGGTGATTTGACATTGGAAAGCCCAGGGGGGTGGTGGAGTCACTGTCCCTGGAATTGTTTAAAAAGGACTGGATGTGGCATATAGTGCCAATGTCTAGCAGATGACGTGGAGTTAGGTCATCCTTAGACTTGCTAATTTTAAAAGCCTATTTCTCAAATCTTTTCCAGCCTAGTTAGTTCTGTGATTCTGATTCAGCCCAAAACTACCAGAGGCTGCATAATGCTGTCTGCCCTCATGATAGCAGAAGATTTGCTGGTTTTTGACTGTTAATGTTCAACATGGTTTCCACCAGGTAAGAAATCCAGAGGCAAACTACAGAACTAGTTCAGCTGGTGCTGTAGTCTGCAAGGCAATTCTTGCTGGTCCACACAGATCCTTACCACCTGATGTAGCTGCTTCTCTGCACTTCAACAATTCCAGCATTACCAACCCAGTATGAACAATTCCAGCTGGCAAGGTGGAGGTTGACTGTGCATCTGATGCCAGCTTCACTGCCAAAACAATTGCATGCCATGATTTACACATCATACTGCAGACTGGTCTATCACCTGTGCTTGTGAATCACACAGATAATTGAAATATCTGGAGATTATGCCCCAATACAAACAAAGCTGCACATACATAACCATGCCTATATGCACTAGAGTTGCATCCTGTATACCTGTTGAAATACAGAAAATAATTTTGATTGAGCATTTACAAAGCTCATGTTATTTTACCTCAGTTCACCTGTGTTATTTTCTTAACAGCTGAAGGTAAACTGAACCACTGAGCCAATTAATACTTTATATGAACCCTTCTCAAGATGCAAGTCAGTATACCCAGACAGAGTTTACAGTTTCCAAAGATGAAATTATACCAGCAGTTCACCTGTGTAAGGATGGGAACAGGCTTGAAAATTTCTTTGCCTAAATCACTTAAAGGAGGAATTGTCAAGATTTGCAATAAGCTAAATATACTGAAATCTGAATTTTGTCCTGTGCTTGTCATTGGGGTCATTGGGGTTCTAATTCTAAAGTTATTTCTGTGCCTGGGGCATTTGCAATTTGGAATGGGTAGAGTGGACTTGAGCTTATCAGAAAGGTTTAAGAGTAGCAAGACTCAGTACCATGCAATTGCTAGCTGAGTGACAACTTTGATTTCTGTGGGGACACTGGTCTAGAGTAGGAGGCAGTTTTCCACCACATTTAACATCTTAAATTATTTTTGAATTTATGTTTTTTCACTAATTTTTGACCTATACTTCATTCTCCACAGTTGTATTTTGAAAGAGTCACTCACAAGTTCAGCTTTTCAGTTGTACAGCAGTAGTTTCTCTTCTACTGTTGAAAAGCCTTTTCCTCAGCAGTTCGTGTTATTGAATTCCTGGAAAGGTAAATTTAACTTTACTCTCCACAGATGTGCTCAAATATTCAAATACACTTTGCAAGGCTGAATTGTAGTTTGTACATAAACTGATCCAGGAACCTCAGCCAAAGTGGATTCTGTTTAGTGGACCACATCTTGCATCCAGTCTAAATCAGTGGTGCAACTCCCTTTTTTAAGTGTAGACTTCAGCTTTCTGAGGAGGCAGGGGAAGAGAGGACACTTGCTAACCTGTGCCCCAGGCTGTCTTCTGTCTGTCTCAACAGCACAGTTATGACTGCTCAGGTCAGAAATCCTCTTGTACCAACCTTCACCCAGAGCTGGCAAGCGTCATCGTCCAAGTTCCATGGTTTAAGGGTGACCAGAGAACCCTGGGGTGGGCAGGGAAGCAGCTGGGACAGGCCACTTGGGGAGGGAACAGGTGCTTGACACCAGCACTGTGTGTAGGACACAGCATATGACCAGGTCTGAAAGCGTTTTGTAACCTTATCTTGGTAAGGTCAGGTGTTACCATAAATAGGGCCCATCTGTGCAAGGCTTCTGGCAACATTTATTTGAGCTGCAAGGGTATAAATATGTAATTTTCTTCTTGTGAATAATGGATAATGACCTTCAGTGCTTTGCTGGAACTGCTCTGCCAGTAACACTCAAGGGAGGAAGAGTTACATATTTGCTTGCCTCAGCAGAAGCATATTTGGTGTCTGCCATGGGTTGAATTGGGATGCTGCCTTTTTTCTCTCTTAAGAGCAAATTCTTACCAACATACCAAGCAGGCTTTGCATTTGTGCTGGCTGCTGTTTCTTTTGGCTAATATTGTTGAAGGGTCTCTCACAGACTTGGGAAAACGTGGGAGAGCTGTTAGCACTGTTTGGCATGTACAAGTCTGGGAATGCTGTGCTCACTACCACAGCCAGGTATGATTTGAGCTGCTTGTCACAGCTCAGTGACTGTGCATGCCAATGTACCACTGCTTATAGCAATGGGAGATTTTCCCCTGCCTTTAGCTATAAAAACACCAGGAGAACGAGTGGGGAAATTATTCAATAACTTCCACAAAGAAAGATGCACTCCTGTGATTTAGAAATATACTGACAAGGGAGAAACTGCAATAGCTTTAATCCTAGTCACAGCTGTAGACAAACGAAAACAGGATGTGAATGAACATTTCTAGGAGAGGTGTTCCAAAAATATGAGCTAGTGTTACTACTAAGAAAGAATTTGGTCTGTCCCCTCCAGGAAATATTTAGCCAGTCCTATCCACATATAGAAAGGTCTAGACAGCTGTCTGAAGCAGGACAGCAAGAACTAGAAATGCTTCAAAAAGCTTGAGAGCATACTAGGGAGAAAGTGCTCACTGAGTTGTGAGCTTGCATCAAACATCAAGTACCAGGGAACAGGGCTGGATGAACTCAGAGCTTTTTGTGTTTGTAAAGCACAAAGTATTTTTTAAATATGCATATATATACGCATCCACATTCTTCCCTTAGCATTAGAGCTCTTATTAAAGCAGCAGCAGATCAAAAGTGGCTGTATGATTCCCTTCCCCTCCTTCTAAACGTGGACAGCTGCATCACAGCAGGCGACAGCGAATGCAGCAGAGCACACATGGCTGCAGGCACCTGCACAGAAGGGCTTTGACTCCTTGAGGCCCAGTTTCACTCTTAGGTGCTGCTTCAAACTTCATTTTTCAGAGTAATTCAGCAAGCAGGTAAGAAACAGGTGTTGTGTGCAACACGACTTCTGCAAGGGGCCAAATAATCAAGTCTTAGATTTCCTGGAGTGGGGAGGAGAAAAGCAGGTAAGTTAAACCAAGTTAGTTGACATTCTGTTGATTTTTCATGCTGTTGCATTCTGTACAAAGCTACTGCATGTGTCTTCCTGGGGAAGATGAGCATATGCCTGAACAGCATTGGTCTCTCAATTAACTTCACAATTTGTCTTCCTGTTGACCTGGCTCAAAGCCAGCAGGTAGGAGAGAGCACCAAAGAGGAGAGTACCCTCCTCTTCTCCCTCAAACTTCATTTGCTAATACAAGTTTTGAGTGTCTTGAGATTCAGCCATATCCATGGTCCTCAAACCTCAGGGTGCCCAAGCACTTGGTACCCCAAGCTGCTTACACCACTGAGATGTGGATTCAGGGCACACACATTTATCCTCCTTGGAGAAGGAGAACAAATAAATCTGAGATGATACTCAGAAGGACCTTGAAGGGAATCAGAGGTGAGATCAAAAAGGAAGCAGCAATGAGGGTTGCTGGTGAATTCAGGAGGGTGCAGGTACACATATTGGACATGTAAGGACTTGCTAGATCTGGAAAGGGTTTGGCTAGACAAAACATTAGAAGATGGTTGCTACTGAGACCGTGGTGAGACCTTTGGTGGGGAGCAGCAGGACAGTAGCCACTGGACCATGGAGAAATATTTAGCTGGGGCCTAGGGGGAAGAAGGTCCCTGGTGTGCAGTTGGTCCAGCTGGTCAAAGTATCAAAAGTGGCTTCTCAGGGTGATACTGAGGGGCCAGATAAATGAGAGGGCTTGGCTTTTGTCTCATGTCACAAATAACCTGGGTCCTCTGCTGTAGGTCTTGGGTGCAGTGTCCTTCATCTGGCCACATGAATCTGATTTGCTGCCTGTGAAGTATTTTGCAAAGAAACCCCCTTCTCCCAAGGGAAGAGGGGGATATGGGAGGAGACTGGGGAAAAGGCAGAGAAAGGTCCTATCTACTGGTTTATGTTTTGAACTGCAGTCAGAGGATTCCAACCCACATGCCTGGAATAAAACAAAGAGCCAACCTGTAATATTCATTAACAGGCTACTCAGAGCTCACAGGAGGATTTTTTTCTCCTGTTGCTGTAATAGTGAAGTCTAAATAAATGGAAAGGAGGGGTAGTTATGGGGGAAGGGAAGGCAGCCCTGTGAGACAGCGGGGACACAGCAGCTGGCAGCTTGCTGGAGCTCAATTAGCATTAGCAGCCTGGTGTATCCACCAGCAGGCTGAGGGAGGGAGGGTGGAGGTGCCCCCAGGAAAGGCTCCTTGTGCTGCCAAGAGGCCAACAATAACTAAGGAGAAATGTGTAAAATTGTAGTGTACTGAAGATCCCAAGAGCTGATGCCTTTAGAGAGAAGCTCATACAGGAATCTGGATGTAGGAGTGATTGCAAAACCTTTGGAGCTATAATCCACATTCAAGAATTGAAATATATGGTCAAGGAAGGGACACTACATTCTCCTGTGTCTCAAACAGGAGTGACTGTGACCTCTTTAAAGCCACCTGTTTTAAGGAAATTGTTCTTAACAGCATATTTGACCTTCTATCCTTCCTTAAGGCTCCCGAACTTCTCCTAGTAATCAGAAAGCGTTTAGACCAAGAAATAGAAAAAAAAATTCAGTAGACTTTTCTCAAAAGTTTCCCAGGAGACTGCACTGCTGCACAAGGCACAAAATCATCCACTTACCTGGCTGGAGACAGCACTCATTGCTTTATGGGAGAATCTATGGGACTTGCTGACAAGATGGGGTTAAGGACGTTAGTATCAAGTTTCTTGGACGTGTAAGAGCAATCAGGCTCTGAGTGCATTTGCTGGGAATTCTAGAAAGGTATCTGGTGTATTTCATGCATGCTTTCCTACACTTAAAACAAGCTCACAGGTCTGCAGCATGTTCTCACTGGATTTATAGTGGGTTTGTTGTGTTTTATCACTGCAAAAGTAGACAGATGCACAGTAAAACTTCAAATGCTTATTTAGATCCTGTGGTAAAGTACAGCAAGGGAACTGTGCTGTTGCCTTAACAAACTTCAGGTGTTGCTCAGGTCTTCCTGTTTCAAAGGACCTTGTCCTACTATGCACTCCAAAAAGTTCCTGGCTGCAGCTGACAAGATTCAGTGGGAACGTATGAAGGGATGGATGCTCATACATCACAACCACAATAAATGCACTATGATTCTTCCCTCCCTTGCCGTTTCCTTGTGCTCCTGTGAATAGCTACATTGTTTTACTGATCTGAAGAATGGGGCATGGGACCGTGAAGGGAATTAGGTCAAAAAACTCATGAAGCAGTGCCCAGAATATAAAAGGAAAGTGCTCTGCAGTATGAGGCTCCTTGGTGTGTGCCGAGGTGATTGCACATTTTTCTAGTGACTAGAAATAGAGCAAAGCAGCACCAGAAAATGCAGAAATTTCTAACATCCTTACAGTGAAGACACATCTGAATGCATGTGCAAGTGCTAACTCATTAGGCTGAAACTCTTCATAGTTTTAAAAATAGCCTAAAGTTAGGCTTCCCAATCCATGCACAGTAGCTTGAATTTTCCAAATGGGTTGGGAAAAAGAAAAAACCCAATCAATATACATTAATCCTCTTAGTGTCTGCAGTTCAGAGTAGCAAAGGCATTCTTTCCTGTGAGAAATCCCTACTGAAACAACTTGTGTTTGAAATTCTTCCCTTTTCTTTTGTCCTTTCCACCCTCTAGACCTTTCATCACAGGCAAGCTACTCCTTCTGCCTTTGTTTCTTTGTGTTGTCTCTACCCCACCTCTTGCCTGGATGATGGCAGAAGGAAAACACATCATACACAGGACGAAGATTTCTAAACCACATGTGCTTTACTTCAGGGAACAGGCAAAATGGGATGCTTAATTTTGTCTGCAGTCACACCTGCAGCATGATTGAAGTGAAATATTAATAATGGTGAGTACTTCAGTTCACTGACAGAGGAATGCATTCCTAATTCCAGTACTAAGCAGATGCTTTAGCGAGCTTCCTGGCTTCCATTTCCTGCTTAGCCTGTTCTCTCATCTCTCCTTCTCTCTCTATCAGAAGTAATTGTAGTTCTTCCCACTTCTTCAGGGTCTGCTCATGTTTTGCAATGTCTTCTGCTTCACATTCTGGCAGTTTTTCCTTGACAAGTTGGGTGGTCAGGGTTAACAGGCTTCCAGATTCAACCTTGCCAAGTGAATGCAGTTTGGAGTACAGCTCCTGTCAGAAAAGAGATTTGGTAGGGAGTGTCAAGGAGAAAGTCAGTCAATCACAAAACAATCAGACACAAAATACTTCTCTACAAACAACACATCACTAAATTATTATTATTATAATTATTAATATCATTATTATTATTATTACTGTTACTATAGAGGCCATGTAACTATCACAGAAAAGTGTTTCAGCTGTAGTAGTTGCTACCATTTCTTGAAATGCTAGCCTCCAGAGTATTTGTCTTTTTAGCAATAAAACTGAACCAATGAAATTTCATTTTCCTTAACAACTCAAATTCTCTTCTTTTTCCAAATTCAGTTATCTGGTATTAAGATAGATCAAAGATCAGCTGACCAATTAACCACAATAAATATAGTTTAGACACCTGAGGTTTGTGTCCTGCCTCAAAACCAACTGCACTATTTCATCCACACTGCCTGCATCACCATCCCTCCCAACAGGTGCATGTCACTTCAAGTGTTCTCTTTCTAACATCACACTAAGTAACATCCATAATTTTTCTTTCCATCTTACTGTGTCTGAGGTGTGACTGCACTTACACAGATTATACAACACTATTAAAGGAAGGAAATTTTTTTCAGGGATATTCTACACTGAAACAAAGCAGAGCCTCAGTAAGGAACTCCAGTGTTCCTTCTTAAGCTTTACTTATCTAGATGTCCTGCAGCATAAAACGTTAATTCACTTAAGATGATGAATCATCAGTGATACTATTTCTGGCTTTCTGTAATCTTTAGCCTGATGGCTCCTGAACATTCTGATTAATTGCCTTGAAAGTGCAGATACACAACCAAGGAGAAGATGATACAGGACTGGAAAATTCTTTATCTCTTGTTCACTCATTAGGTAAAAACACATTTTACCAACTCTTCTTTTAAATAAAACATTTTACTCACCCCAGCACCTGCAAAACCTTTAAAGGGAGTATGTGTTCTAATGAACATTACATCTGTTATTTTCTTCATTGGAATGAAACTTGTTTTGCACTGCAGTGCAAAGGAAAAAAGATGTGGGGCCTGTTCTCCAAACAAAATGGCACTTCTAGAGCCATGCACATATCCAGACTTCCAGTTATCACTGGAAGTTTATGCACAGTGCAGGTGGTCCAGTGTTCCTCTTACCCGAGCTCACTCTGGCAATAATGTGCAAATGCACATTCCCTCAGCTCCTGTCTGCAGGTTCTGCCTTGTTCTTAGGCAGGAAACTATCCTGTCCACTCTCAGGCATCTCCACTCTTCCTTAGCCAACACAACTGCAGGCTTTTTGTATTTTACCTGGGAGGTCTGAACTGGACAGACAGCAGAGTAAAGACTCTTTAAAATGCTAGACATGCAGGTCTGAGGGACTTGTGTATTTGGTTCTGGTTTTTGATTTTATGATAAAAAATGAGGACAAAGCCAATGTCTTCAAAGCTAATGGACTAAAACCAAACTCAATAAATATATTTAGGTGTACTAGTCTCTATTTTTTTGCCATGTCAGTAAGTACACAAGGCATCAGTGAGAGAACGGAAGAGACTGTATAACTTGGGTTTGGGGAAGAACTTTGATAACCATGGCCATAGATTAGTTATATATTAGTTTAGATGTAACTAGTTTCGATCATTCACAGTCTTCCTATTAAACTCTACCAAGGATGTGCTGAAAAGGGCTGAAATTAAACAGGAAATACAGGAAACTGTTAACTAGCATGTCTTGTCTCCTAAGCCATTAGTGGTATCACTGCTATCCTGGAATACTTCCTGCTCTTCTCTTATGCATTGGTAATACTAATTTAGGAAAGTAGCAGCCTGTATGTACCACAGGTGCCAAAAGGGCACATGCTTAAATGGCTAAATCATGATTTTATAAGCAGTTTCCAGAGCTCTGCATGCAGACAAGTTACAGAAGAAGATGCATTGCTTTTGAAGAAGGTGCTCCCAGCATTTAAGTGATAAAATGTTTGCTGCCTACTGATCCTTTGACACAGATGGAAAGAATTGCCTGAAGAACACTGTAGTGAGCAGTGAGCCTCAGCATAGGGGATCTGAAAACAGGTAATCATCACACAAATGAGTGTCAGAGTGTAGATTACAGCTCTAACAGCTTTTTCTGGAAAGAGCCAAATGCCCTCAGGTCCTCTCTGTTTTAGTGGCAGCACAGGAAAGTATCCAGACCTGTTAGATTTCCATGCCTTTTTCAGGTACATTACAAATGGTTGCTCTGAAGGTTGGTATGAGACACAGAGGACATTCCAGGGAGTGCCATGGAGGAGCATGTTATGTCTAGATCAAATCTATATGCTTTTCCTTGCATTCTGAGGTGTATGATTTGTGAAATAGAACTGCAATTGCAGGAGGCAGAAGCAAATGGTTTTAAGCTCAAGGAGAAAGACGTACTGGCTAATTAATGCATGGCTGGACAAAGTGCAACTGAATTGCTCTCAGCAGCAGAAGTGCAAACCCTCTGCTGGGGTTACACAAAAGGGGCAGATGGTCTGTGCTGGGACAGCAGCTGGGAATGCACAATCACCAGGGTGACTCAGGGCTGCCACCTTCCCTCACACTTATATGGATTTCTGGTGCACTGTTCTGTCTTGTGAACTACACCTCTAAGTGTCCCAGGGCTCAACTGGGAAGAAGTAGGCTGCTACTGCTGGCCTACTAATGGATTTGAGAGAAGAATCTAGGAACTCCTTCAGGCTGAGCTGAAATGGCATTCTCACTCAGGAGCTCCTTTTCTCATCCACACAACCAGGAATTTTGGCTTATTACTGTTAGATGCCTAAATGTCACATGGCGGCTATGTCTTTCTCATATTCACACTTTTCTGGTCAGATTTTAAACATTGGACTATTTTTTGGTCAAAAGTCACTCACTGCCACACAAGGGAATGCCTGAATTGGGATTAATTATGGAATTCATGGAAAGGATGAGCTGAGAAGAAAACTACATTCTTGGCACTTGTTCCCAATTTGATATTTAGACCTCATTTTGAGCACTCTGCATTTTCTTCAAGACTAGACCATGGATAGACAACAAGAGACACACAAAAATGTCTCACTCCCTCCTTCAAAGCACACTTGTTCTTACCTAATCCACTGTAATTCATCCAGGCATTAATTACCATATGCTGAGCACCCACCAACTCCCAAACACTTCAGTTAAAAAGTTTTAACTGCCTACAACACAAGTTTAGTTATCTAAAGATTAGCGGCAAAGTTATGCAAGTATAAATTAAAGCAAGGAAAGGTGTGTGTGTATGTGTGTGAGCTGAAACCACAGGATACTAGTCTTTTACTTGTGAAATTTCTTTAGAACAGCCTGTATCCAGCACAACTGTTCAAGGTCACAGCCATCTGGCAGAAACAATGGAAACTCATGGGCAATGGAAAGAGCACTGCTCCTGGAACTGTAAGACAGGTAAGTGTCAACCTGAAGTGTTTGATTTTTACCACAGCACAAATCAGAGATGGTAAAATAAAATTAGCTCATTCATAGCTATGAGATGAGCAAATAAAATGCACATATTATATAGATGTGCCCTAATGAACAGCTTTGTGTGTTTCTTAATGCTATCATCAGCATGATGATCTAAAGATAAAAGGAAGGTGATATGAACCTGACTAAATTCTCCAGTTTGAAAGTACAAGACACAACATTCCTACATAATTTTAATGTATGCAAATGGACAATAAATTCAGGGTAGTCTCACACCCAGTACAATTTATTTTAATGAGCAAGAGCCCACACAAGGTCAGATAATAGGTCTCTAACGACATACCACTTTTGCAAACAGGACTGGAGTTATCATTTTGATGTATGAAAAGTGAAGATAAAATTCCAGCAGACAGACTAAAGACAAGTGGCCTTGAGCATTTATGTCTTTGTAGGCTGCTGTTTCCTGTTTGGAGAAGTGAAAATGTAAGGTGACATTAGTTTCAAAAATGCCAAACAAAACTCCTGATGCACTGAAGGGGTGTCAGTCTACCAGCCACAGTAAGTCAGCATCTGCATTTTCTAATATTTACCACAGAGATCTACCACAGCTCAGAATATCTGGCTAAGTTAAACTGTCTTACCTTGAATCGACTGTAGTATTCAGGTACTTTAGACTGCTCTGTTTCTTCTGACTCTGCACATTGTGACTTCTGCTCCAATTTCTTGGCTTCTTCAGACTCTGGATTAGGTTTGGCTTCCAGGACAGACTGCAGAATGGCCTCCAAGGCATCAGTCTGAACAATCACATTCATCATGGTTAGCATCAGGAGTTGGGAAATACAATCTAAGTAACACAACTGTCATGCATTCAAACAAGTTAATGAATTTCCTCGTGTTTTGAGATGACTTGTGTATATGCTAAACAGAAAACCAAATTCTAAAAGAAAGTAAGACAATCTTGGAAGATTTTTGTACTGTGCTTGGGATCTTGGAGTGTCTGACTCTCACTCACAGTCAATGCATTGCTTTTTGGGCTCTGCTAATGGATGTGTACAGTGATGCAGCTTTAGAAGAATCAGCAAGAACTGTCTTTTACAAGTTCTTAGTTATTCACTGAACAAAGCAAAAAGTACCTCTGTACAGATAGCATTTCCAGGTATTAACAGCATCTATTATTTTTAGAGTATCAGTATGAAGACAGATAGGATCTTCTATGGACCTACAGTCCCAAGGAGAGATACAGCCTTGTTTTAACACCCAGAGCAAGATGAGGCATTCCTCAATTTGTCTAGGGTTTGTAAGCAGAAAAAAAATCACAAGTCTGTTAAGCTGAGTTCTTCTGACTTGAAGTAAGGAAGATACCTCCAAAACCACACACCTGAAGATGCTGGAAGTCACAGATGTCTTGGGCTGTCTAGTATTACAGAGAAGCTTCAGGAAACAGAGCAGGTAGGAGTATCTGCTGAGCAGTGCCCTGGACTTTTGTTTGTCAGGGAAGACTGCAAGTCTAGTAGTGACATAAGCAAAAGGGAGGCTCTCCTCATCAGGGACACTTCAGGAAAAAGTACCAAGAAGAGGAGGAAAGACTTCAGTGATGTTTCTAGGCTCCAGGCCATGTGGTAGTGACATACTAAGTCACTCCTAAGCTGTCTGATTCCAGGATCAGCCTGATTCCCTACAGCACTACTAAGCCCCGAGTCCCTCAGTCAGTGCTCATGAACTCAATCCATCCATCCTCCCTGACTGAGGGCAGTACAATCCTTATTGAAATCACTGCCAGCTTTTTGGACCAGTACCACTCAGGCCATCATCTGAGGGTACAGAACACATACAATCAGCCATGAGAGCAAGAAGATGCGCTATTTCATCCTTACTGCTAAAAAATATGTCCATGAGTGGTTTCAAAAGCTTGAGACACACAGGTGTCTTCCCATGCCTGCAGACACGTTTCCTGTGACACAGACACAGGTGTCTCTCCAGGGAGGGCAAGACTTAGAAAACATACTTAAATGGTCTGTGGCAGAACACACACTCATTGCCAAGGACATGCCAGTCGACATTAGCACTGGCTCATCAGCTTACGCAGTGATTCTGTTCTAAACATTACTTCTCCTGTTATGCAGAGGCCTCTGAAGTTTGTATCCACCTTTTCATTAACAAGGCACAGACTTCTCAGGTTTTACTGAAGTTTGTTTTATGTGAAATTCCCCTTGATCAGTGGGTTATAGCATTTATACTTACAGCCTCTTTAGAGATTTTGATGTCCCCTGACAACGAGGCCACATTCTCCATCACTTGCAAGGCTCTATTCAAATATCCAGGTGTCCACATCAGTGGCATTAGATTGTATACAGCTCTTAATCCTTTTGTCAACTCCACCTTCCCTGTGGAAAAAACAAACTTCATTGTTACTGCTCCAACATCTGAATCATAATGGAACCTGTAACGTTTGGCTCTGATTTCTAGCAATGACTTGGCTTCCATGGTAAAAATAACACACTTCTACAAAGTTTCTCATTTTCTGATTGGAAGTTCCATTGCTTATTTTATAAAGGTGCCTTCTTTTTGATCAACTTCATCTAATTATGTGCTTGTTTCTCCTCATTCACCCTCATCCAGAAATTTTGCCCAGATGGAAATCAGAGTAAGTGGCCAGGTTTTCCAGTTGTCTGTCTTTGTAACTTGTAGAAGGATGCCTGAAGACCCCAGACAAATGTCTTCTTAGCTTTCAGCTGACTGTGGAGCACGTGTGCACTAAATCTGTTTCTCCAGATTTACCTCTGTGGCCTCTAGGATTTACTCACCCATAACAGCACATGTTATGGCTAAATTCTCAGCTTACTACCCCTGTTTCTGCTGAGGCTTCCTAAGAGAAAATATGGGACACCTGCCAAAAAGGAAATTTTGGTTCTTGATATAAGACAGTCTATGGAACAAGGTGTTCATTGATTTTAGCAGGAGCTGTGATGTACTGCATCACTTACAATGCTTTTCTTCTGACAGTGATTACTCAAGACCATGAAACTCATGCATAATAGAGGAAATGCACATCCCATTGTAGTTGATGCAATTTACAGTGATTGCAACTCTTGGGCTTTGATTTTGTTATTGTCAGAATAACAAATAATACCTCTTCAAGTGTAGCTTACAGGAGTTGTCCAAGCTCTCAAGCCAATTTACACTCTGGCTTTTATGACACAAAAGTATGGACGACACTCTCTTTACATGGAAGAGAACAATTTAGGAAAATCAAGGTGGTAAGAGCACAGACAAAACCTATGGACCATGGTTAAATTAAAATAACTGAGGTGCTTGAGGCCACACTGTGCCCACAGACATCTTTTACTCTCTCAGAGGTCAGTTCCATTAGCATTGGCAAGACTTTGGACTATGTGACATTATAGTAAACAGCTTTTGATCCACTGAATGTCAATGTCATGGACCAAGCATTATTGCTCTCAGACAAGATGAAGTGCATTTTTAAAATGCAGCCACCACTCCAACAATCTATATGACATTTAAAACTCTCCAAACTGAATGCCAGTTGGACAGCAAAGTTCCTGTTTGTATCAGTATCTCCACTGGATTACAGTGCTATGAAAAATCCAGCTTTAAAATTAGTTTTCACATTTATCCCCCTTTTACTGAAAATGAGATTTTTGTTTTACAGCGATGATAAATACAAATCAGCATCCTAACTCAGACACCACACATCATATTTTGAGGTGACATTTGAAGAACAAATTCCCTTTTTATTACCCTCAATAATGCAGTAGCAAAACAAAAGTTTAAAGTAAATTGTAGGCTACAAACTTTCTAGTTAATAATCATTTTGTACAGAAGAACAAAACCTATCTGCACTATATTCCACTACAGATTCAAAGGAAATTATGGAATTGTTTGTTCATTTCCCTTCCCTTCAATTCTGAATGTAGTTTGATCTAACTTCTCTTTAATACTATATAGCAAGTTATTAACAGTGAAGACTTCTAAACAGATACAGGATAAAGGCACTGCTACCTGCTGTTCACAACCCCAACATTCACTTTACAGTGACTGGTAAAATTTTAAACACAGTGTTTTCCAGGCTGTCCTTGCTCCTCTCATAAAGGTTTAAAAATTATTTTAAGATGCTCATTAACCAGAAGAGTTTGTTGTCTATAACCTTATAATGTATGTGTCATAGAAATCTGTACTTTAGGGTATTTTTTTAAAATCTGTTGGTCAACCAACAAACCAATCCCACTGTTATTTAAGAGTATCTTCTCTCTTTTGGCATCTAACCCAAACCTGCAGGGAGCCCTGAAATTGATTCTGAAGCTGTCTGATGAATCAAATTCAAATCAGTTCTACCCTGCAGGCCTACAAAACAGGTTCACTTGGAACTCTGAAATTGTCCTTCCTCTATTTCTTTTTTTTTTTCCCCTTTGCCTTCTCCATGATTACATTTTAGTAAAGCAAAGATGCCAATTTAATTCAGCCACTGCAGACGAGAGCAGAAAGCTGACAATAAGGGAGGTAAAACTTACCAAGCAATGCATAGCCATAGAGCTGGGAACTAAAACCCACAGTGTTACTTTGCTTGAGACCTGTAAGCAGTAGTGATGCTCCAATATTTCTCTCTTCTTCCCACTGTAAATAATGAATCAACTAAGTAAGTGTTCCTTAACAAACACAAATATAAAATGGCAGCAAAGACAGCATGCATGACTTTCATCACATCTTAGCAATCAAGAATCATTGAACACGTCCAGTGTTCAGTTACAGTAGATCTGTCCTGAGGAACAGTACAAATTGTACTGAGGAACAACTGTCTTTGCAGAGGACTGTAAAATATGAATGGTTGAAATTCTGCAAGAAAGTTCTCCTTACTGTGTCTACCCCTACCTCTTAAACCAAACCCAAGAACTGGTGCAGAGCATTATGAGGCACTGAATGGTATTTTGAACGGTGTATACAAATAAAATTATTATTTCATTGTTGTCTTTGAAAGGGATTACTTAAAAATGCATATTAAGTCACAGGTATAAAAGCTTGCCTTAATGACTTATGTTAACACATGGCGTGTTAAGCCATGCCTTAACACAAGGCATGTTAAGGCAAGCTTAACATATGTTAACAAAAGCCTAACATATGTTAAGCTTGCCTTAACATGTCTTATGCTCACACCACCCTTGCTTGCACATTCAGCTTTCATGAAACACTACTGACAAATGCTTATCTCCACAGTATGGATACACAAACATCAACAAATGGAAAAATGAGATTTTCATCCCTTTGCTTTTCACATACAAGTGACTGAGCGTAATTGATTTCTAGGAATGAAAAAATATCCAGTAAGGTAAATGTGCTTTTCTCTTCTTTGGTGAGAACTCAAATTACAACCCAGCTGGGTAAAACCTGAAGGCACCTGTAAAATGCATTTTGGAAGATGCTTCACATAACACAGATGAAGGCTTCATGCATTTGCCATACAGATGACAACATGCTATTAAAGGATTGTGCCAAACTACATTAAAAATGGCTTTCTACAGAGATCATGGCAGAGTCCTTTAGTGACTGAGCCCCTTCTGCAAAGATAGACTAATGCAACTTCCAAGACCCTGAACTATCATTTTGAGCCAGCAAGCTGTAAATAATAAAAATTCATAATCCTTGCAGACAGGAGAAATGTAGCAAATTTAATTTTAAAACACATATGTAATAAGAAGCAATACACCCAAAGCCAAACGGGATACTCAAAAACCTAATAAAATGCTTTACAATTCTGCAACATCACCATTACCAAGCTCTAATGGGGAGCAATATTCAGCTTAACAGGATCCTATACAATAGGTGACACATTTTTTGGTGGTAATTGATAACAGTCTGCTTTCAACTGAAGTATCAATTCACATCCTTCAAACAGGCATGCATTACACCTGAAAATCCCTGCACACCCACCCTTTCAGAGAAAGGAGAGAAAGGGGTGACAAGGGATTTAATGGTTTCCGAACTTGGTTGTTTCTTTTTTCCTTTCTTTCTTTCTTTCCTCTGCAGTTGCAAAAGTAATGAGAAAATGGAGTATTTTTCCCCCAGATAAACTTAGGGGAAATAAAATATACTCATGACTGAATGTCTAACTGACTGTACCACAACAGCTAGAAGCAGAAGCTCTGTGTATCACTCTGAATGTGGTCAGCTTACCGTATATTCAGACTTGGTTGCCAGGTACTGGTATAAAACATAGAGAGAAAGAAGCTGTGTTGATAATTCATCAAAACTTTCTTGGAGCATGATCTCTGTTACTATTGACATAGCATCTGTGGAGGAAAACAATACTTAATCAGCATAGTTTCCAATACATATCTTCCTTTTGTACCCAGTCATGCTCACTGACTCTTTATTACTAGTAGTATGCTTTGAAATAGTTTAAGAGAAAGTTAAACATTTCTTTCATCTAGAATACATCTACAGAATTAGTCTTACTCAGAGCTCTGAGTTGCTCCAACACACTGCAAGAAGGAATAATGGGTTGAATAGCACGAAACTACAGCCAAGGAGCTCTGAAAATCATCTTAGCTCTACACACTTCACTTGGCTCTTCTTTCCTCGGCTCTTCACTCATTAAAAAGAATTTTAAAATTATTTCTTTGGTCTTGTGTTTTGATTACGAACAAGAGCAGACTGGCTTCACTTCATTAGCCTCAGGATGACAGGAGAGTAACAAGGAGCAGAAATTTTGTCACAGATCACCCACAGTGGTCTCTCTATTCAGCAAGCAATGCTCTAGAGGAGCTCTACATGGAGTTTTAGTGACACTCCCTGTCAGGAAGGACAGTTTGTAAAAAGGCCTTCAGTTTCACATGGAACAGATATACAGATAAAATAAGGGAGAATTTAAAGATGGAGGAGGTATGCTTCAAAGTTAAAAAAAATACATGTATTAATTTGTTGTTTAGCAAAATCTTTCTGTTCCTTTCAGTCATGTGTTTTATAAGAGCTTTATGCAAAGGAAAGCTTACTGCAAGTTTACAGTACTGGAAAACCTCAAGTGAAATTAAAATCGGTCATCAAGATTAATATCTGTCATCAAACATGAGAGGATCCCTCACCCAAACACTTAAAGAGTCAAAAATGAAAGGGAGCCCCAGTACAGCAATTCAGAATAGATGGCTTGTTCCAGTGACAGGCAGAAAGCCTACACAAACAGTTTAGATAGCTTTCTGAACAGCAAAATTTATGGAAGATGAATATCAACATGAATTTTGATTCTGGTAACACTAATTAATTGTCACTAATAAGTCCTATCATAACATTAGCACACACATCAGACTTGTAAGTGAAGAATATACACTTCTTCACTTGCACTAGGATTAGTAACAGCAGAAACTGAATCACAGAAGCTTCAAAACTATAAAATGAATAAAATCCCCACAAAAATGAGACAAAAACATGCAAAAAATACTTCAGGGGAAGGTGAAGTTCTGTTTTATGATGAATTCAGAAAAGATATGGCTACAAGTTTTTGATTCAAAGAAAAGCTCTGTTAATGTAAGAGCATACAACTAAGGATGCAGTATTGGTATTTTCTTACCTTCATATTTCTTCTGCTTTATAAAGCAATCCAACAAAATATTGAACGTAAAATTATCTGGAAAAATTCCATACTGAACCTGAAGAAAAGAAGGAAGAAAAGTTCAGTGTGGAAATGTGCTGTTCAAATCTTCCCAAGCACAGTGCTGCAGAAACAGCAGAACCACAACACTGCAATGCAACACCCAGTCAAAGTAACACAGGAGATCTGCATGGCTCCTGTGATGTAGGTGCTCCAACTTCTGATGCACTGGATTTGTTTCTGCATTTTATCTGAGCCTTTCAGATCAGGAATGGCACTGCCTGTCACATTATTATGCCTCCTCTGCATTTAACAGGGTTTGGACACCAATGCTATTTAAAAGCAAAAAGCTTTCTGAGAAAAGAGAGGATTTTAAACTTGTAAAAAGGCTATGGTTAACATTCAAGTGCAACAGTAATTTGTATTTTGACAAAGAAATCTGAACTTAAAACCACAGTCTACATGACCTGGCTGTAACAGGAACTCCTGTCAAGCCACACTTGAATCAAAAAGCTGATCAAATATATTCATGTCTCTCCCTTGGCATAACTCACCTTGTTTTGTATTGTGTATAAGGCTTTATCTTGAGCACCATATTTTAAGCACTGTCTGATCCAGCTGTGAACAGTCCAGTCTCTCAAGTACCAAGAATTTGGGCTATGCCGAAACCTGAAGATGAAAAATAGTTCTGATGATGATATGACTGCTATCACAGAAACAAATTCTGCAATCAACCAACTATAATTTTCCAAGCTTCACCATTCATGAAGTCAGATATAAATTCTCCATGTCTGACTTCGCAGTGAGTCAGTGCTCTCTAAAGAGCTCCAGACAGCCCTTTCAAGTAAGAGAAACAAACCTTTGTTTGAATCTGACCTTTTCACAAAGGCATAATATTTAAACTTCTCATTCCACAATGAAAGCCTACTGCATTTTCCTGAAAAAAAACTCCAAAAATAACAATTTGGTATACTTACGGCTAACTGAGACTCGTATAAATACTGTAGTATTTTTTTTACCTTGTCCTTATGATTGTGTAAGATTGTACTGCATAACATTTTGATGTATAATATTGCTAATCTTGTCAAAGAGCTACAACCTCTGATCAACAAGTATCAGAATCAAAATATAACTGCATCTGAAACTTTGGAGCTTGTGTAATCTTGTGTCTCTCACCCTCTCTACATCATGCCTCACTTCACCAGTTAAGAATTCATTATGCTTCAGCACAGGTCATCCCTGGGCTGCTGCACGCTCCATTTGCCTTAGAAATGCTGCATCAGTGAGGCATTTCATGCACGGGGAAACTCTGCTGGAAAGCCTTTCCCTGCCCCTCTGCACTGGTTTAACCTATTCTGAGACACCTCATGATGACTTCAGCAGTCTTCCAAGGCACCCCACTCCAGTGCTCAACCAACTAGTAAAATCAAACAGTTTTAATTTCATTTCCTCCTTATTCAGACACATGAACTTTGCTGCATATTTGAAGAAATGGTGACAACACGCACATGGAACTTCAGCTTTGGCAAACATTCAAACATCAGTTAAAAGTTCAGTGGTAGGAGCTGCTGCTTTGGTCCTGAGCTGAATTTCACACCCCCATGTGCAGAGATGCATGCAGTCTTTCTCAATTCAAATGAAAACTGATCTCAGTCCCCAGCACAGAAGTGACTGCCACTTTCTGTAAAGAACACCAGTGACTGAGCTGGGCTCGTGTGCAGATGCTTGCAGCCCCAAGCAAAGCTGCAGCACCGTTTAGAGGCAGGGCTGGCTCTTCCATCTGAGTGAGCATGCTTTCCAGAACGTTTACAGATTAATGTGGCCACCAACCCTCTTTCCCCCTCAGTAAATCTCTTGTCTGTCACTGAGGGCTACACAGATAACCAAGCCTGGAAAAGTATTGCAGCCTAGAGAGCCTTCATAACAAAGAAGGCAGCCATGCCAAAAGTGGAGCTTAACAACTACAGTGTCTAAATACACAGTTTTGTAAGTGGCATATAAAATCTCCCCATTAAATCAGAATTTAATAGAAAAAGAAAAGCATGCTTTGAATATTAAATTACAAGCATTCATTCTGTTGCTGTAATTGCTTTCCATTTTCTTCTCTCTGGAGTTCAGATACTGAGAGGAACAAGAATGTATATTTGCTTTAATTAAAGTCCTGTGTCATGGACTAATGCTTTCAGGAAGTATCAATTACAGGAATTTGGATTTAATAATATTTTGATGAAAAAAATTATCTAATTGCTAGATTCTTTCACCAGCCATTTAAGAAGGGTCAAGCTGGAACACCAGCACCCAACAATAATGCGACCAACATCTTTTACAGTTTCATTAAATGGTTAATATTGTTTCACAAGTGGAAAACAACAGACCTGTCTTTCAAAAAGCATGACATTGATGCTCTCAAATACTTAGGCTTTCTACTGATACAATCTTTGCAAATGAAAAGCAAGTATTCAAAAAACAACAACAACAAAAAAACCCAACCAGCTGTTCTTAATGCATTTGAATATTCAACTTTTTTCAAAGCTCTGTTTATTCTCTTGAGTATACCACAGTGAGAGAGAGCACTCCAACACTTCCTGCACCTTGGGATTGCTAAAGCTTACTGTAATGAAAACTTCTAGCTTTCAAAGTAAAATTGGACTTGGACAGCAAAAGGCCTAACAGGGATGCAATACAGCTGAGAAACAGAATGAAGCTGATCCTCAACCAACACTCATTGCACAAATTAAGATACACAAAATCCAGAGGTGTATTACAAAAACTTGTAAAAAATCTGCATATAAGCTTTTATAGGGCTGGGACGTGTGAGTATGTGTATGTATGACAACTACAGGATCTTTCAGATATAATTACTGTATGCATGTTACTATTAAGATTTATATGCTGTTCTTTATGCTCAAATCGGGTTTTGCCTGTCCTAGGTGCTATGCTAATGAAAAGGAAAGAACTCCTCAATGAAGTAATTTTCTAGTTAATTCTAACAATTAATAATAACTCAGCTATAATTATAAGTCATGGGAACAAACAGAGGGGACTGATGCATGAATGCAACATATATGCATGTACAAATCCCTCAAAACTAGATACTTCCATTAATCCATGATGTGGTAGGAGCATTGGAAGTGAAAGGAAAACAACTACATTGCAATCTTTAATTGTTTCTGATCCATATAATGCTGGGAATGCTCTGTCTCTATTGTACTAGCTGACAAGAGAAACCAACAGAGTATCTCTTTTTTACAGTTAACCTACACTAATCAACAAAATGTTGTGGCAGCCACTTGTGTTTGAAATGGAATCAGGAAAAAGAGGAGGTTGCTCATCATTTTGACAAGTATTAACATCCTCCTCCTTCTCTTTGTCCACCAAACAGGATATAATTAAGCAAGGCAATATGTTCAGGGACAGATGAAAAGACAGAAGGAAGTTAAAACTACAGAAAAAAGAGGATTCTGAATGAATTAAATAAAGGAAGCCTCTAGCAACTGCTGTGTGTTTAATGGAAAGACCAGAAGGTTATCTTACAGATGCCTGGTGCTGAAACTCATTTTTCTGGGAACTAATAAAAACCTGAGAAGCCCAAGATTCTTATAATGTGTTCAGAAAAGACAAGGAGAAACTGTAACAGTATTAGAGAAGCTCTCTGCTGGTACACTTTAATGTTAATGGCTAAAGAATCAATATGGTCATCCTTCCAGTCATTGAACTGAGAACATCTGCCTCCCACAGGGAATAAAAACAGAAGTATCTGTAATACAGGGAGATCATGAAATATCAAGGTCATTGTGAATCAAACAGACAAAATGCAATACTCTAGAATTCTCTTTACTCTTAAAAGTTGTTCAAAGTTTGCAGTCTAGAAACTTGATTTTCATGTTGCTTTGTACTTGCAAAATGATTTTAACTTGGAAGACATACAAGGAGTGCACAGCCTCAGTACAAGGCATACAGAACATTTTCAGCCAAGCAAGTACACTCTCTTGCTCACAAATAGGCCAGCACATTGGGCTACACTGTCAGTTTTCTAAACTACTGCATAAAGCCCTACTGCTCGTTATTTTCAACACTGCTGGGGTACTCATGCTGTGTAAAAGAAACCAAACAAAAAAGTTTAACAGATGCTGACTGAGAGTGCTTCACGGGGTGCTGTACTACTGCAGCAAGCATGACTTATTTATATTGGTGCCCTCACACACTGCAAAAAAGCTGAATTCCTGCCCTACTCACTGATTTTGGTCTTGCAATTTTGTTTGTGCCATCAAGTGGTGATGCTCTCTAGCTGCTTTCACACACCCTGTCCTCTCAAGGGGAGTAATGCAGCAAACCTGAGAGCAAACAGAACCACCCCTTGCTGGTCTGCACTCTTTTCCCTACCTTGATAGAGGGACTTCATTGCTTTGGGGACAGTCACAAGTGAGGAAAATGGTGAAGGAAAATTTGCCGCATTACAGAAGAGAAAGTGCTGTAAAATAAACATATGAGGAAGAACTCTGCAGCGCTCTTCCTGGTAGTACAGAGGAAAAGCCAGCTCAGCATATCGGTTCCCATTCTTTGTTCATCAACACTTCCATTTTGTACTCTCTGGCTTTCCAATTCCTGGTACTCCCAGAAGCTATCCTTGTGCAAGACACTGTATTTTCTCTTCTTCATTCTCCCCTGGTTTGTGAACCAGAAAGAAGAGACCCCTCCTTTCTCTCACCTTTACCTGACCTAATGAGAGAACATCTTGTAATGATCCACACTTCTTGCACTTATCTTTCGTACTTCTTTTAGAACTAGAGAGAAACATGGTCTGCATGTTCATATACCTTTAACAGGCATGGAGGGTATCACATGTTTTCTCAATTCTACAAAGTCCTGATGCAAAATGTAAAGAGACTTAAAATCAATAAATATAGCAGGAAATGTCTCTGCAAACCAGGAAGAAGCTATCTCAATGGAAAGAATAAATCCAAAGCAACTCCACATTTTACACGAGTCATACAAGGCCGAGAAGCATCTTAGCAATGCCATGTTTTTTTCTTCCCAGGCACATTTTTTTCAGCTACAGTGCATAATAATCAAGTGGATTCCAGGCAGGCTTAGCTTGGAAACTGGAAGGCTGTCACCCAAAACTCTCCCTTTGTTTGTCATTTCAAGCCACAAGCCTTGGGGAAAACCATCTACATTTTAAATGGACCCAGAGGCATTGCTCATACGTCAGTGTCAAAGAAAACAATCCTGGAAAAGCAATCATTATTGACAGAAATTTCCTGAAACAATTTTCTGTTCCCAAATGAACAGAACTTTATTGTTCCATCTCTTCTTTGCCTGCCATTTTAGCTTTCACCTTTTTTTTTTTATGAATCTTTTAAAAATTTCATGTGTAAGCCTACCAGTCCTATAGGAAATTAACTCACACATTAACTGCCTACAGTCAAAAAACAGAGAGAACACATTGCTTTTGTGCTGAAATAAAAAACTAAAGTAGTATGTGTACTATAAGAAATCAATTATCAAAAATAGTAATAGATCCCACTAAAAAAATCAGACATGACAACTGTAACAGAGCCTAGTCTAAGGCTCTTACAGAATCTTACACAAGCACAATCCTACACAAGCAGACTCCCTGAAAAAAACCCCACATTCAGGTCCTATTCTATTTTAGTTTTTATTGACTTTCCCCATCTTTCATTTTGAACGAATTTAATTTGTTTGCTTTGATGCTAAAATTAATTCTTCTAAATTGAGCTTTCTCTACCTCCAAATGAATTCATATTTCATGCACAACATTTTTTGTTCAAGATCTGCACAGAGCTCTTACACCACTGATGCATGTCTGATGATGGCCCCAAAAGAGATCTAAATTATCAGATACGGAGAAACTGCAGCACAGAACCACAGTCAAGGCTGAGCAGGAGACTTTAAGGTTATTTTTAGTATCATGTCTTGTTTCATGTTATACCACATTCAGCTTTTACTTCCGTTCACTTCAGTGTTGCAAGTTCACCATTTTCTTAACCCTTAAGCTTAGTAATAAGACTAAATTTGGAAAAGGAGATATTTTGACTGGAACTTACTATACAGTTATTCAGGAAGACTCAAGATATCACCTGGGTTACCTTTGTCTTCCAAAAACTGAAGGGAGGAAATTAATTCACTATTCATTAGTTTCAGGGTAGCTATTGCCTTGCTCAAAACTACATTCATGCACAGAATGCTCAGCTTCACAAAGTCTCTTTCTAACAATAACTATCACATAGCATTCACCATATAGGAGCTAGGATGTAGTTTGCTCTCTACTGACCTAACTATTTTGATAGTTTTTAGCTGAGTAACAGATAACAAACTGAATTTCTGATACAACAAGCATTTCTACCCATTGCTGTCACCTCTTATCACTAAATGCTCTTCTTCCTTTTGATGAATTTAAGGCACCTTCAGGAGTAAAACATAAGGAACAAGCCTTATTACATTAAAAGAAAAAGCAGTATGATCAAAGAGCAGCAAAATCCTAGATAAATATTATAAATTTAAAAATAATGTATGAATGGACAAGCAGTTTATCACAGCATGAAATAAATGCTTTGCTAATGCATAAACAGATGTAAGAGCCATCACAAAAGAAATAGCATTACAACAGATAAGGAGCCTATGGCAAAGTTTGAAGCGAGTTACTGGTATTCTTGGTATTGCAGTATTTTAAACAACTGCTGATATTCCTGAAAAAGTATCTGAATTATTTATCAATCTTTCCATCCAAAGGCAGCCAACATTACAGAATTGCAGCGGAGCTGGTCTTCCAACCTTCTGCCACCAGGTTCCACCAAGCAGCCTTGAAACCCCCTATAAATATTTACAAAGCACAAAGCAGCAATCCTTCAGACTGCTGGATTAATATCCCACAGGCTCACCTTAAATGCCTCAAACCTTTATTCTAAGTAGTTCAGACTGAAAAAGCAAAGCCAGGACTCAAACAACATGCACTCAGTACACTCTCTGTCCCTGGGAAAACTCTTCTGGGCTGCTAAATGTGTTTCCTAAAAAGCTCTAGTCATGTAGACTCAAAGTACTTCAGAATTAAGCATTCCCTGGCAGAACTCCAGTGAAGTTCACTTCTAAGAACATGAACTAGTCTGTGTCAGTTCGGCTGAACATGCTCTGTATGCCTAACCTAAAACAGGGTGACATCAGCCACAGGCCTTATCTAGGTAGAAACTACAGACCTTAGCATTTAAAAATCCACTATCAACACGATTCCTTGTTCTAGGTTAAAGGGAAGGTCACCAGCTAGCTCACTAGGAATGGACATTTGGGGATCCTCAGCATGACTTCTAAGTGAGAGAACACTGTTACCAAGAAAAGGTGGTGATGCCTTCTTTAGTTTCATGAAGAACCCAAATTTATCACATTCAGTTTTATTTCAAATGCAAGCTATGAATAAAGTAACCCCCCTTTTCGACTTAACAAAATGATAAAGTGAACTGCAATGAAGGAAACCTAATAAACAGTTTTTTTAATACAGTACTTGTATTTTTGTTCTCTTCCCAGGATAATAGTTACCCACCAGCCTTCACCTCTCCCACTCCTTTTAAAAAGAGACAATCAGGAAAAATCTGGTTTTCTTCTCACACACATGAAGAATCTACACTATTTTCACCATAAAGATGAAATTCACTCAAAGAGCAACAACTAAGAAGAAAAGGTTGTGTGATAATAATAACAATAATAAAAAGCCCAACATCTCTCCACACTATTGACTGTAAAGGACAAAGCACTCTGTGACAAATACTTCTGGACTTACAATTGAAATGATTGGTTTTGAATATAAATGTCACTAACACTGTATAGAATGTACCACAGGCTGAGAAAACACACAGGGAATGATGAAGTGAGCTGTTGCTATAGTGATTCTGATAAGATTCTCTCAAGTGCCTCTCCTTGTCCCCATGCAACCATAATAAAGACTAATTTAAAACCAACTCTTCCACTAATTATATCTTTTTCCGGTATCCTGGCATACAAAAACAGACAAATTAAAAAACATAGATGATACTACAATTCTTGCTTCAGGGGATTTTTTTTATTCTCAGCAATTTCAAAGTGCATCAGGATAAAACTTGCTGTTTCAAAGCTCAACAAAGGGTCAGTTCTGCGGGATTCTTTTACTTGGATCTCTGAAAACTGATTAACACAAGGCTGTAAAAAAAGGAACATATCAGTAAAGCACTCACTTGATTGTTGCCATTTTACTAACTCAGCTATGCCTGTCCTTACTTCAACAAATTAAACCTCTCTGAAAGCTGGTTATAACACAAGTTATCAACTTATTTCTAAAAATGAAAAAGAAATTATTGCAAAAGCCTGCTGGCAATTTCTAGTTACTGTTATGACCTTTGTACCCCTCTCATTTTGCCGAGTGACTGCCCACTAAAGGCTGCCAGAATGTCAGTTTCCAGCAGAAAAGTAGCTCCCACTAGTTGTGTTTTGAAAGTAAGTTTAAAATCCTTTGTGTACCACACTATACTTATATAATGGACTTTCTTCAAGCACAGATAATTTTATGTCATTTGAGGGGGTAAATTTCTTTAAAGGTCATCAGGCCTAGTTTTTTTAAAATAAATTACTACAGATATTTTAGAAAACCCCCAATCTCTTAGCTACCAACTACTGCAAGGATGTCACAGTGAAGCTTGCTTTCCAATAACTATTAATGATGCTGGACAAAGATGTAGCACCAAGGGCTTTCCATGCAGACAAAACAGTGACTTTGTGATAGTTCAGTGTCAGAGGGAAGTCCATCACACATCAAGGTGTTTCTGCCTTTTAGCACTAAGCCTAAACTATGACAGAATACCCCTTTCATGCCATATTCAATAGGCATACTTCATTCATAGGTATAAAAACTGCTGTCAAGAAAAGTTTGCAAACCATGACTTCTTGATTTTATTGCAGGAAAAAAAATCTCAGCCTTTATCTAGTCATTGCTATCAATGTATTTGCAAACAGCAACTTTTTAAAAACGCCTCACATTCAGTGTAAATTTAATGTGCAAGGGCAAAATTAATGTAGTTTTGTTAGAGACCTAATTCACTCAGAGCTGCAGACTCTATTTTAACTCTGTTGCACTTTCCATTTATTTGACTCAAATTCTTTATGGTTCACAAAACAGCTCCCAGAAATACATCACACATTAGCTTCAAACTACTGTAACATTACACCAAATGACATAACCCTTGACACTTTTCAGTTTGATCACAGCTGAACTTGCACAGATCATAAATGATGTATTTCTGTCTTGAATATGTCAAGGGCTGCAATACAGAAGTGTACAAGCCAAACTGTTTATTCTGCGGAATTCACACCACATGCAATCAGAGCAAAAAAGAGGTGTTGGGAAGACAGTGCTTCAGGAATACAAATACTGAATGGATCTCAGCAACCAGTTTAAGCAGGGGAAGAGTCAAACCTTGCATTTGCTGCCAAACACTTCATAAATTGGATTTGCACAGCTCACATTTCACCTTTTCAGTTTTGCTGCCACAGGCACAGAATTCAAGTTAGCCTGATTTTGACCTAATACCTGTGCTCTCCACATTTTTCACTGCTACAGTGTGATGTCCTTGTGTATTGCTCTCCTTCTGCACCCCACGAGTGAAAGAAGGCTTTCATATTAAATGTAAACAACTAAGAAGAGGACAAAAGCCCTGACACCTGCAGTTTCAGCCACAGTCACTCAAAAAGACAACCATTTCCAAAAGGCTGACCATTGGTGAATGGTCAGACATTCACAGACATTCACACACATGAAGAATCTATACTGTTTTCACCACAATCTTGGGTGAAAAGGCAGATCTTGACTACCACGCTGTTCATCATTATACTGTTTACTTTTCATGCCATGTCTCAATGAGCAACGCTTGCTGGTATTTATTTTTTCCAACCACGCATTTTCTTAATAAAAATACTTTTAGCAATGGGGAACAAGAAATGCGGAAGCCCTTTCCACATTTTTAGCTGTTCTCTAACTACAGCACCCAATCACAGTTCTTCTGAGGCATCTAATTTTCATACTTCTTAGTATATCTAACTTCTGAGACCAGTGAGACCGAAATGTCCTTTGCCTCACTGCAAATGTCAGTCTCAAAGAAAAGCAACTACATCAAGCAAGTATATCAAGGATAAACATAAAAGCAAGTACATCAAGTGTTTCGTACGTCAGTTTGAAATTTGTGGGCTCTTACCAACTATATGATTGTTTTACTCTTATTCTTTTCAGAAGAAGACTGCAGTCAACTCTGTTATTTAAAGAGAGACAGCAGGTACCTCTCCTTAAGTACTGAATGTACTGTAGGACAAATGCTTCCTTGCGTAGGTAGCTGCAAGCTGCACAGTAAAATGAGGTCGCACAACCCAGAACATGCAGAGGATTTCATAATGCAAAAAAGTATTTTGTTTTTTCCCCCTTTTTGAGACAGGAACACATCCAAGATTGCTAGTTATAAATATAATGGTCACAGCACCAAGCCTGCCAGAGTCCAGTAAGCACTTGGACAATGCTCTCAGGCACATCTCAGCTGTGATTTTGGGGCTCCTGTGCAGAGACAGGAGCTGGGCTCAATAAGCCTGACTGGTCCCTTCAAACTCAGCATATTCTGTGATAACTCACTATTGCTTTTGATTCTGCCAATGACTGGCCCACAATGCATGGCCAGGATGACTTGCCACTTTGCTCTTTTACAGTGGCATACTCAGACTTTGTCTTTAGGCTCTGGATGGACATTTACAGCACCAGTTCCCCAAGACACGATACAGAGCTCTTATACATGTCATCTTACACAGTGCACAAGAGAACAGAGGAGACAGAAGAGCAGGAGAAACATAACAACTATGTACTTTTATGTATTGCACACCTTTTAGTCTGGCTTTACTTCTCCATAACTTTATTTCTTCATAACTTTCAAAACAACACAATCGTATGTTATGTAAGAAGAACCTGCTGCTTTATGACTTAATCTGGGCAAGGAAAATCACAAAAAGAAGTTATCACTGCAGGACAGCAACTTCAAAGAAGACAAAAAAAAGAAATCCTTCTGCTGGTGAAGTGGCCTGTCCCACTCCTGCTGCACATGCTGTGCTGCCATGCTGTCACAGTAGGTGCTACACCTTGTCCACCCCCAGTCAGACACACGAGCAGCCAGTCTGGTTTGTCAACTTTGGCACAGGCAGTGCAGACAAGGGGGAGGGAGATGCTGCCCGTTTTACACCCAGCTGTCTGCTGCCAGGGGCCATCTATTCAGCTGGTAGCTCGATTTAGTCCAGCTCTGCTCACTCCATAGTGGAACCTTGAAGAAAGGAGTATTTTCCCCCTTTTTCCAATTAAAAAAGTCATTACAGAGGAGAGAGCAGAATAAATACCAACGTAAAGAGGATCACCGTGAAGTTGATTTTGGAGGTTAAAGGCAGCTTTATAGCCACAACAATTCTTGATAAACATATTATCACTCATAAAGGTGAAAATCTGCTTTGGCAAATCCAGATGCCAAAATTTGTGTGCTTTTAGCCTGACAAGTGCTAGACGGGAGAGAGTGTGGTGGGTGGGAAAATAACCAAAATCTCTGTTCACTATTCAGCATGAGAAAGTAATTACTAATGGATCTACATTTACAGCTGAGCAAATAGGCATTTCTATCAGCCCTTCTCTTGTATATCCCTTTCCGATTTTAACAATAATTCCAAGAAAGCATTCTTTTTTGCTGCTTAAATGCTCCCCAAACTAGATCCTGTGTCTAATCCTCACCTGTTCCAAAGAGAAAACACACAGTTTCCCCAGGCTACCAGGGACCAGCCTCAATCAGCTGAAGACCTGGCACAGCACACACGCACATGATCATTAATTAGATGAAAGCTGAGAGGCAAGGACAACCCCGGCACCTTTCAAGGATGTGCAGTCCAGCATCCCACAGAGATGCATCAGTGGTGGGGATGGAAAACAACAGCTGAAAGCAGCCACAGTGTTATTCCTGAAACAACCAGCTCCACATCTAATTGAGTCCCTCAGGCTTTCAAACTGATGCAGCAAATGGAAAACAGAGAGGCAGCTGAAAAGCCTGGGGATATTCTCCTTCAGGGACAGGGGCACATCAGGATTTTAGGAAACAGGTAAGGGGATAAAATCAGCTGACAAGAGAGACTCAGACTTCTGCCTAAGCTTTTTCCAAACCCATGCTGTTCTTCCATCCCACAATGCCCTCCACAAAAAACACAAAAGAAAGGTAAGGAAGGGCTATTCAGGGATTAGTCAACTTAATTACAAATCAAGGATTTACCAAGTAAATCTCAGAAACAGAAAGAGGTAACAGGAACTATGGCAGAAGGAACTGCTGCAGGTAGCTCAGCAGAGTGCTTGGTACAGAGGAGCACAGAAAATGCAATTGGACTCATTCCAACAGACAATACAGATACATTTTTCTGGAGCATGCAGCTTTAAAAATAGCTCACTATTAAAGCAGCATTTAAACAACAAAAAAAGCCCCAACCAGCTAAGCAAGCAACCAACATAGCTACCCCACCAACAAAAAAGTAAGCACCCTGAATGACTGTTTTGGTTTTGGAGTTTTTTTCCATTTTGCTACTGAGCATCTTATATTCAGAAACTTTCACCTTAACTTCCTGTTTCTGCTAAACAATAAGAATTATAACCACGACCTTTGCTTATCTACTGATTCAATATTCCTCTATTCAATTACAGCAAAGCATTATTTTTATGGGTCTGTCTGCAATCAAGCTTCTGCCCTTAGGGAGAACACTTTTTCACGGGCACAAATGTATATGCAGAAATAAGCCAATATACAAGCTGCATAAATGTGCCTACTTATTTTCATTTTTGTTCTGCACTCTAATCTTTTTGGACATTTCTGAAGATGGAATTATTTAGAAAAAAAACAGAACCACTGAAATAGTGTAACATATAGGCTTTTCAAATTTATTTATTATTAGGACCAAAAAGAAATCTACAGTGCAGTGGAAATAATAACATAATTTTCTAAATGTCGGGATAACTGAATGTTGATGTACAATTCTAAAAAAGCACTAACATCACTTTTTTCAAATAAAAAGGCAGCTATACTTGAAAATTAATATGCCCAGTCATTTACAAGCTAAAGAAAGATGCATGCTAATGTAACCTACCTCCTCTCCATCATAATAATTTTTATTTGGTTATAAAACCATTCTGTCTAAAATGGAGTATAACAAAACAAAGTAAGATCAGATCTGTAACTGTGGTGCATTACCCCATTTCTTAACATGGTCATCTTAAATGTTCTTTCCATTTCCAAAGGCTTTCACCTTCTGAACTTATATCTTGCCATCTTAACACTTGCCATCTATTACTACATACTGTGCAGCAATGTGCATCAAAACCACAGACAGTCTGAGCAAAATAGATTGTACTGGATGCTCTCTACTGTATCATATTACTAAGCTGAACATCTTCACTGTTACCAACAAAGCACAGAACAATTTTCTTGAATATGGAGTCAAGTTAGATGATGTAGTCCCTTTTTTATGTGCTTAATCAAGACCACAGTCATCTTAAAAGCCTGTGAAATAAACTAAGATTTTATGTAACAATGATTTAGAACTAAGATCATATGGACTTTTCATTACATACATTAAAATGAAGGGATGTCCTCACTGAAACACTGCAGAAGTCTGGTATTTCATATGTTGGCTGAGGTGTGACAGGAAAAAATATCTTAATGCCTTGGTCCCTCTCTTCTTCAGTCTACCCCACAAACTAGCACATGACTTGCCATCATTCAACAATACTGGCAGTTTTCTTAACAAGTGTGGTGTAGGATAGGAATTCTCAGGCACTGGAATGTTAGAGATGCTTTGGTCCCAGGCCTGCATCCATGAAATCTGCAACAGCAGATATATTGTTACCATGGCAGAAAACCAAAAATGTCATGAAACCACTTGCATAGCTCTTACTAGCATTCACATTAGTCTCCTGAAAAAAATCCTGCCTCAAATATCGTAAAGAAAAAAAAGTTGAAAACCAAACAGACATCCCTTTTTATGTTAAACTACTATGTGATACGCCCTGGAGTGTTTTAAAACACTTCACATTTTTAGTGGACGTTGAGTCTCACTTTCTTATAAGCCTTCCTTTAGTTCCACGTCAGAGAAAACAATTAGAAGAAAAAATACAAAGTAAATCCTGGTAAGTGGGTAAATTCTACAGGATGTACATTTAACCCAAGATATTTTAAACCCAACAGCTGTGGCAAGCTTTGCAACTCCTGTTTCCCAGACTGAGGACATTTGAAAGCCAACACTTTTTATGGCTTATCTTCACTCTCCAGCTTCCAATTTAATTTTTTCCATAATAAAATTAACACAATACAGGCCATAAATACCCATCCTGTTCTTAAAAATTGATTTTCAATAAAATTATTGTTCTCATCAGAAGCTCATCCATAGCTACTTGCAGAGTCTATTTAAGACAGGAACACTCTGATTCACCCATTGGAAAACCTTCACCACTTTTAATGGCAACAAAATAACATCTCAATTTACCTCAAAAACTACCTTTATTCCTTCTTTTACTACTGATTACAGTAAAAGAATCTTGATCACTGACTTTCCTAAGATACTTTCTGCCTAGTCTGGAAGCCTTTGACTTTGTACTTGGCCCTCTGTTTATGACATTTAAACTGTTCAGCATTTTGAGTAAGGATTTTGAGCAGCACAAACCTGAATTTCCAAAAGTATAAGATAAGCACTCTCACATTTTTAGCCTATTTTATTATTTCATATGTGCTGTGTAAGAACAGATGAAGTTAAAATGGCCTAATATTTTCATATGAATGGCTACCAGCACAATCCAGTGCTACTAAGCATTACAATTCTGTAAATTAAAGCTAACCCAAAAATCAACAGTTCCTCTTTGAAAAAAATAAAGCAGCACATGCCCTGTAAATAAAAATCTGTATTAAGTGTATTTGTTTCCCCAAGAGACATACATTGTACAGGTAGCTTTAGAAGCAGCATAACACAAACTATAGAAGGTTACTAGTTAAGCAACTGAAAACGGAATTTTTAATAACTACTGCCCATTCTACAGCTGCAAAAATATACTCCTTACTCTTCTATGTCAGTTGAGCTCAAAAATGAGTAACATATGAGTCAAAATAGCAGGAATGCATGCTTAACATATCAAAATTAAAACAGGAATAAAACTAGCACCTACCAATACAAAAATCCTGACATACTGAGAATCTTATTTCACCAAATAAAAACAAGGTATTCTAAACTGCTACGTTTAATATATTTAATGTAAATAATATAATTAATGTTTACATACTCAGTAAAATGTGAACAATTGCAGAAAAGTAATACTTTCACTTAAGGTTCTTTCTCAAAGGCAGCTGTCCACATCAGGAAAAACAGCGTTCTGGTAAATATTTATCTCTTCTTTTAGAAGAAAAACAAATATATAAAACAAAGCTGTAAAGAAATACCTGTAAACCATGGAAGTGTCTGCAAAAGACCATCTCTTTGCTCAGTAAGAAAATGGTTCCAAATTGAGCACAATCCTTCCAAAGAAATGAAACTGGTTTGAAAAACTTATTTTCTGCTGCCAGAAAACCGCAATACGGCCTTCTTTGAAAAGAAAATTTATATTATAAACATGAAACACTATTAAAATATTTCATTTCAATTAAGGTCTCTTGCTTGCTGATTTAAACTATGACCAAGTCAACAATTCAAATGATTCTTATTCCAATCAACCTACCTGAACTAAGACAGCTCTGGTTCTACAGCATGTCAAGATTATTCTATAACAGGTTGATACAAGTAGTTCCTAGTTATTTTTTCTACTGTATTTACTTTGATCCAAAAAGGAAATACATACCTGCACCACAAAGAAGAATGATTTCATTTGATGGATACAACAACCACAAAGTTAACAATTCCTAAGGAAGGGACCATAACAGCTCTGGTAATGGCTGTAAGCCTAACAAAAATTCATGGGTTTATGCTGGTAGCTGCCACTTTCAATATAACTGGAAGAGAAAAGACTGCTGTACCATTTAACACTGTTTAGGAAAGCTAAAGCACAAGAAACTCAATAAAAATGTTAACCTTTTTTTTTTTTTTCTATTTATGTGGAATTGAAGACTGGCTTTGACTGCTGTTGCTGCTTAGGCGCTGTAGCAGAACCAGGAATTCCTTGCAGGGGAAGCCAGATGGAGTTAATTCTTCAGTATGTCTTTACAATTATTAGTCATGTTAGTCATTAACTAAAGCTAGCAAAAGGAACAGATCTTGTTTTAAATTCTGAGGCTTATAAAAGGTTTTAGTCTGTCCTGGCCATTTGTATTCATATGAACAGCTCACTCTCTACATTTATGGCTGCATTTAACCTCTGTCTGGGCTTTCAGTATTTCTAAAACATAATGCAAGATCTGCCTCCAATCAGGCTTTTTACTTATGCCAGGATTTACTAAACAACTTGTGGAATGCCACTGGATATAGCAAAATTGACTTCTAGGGATGAGCATGGGTCAAATTCTGAGATAAAATTGCCCTTTCTCTTTCAATATATGAGTGCAACAGTTGAGATCCGTTCACATTGGGCTTTAAACTACTTCCAGTAGAAAGCTACTAGACAGAAAGCTTTTGAGTTGTTGTCAAAAAAGATGTTGGGTGAAAGATATGGAAATTCTGCTAATACTCTTTTTTTCCAAGAATTTTAATGAAAGCCTGTTCTCCAATATTAAATGAAAAATGTGTCCACATGGAGTGTGGACCAAGTAATTTCTGTCAATTTCTGAATCTGACTGGCTTTGTCCTTCTATTGACTCCAGAAATATTGTAGATGAGGAGGAGGACAGATTACCCCCAACAATGATATTGCATTCTGTTTGTAGGAGAATCTTTCTTTTCCTCTTGTTTTAAATATAAAGCCTTTAAAACCCAAATGCTTATCTTTCTAGCACTGGCAACACACACACACAGAAATAGTGTTGATGAAAAGCCTTCCAAACTTTTTGTGCTTTTATATACAGTGCCTAGAAAATTCTTGTCCAGTTTCTGCCAAGTTTAAACTATATATACAAAAGGACAGACGAACTTTGAAAAGCAGACAACTAAAAAGGCATGTATTACAAAAAAAGACCCTTCTGAATGCTCTTCAATGTTTTATCTTTATTGATGGTTCTCCCACACTTCACAGCATGTTACACTGAGCACACCAAAATTTGATGTGCTTACAGGACAAGGCTTGCTGAAATTTGGCTCTGGGTTCTGAAACGTATTTACTAATGGTTTTTTTCCAAAGATTCAGACAGTTCAGACTGTGACAAACCACAGCCAGATGAACACAACAGAGAACTGTGAAAGATGAGAGAGAGAGTAAGAACGTGTGCCCCTCTGTGCAGAAATGAGTGAATGAGGGAGCCAGAAGCACAACCTACATCTGACAGCACTGGCTTGGATAGTGAGCAGTATTTCTTCACATAAAGCAGCATCACACACTGGCAACCACAGTGGAACAGCATTTAACACTGGTATTTCTGTCATTCACATGAAAATAAGTAAATATTCTAATGAGGTACATCTCTGTTGTTTCCCTTTCTTGAGCCTCCCTACCTTCTGAAGAGCTGCCCAAATCTTTTGCAAATGAACTTCTTTTGGAGCACTCAGTCCAGGCAGGTGTCCAAACTGGTAAAACATACCATTCTGCCATCAAAGTGTGTTCTTCTCTTCAGATGCTTCCACCACTTCTCAATATCATTCCAAAATGTAATTGCTGCATAACTTGAATAGCAAGCAGCTATTTCCAGCTCATTTATTTTTATACCTTTTTTTAACCCATATACTTCTCTGGAGGCACTGAAAACCAAGATTTGATCGGTTAATAAAGTCTATTTCCCCTACAGCCTCAAGAGAAGGAAAACATCTCAAAGGAAGAATTAAATATATTACAGGACTGTGTCTACATCTCTTCTCTTTGTGCTGGAACAGGTAAATGGTATTCATTACGTACTGTAGATTTACATACAGAAATAAAAGTACCATGAGTAGTGAGAATGAATGCCATGCAAATATCATTCAGAAATACACTTTTTTTAGTCCACTGTGAAAACTTATTATAAATGATACTTTAGAGTAACATTTTCAGACACTAAGCTGCTTGACTGGCGTGAAAGTAAAAGTGCAACTTCTGCACCCACAGAACAGAAATGCAGATATAGAGAGTGCAGGTGAAACTTATTTTATATGTAATGTTGCCCAAAGCAGTGACACATAGGTATTATAAGGAAAAAGCAGAATTCTTGAAGTGCAGAGATCACAGTCCCAAATGACAGAAAGGCTCAAATCAGGCCTCAAAGCTGTAACTTACTACCATCCAACCTAAACAAGATTATGATTCTGTAAAAGATATTACATCTAAGAATAACTTCTAATCATTTGCTATTGTCCCATTTTGTGATTATAATCAAGTATGGACCCCAGATAATAAATCCTGAAGTCTGGAGAAACAGCTTCATTTTCAAAAAAAATTACCAGCCACAGTAAGGTAATAAAAATATTTGGGCAGATTGTGCAAGAATTTGCAGAGCACAAGCACATGCAAACACATTGTCCAGACACTATGTATACTTTTTTCTACATGGTGGGTCATGGGTTTAATGCAATTAAAAATTCTCTTGAGGAATCTCAACATAAAAAAAAACTTCAGCAATTCTTTTCACACACATTGAAAAATCTTTGTTGGCATAAAACCTACATACAAAATCAGCAGCTACCACATCACAAAACCTCTCTTCATTATGCTAATGTTTCAATCATATGAAAAACACCCTGATGTGTGAAATAGTGACATCTTAGTGAGGCAGGACAAAGTACAGCGAACTGCAGATCTTTGATCTGGCTGAAAGTGCTCTGCATTCTGATGAGAATTTTTGCTGGGATCCTAGGAGATGAAAGGATTTTTTTAAAGTCTGACAGTTAACAGAGGGGGGGAGGTATTGAGAAGAGAACAAAAAGAGGAGCACTGAAAGCAGATGACATCATGCCTCAAACTGGCCTTTACCATCTTACTGACATGTCCCACAATGTAACATAGCAGTTTCCACACAGCTATTCTTGAGAGCTCAGGATTCTCTGTGGAGACAGTATGGCTGGAGATCCACTGCTTTAAAAACACAGGTCTAAATATAACACTCCAATTTTATTTTAGGATCCTAAATGCATTATGGTAATGCTCCAGAATACTACTTTTTGAAACTATATTCTGCCTCACATCATAGATGGAAAGTCTCCAGTCTATAAAGCTAACAATGACAAGATCTGTCACTCCCATCTCCAGGAAAACCCTACACTGCAAGCATGGAAATGCCATTACTTCCCTCTGATTCTTCCCACAGGCAGTTTGCCTTTTGTACTGGAAACATCTTCCAATCTTGTAAGGGGCCTTGGAACTGATTACCCTTCCCCTCAGGTTGCCAGAGGCTCCAAATACTCATGAGAGGTATCAAATTCCCCTCTTTATATCCTATAAGGAGTTAAGGGGAAAACCACAGGACTCTGGGAGCATTCTGATTAATTATGTTCAGGCAAATGCAGATACAGTCAACTTACCAGGCCATGTACACAACACTTGTTTGCAATGTTGAGTCCTTCTGAGGACTTGTGTACCTCAGAAGACATAAAACATAAAAATCAGACATGAACCAGTTTTTCTCTAATACTGCCTTTCTCCTGTTCAGAAGTTTGGTCTCCTTAAATAAAACAAAAATCCTACTTGGAACTTTCACATTAAGGCTGAAAAAGAGAGATTTCTTGTCAGAGCTTCTCTGCTTCTTAACTCTCCCTCTCTACCACCTTCATTTATGTTTCATCGTATGGCCATTTACACAGGACATTTTTCTGTGTCAAACATCCTTACAGCTGCAAAGATGTTTTATAACATCATTATAAAAATGTCTTTCAGTTCATGTCTCCAGCCTAAGTGCAAAATGTAAAGACCAACTAAAGGGTCTTGCAAATACCCAAATCTCCTATATCCTGAAGCTCGAACACTTATTTTCACTTGACAGTGAAAATGCTATTATAATTGGGATTTTTACATGAATTACAGACCCCTCTACATTGTTTCGCTACCTGCATACACATTTTGGGAATAGTTTCATGCATCAATGCTGGAATGAAGTTTCCTTGAAAACTGATGCTCATATCAGCAAAAGACAGCATTTTGCAATAGCAAAAACAGCATCACTGGGACACAGAAGAAAAATTACAGCCAGTGCATGCCTGACAAGCCATGTGACACATCAATACTCTTCTATTCTCTCCACATAAACTACTAAAATCTGCATCAATTTGTATATTTGGTACTATACAAATATAGTATCAGAGAGCTATACTCTCACCAACCATAGTAGAATTTTATCTTAGGGAAATAGTAAATAACCATGATTGGTTTTGAACTGTAACTCTCCCTACTAGAACATGCTCTTAAGGATAGAAATCCTGTTTTTTTTACCTAAGGTACTAACCAGGCACTTATTAAGACTAAGAAGGATATTTACATGTTAGAGATTCCCGTAATATTCTCTCCTACTATGGGCCATTTTTTATGCTTCAACTTCTTTGTCACTCTTGCTTTTTTCAAGAAGAAAGAACCCATAAGATACATTACAGACACCTCACTATTTGGATTTTGAGACTTAGCAATTGAAAATGCTCCACTTTCCTTTGCATGCCAGGGAAGTCACAGTTGTCTTGGAATCACTGGCCCTAGAGAGCCTGACTCCATCAGAGAGGACTTAAGGACATGTGGCATAACCCATTCAAGAATGTTACTAAAAGGTACCAGAGGGCTTGCATTTAGCTGGCTTTACTTTTTTCTGTTTTCATCTCTGCTGTTGCAGGATGGAAAACTGGTTTCTGACCACAGATTCTGGTAAGACCAGTGAAATCTTGATCAAAAGGAATGAAAACTCCACTAACCTCCCCTCTGTGAGAGATTCTTCTTCCTACTTTTAGTTTTAAACTACAGGATATTGCTAGTATTAACATTTCTATTGTTTACATCTTGAAGTCCCAAGGTTCAGATGCTGTCCCAACAGTACCACAGAATCAGGAATCTGAAGTCTAAGGTAGTTATTTACTTAAAACTGTGCATATCCTTAACCCACCTACCCAGAAAACACATTAACTAAAATAAAATCCTATCATTATTATTTACAAATAACAACCTGCCATTATTTGTAAGGATGCTCTCTCATGTGCTTTGACAGGATGTGTTACTTTCTCCATCACAAAACTTAGTTCTCAAAATGTGTGTATAACTGTCATAAAAGAACTGATTAATTCTAGTGATCAGCAATAATTGTTACCCTCTTGAAGTCAATATTGACATGAAGCAAGCAAGCAAGCATCCAACCTGACACTACCACAAAAGGTACCCTGTACACTTCCATCAACACAAAAATAGTTGCTGAAAATCCTAACAACCCATGCATAAAGTGAACTACACAGCTTATCTGGGAAACATGCAAGTACTAAAGGGATAATATATTTCTTTCAGCCTTGACTTGGTCATTACCACAGGATGCCCATGTTCATTCTTCTGTGTTCTACGGAAAGAAGCTTCCTTGAACCCTACACTTAAGACATCCAAACATCTTGTAGCCAATTTAGATAAATAATTACTCGGATAACAAAAAGAAGTATCAGAAGGAAAAACTGTGAACAAACATGACTCCTTATAATTTCAGTATCTCTAACACAAACCACAGCTGGAGGTTGCATTAGCTGCTAGCTCAGTATCTCAGATTAACATGTTTGACAGGAGACAACGCCAGAGGTCCAGAGAAGGGCAGCCATAACCATGGAGAAGTTGGCAAGAAAGCCCTTGGCTGTGAGTTGTAAGATGTGCATACTTTGCAAGAGAGAAATCAAAGCCAAGAAGCTGGAAAGGATCAGTCTTCAAAGGACAAGACTTCATGGTTATTTGGTCATATGACTCAAAGTTCATGGTGGGGGGAAAAGATGCTTACTTGTAAAGGTAGTATTCGGCTTGATCCACTTCTTCTCGTGAAGAAATGTTGTCAATAAACTGATTTAAAAAAAAGAAATAAAAGCTTAAGAAGGGAGGACTCACATGAGGCATATTAGAAGAAAATGCAGTAACAAATACATTTAGCTGGCTGACTGTACTGTTATTCTTCACATCTTTGTTTGCTCCTAATTCTGGTTTCTTCTAGACTTCTAAAACTCAAATCTTTTTAAACTGAGACAACTCCCTTCCTTAATTCTGAGAAACATTATGCATCTTGAAAGCCATGGGAGGATTAAACACCTACAGCTCAGTAACCTGTATTTTTGCTGTTCATCTAAATCTTTTGCTCTTTAATTACACCCTTTTTTAAAAGCATATATTCAGTTCCTTACATTTTTTGATACAATTTTGAGTGAGTCTTGACATGCCTCATTCCTTTTTCCAAAAATATTCATTTCCCTATAGTTTGCCTATTCACATTATATATTCTGAAGCACAGGGACAACAAAATTTTGTATTTCACTATACTTATAAATAATGGTAAGAAAAAATCACTCTCTCATGCTGTACAGCAAAACTGTCCTCCTTTACAATCACATCTTTTTATACAAGTCCCATTGTTATCAATTACTTAAATAATTAAATCAATTACTTAAATATCAATTACTTAAATAAAAAAGGCCAAGTTCACAACCTGACTTTGTCTTATGGTACCAGTGAATCCCATTTTCCTGTACATTTTACTAACATAAGCATAAAGATGCTGGAACACTGCAGCACCTTTATAATATAATACCTTAGTTCAGAATAAACAAACATATTCTCATAGTCAGTACTTCTCTTCACCCTAAGCCTAAGCTAAAAACAATAATTTCAGCTGACTAATATTTGGTCTCCCATTTCTTAATTCTCTTTGCATGCTGTATACACAGAGATCTCATCTTCTAAACATGGCAATTGCATACCTGTGTGCTTTACCTACATTTCAGAAAGTAAGAATCTGATGTTAGCTCCAGGTATTGCAAAGTGGTGCTGTTTGACAAACTGAAAAAACCATTTCTCCAGGCAGGTCAGCCCAAAGCAGGAAAGGAGTAAATCAGATTCATAAAAAAGAGAGGAACATCCATTTCCCTCCTGGACATGGTCTCAGAAGCAACAGTCAACAATGCTTGATCTGTATAAATGCTTGCTCTTGTAACTGAATAAAGCATTCTGTGACTCCCCAGTTAGGGGTGCAAATTATCCTTCTTAGTGATATTACTAATTAGGGATATCACTGAGATAACTCAGCTCCTCTGAATAATTTTGAAGACTGAAATTATTTTGTTTTGTTTTTTAAACAAATGACATATTTTTTTCTCCTTCTTCAACACAATATCTCTGCTTCTCCTCCCCCTTTCTAGATTAAACCATCTAGAGGATGGAACTGGTTACTAGTTCCAGTAAAAATAATGGCTTTGCTTAACCCACATCAGCATTTGTTCTGCCTCAGTCTGCTACAACGACAGAAAGCTATAAAAGCAAAATATGTCCACCTCCACCTCACTCTCAAAGAAGCCTGGAACTGGAGAAAGACAGACAGTGCAGAGTTCTAATTCAGTGCATTCCCTTAGCAGCCTGGGTTCTTACACAGTGCCTGAGGAGGTTTTCAAGCTCTCACAAAGACAGAAATCACAGGAAGGCAGGAAACACATATTAGGGAAATACACAAGCCAGTAACAGTGAGGCCCGATTTAAAAAAAAAAAATGGTTTAAAGACCCTATGGTCTGGGTACTAACTAATGAGTACAAAGTATCAATAAAACAGCTTTATGCAGCAGTTTAATAATATAACAAGACATTTATGATCCCTGAACTCCTAAGAGAGGTGGTATCATTTATTGCCTCTCAGCTCCCTACACAAGCATTCCACAGCCACTTCTACCAGTTTATGATTGGGATTTATTTCCTTACCCGGGCCAGTGTCAAAGAGCTGACAGGCAGTTTTCTTTCGTAGGTTCTGTCCATTAAGTGGGCTAAGTCAGCTGGAGAAAGCAGAAAAAGCATGTGTTTAATCAACTGGCACAACAGGAAAATCTGCAGAGCCATCATATAACCTAGAATAGAACTTATGTCCATGAAGTCAAATTCTGCATTCTTAACATCCCATTTTAAAATTGTACGAAAACAGTACTTCCAATTACTGTTGAACACTTTAACAGAAAATAATACATGAGAAAGTTCTCCACATGATGATCCTAACCTATAAGAAAAAATGGGTAAAAAAACCTTACTCTATAAAGTGCTAGATGAAATTAGTATAACTAATATAAGTCATCTAAAACAAAAAATTAGCATATATCCTTAAAATTCTCATTTGCTTTCAAGCCTAGCATATGCTGGACAGTGCTTTAGGCATGGATTTTTATCTTACAGTAAAACAATGAGAACCAGAAACATGTGGTACCATACTGATAAACCTTACAGTCACAAACAGCAATCCAAAGAAATCCTGTTAATCAAATGGGGAACTGTGCCAGTAACTAAGTAGCTTTACAGCATTCTGCTTCAGCAGTCGTATAACAATATTAATCTGACCATGCAGCAACTTAAACTTCTGTCTGTCGAACAGGTAGCCAGCCATTGCATTTAATGAATTAATTGGAAGCTAAATTAATTTAATTCCGAGTTTTAGCTTTGTACTGTTCCTGGAAAATAAAGATTACTCAGATAGACTAAGCCGCTCAACATATGCTTAACGTCATCTGTTTGACCATCAACTGACAATAACAAATCTATAAGATTTAGAGACTTCAATCATACTGTTCCTTCATCTTGAGGAGGAAAAATTTAACACATTCCCTCTGCAACATTTCCAACTTACTTTGTCCTTTGCAACTGTTACTGAGTGAGTCACTCTTTGGACACCTCTCAGTAAGGCTCGCTGGCCATCCTTGTCAAGCTGAGGGGGTGGCTCATTTTAGAATTAATTTTCCAAAAAGGTCAACCTGCCTCCACACCTGCCAGTGAAATGTGAGGTAAGCAGAAATTGCAGCACTACATCAGGACAGACTAACCTGCCTACTCTTGCAAAGTTGTCAGGGGCAGGACACAGCAACAATAACATGCTCAGTCTCTGAGGGATGCTGTCCACAAAACAAGTGATATCACTATTTATTACTTTAAAAACACCTGTACCACAGTGAACAATGGAGGGTACAATTTTAACAGAACAAATGGCATTCCTTGGTGCTCTGACCTTGTAGATAATCTGTCAAATTACAGCACATGGATGACGATCTCAGTAAAAATGATAGAGCCCTGACTTGGAATAAAAGTTGACTCCTGGTCTGTATAATGCTATGTGGCTGTCTGCCACATAGCAGTATTCCTTGTTAACATAACAACTTTCGTCCTGAGAAGTTCCTCATAACACAAAATCAGCATTTATCCTCTGGCTGAGGGAAGGCAAACTTTTCATGACCATGAAAGCAAAGCGAAATTTGTGACAAAGTTAGTAAGGTCAACACCAGCTCCTATAAAAGACAAGATGCTGAGGTGATGTGTGCTACCAAGGCCATGCTGTACAAGATAACCACCAAAAACACAGATGCAATTTTTTAATGGTGAAGAAATTTATATGGGAATCCTTACAAGAAGGGCCTGTAAGTGCCTTTGACTCTGTATTACCCACCTCTCCAGACGTCACAAAGGTCATGATGAAGCACATGGGTAAAGACACAGGGAGCATTCCCAGCAGTGCTAGAAGTTAGAGAGTAGGGATGCTGCGACCAACTCAGCTCATCCAGATCAAAGCACCAGGTAGATCCTTGCCTAAATAAAGTCACCTGTCCTTCACCATTCCTTATCTCCATTTTGAGACAGCTGGAAAGGAGTTTTTGCTTCAAAATTTGGTATCTTTGGTGATACAGCAATGTGGACCTGGGACTCAGAGCTCACTCATCTATTCCAGAACTGGTTTTATTATGCATCACCCTCCCTAAAGTAGAAGGTGATCCCTATGACCACTCTGGGCCACACTCAAGCCCTGAGTTTGGCATTTCTTTTGTCTAGGTGCTCATGAAGATGAAGAGCCCACTCTAGAACACTGACTACTTCAGTAGAATAAAAACCAAATTAATACAATGCCATGAATACAAGATCACAAGATTGTTAGTCATTTTACAACAGCATCCTCTGAGAGATTTCACACATAGAATTTTAATGACTGACCTTTATGGCTCTCTACAAAGCTGAAGCTCTCCATCACATCTACAGTACAGAAAGCACTTATCTATGAACTCCATATAAAACAAAACACTTATCTGTCATCTCCAGTGTAAGAGAAACAACAAAATGAGGGCTTATTAAATATAAAAGAACAGCAATAAAATGAAGATAATGGGAAATCAAGCTTTGTTTTCAGACAAGTTGCTGCTTCTGCAGTAGCAGTATTACAGGAATTAACTGCAATGAGTAATTATTTCCCAGCTTGTTTTCTGTGAAGAACACCTAACACCAGACTTCTTTTTCTCACACTCATAATTTGAAATAATTCAGTCACCTTTTGTAAATCAAGTTGGCTCCCTAAGTTGCTTTTCAATAATCAAGATTAAAGCTTTTTCTTTGTTAAAGCATCCTGACAGCAGTACTAGAATGAAAGCATGTGAATGCCCAGGTCTCTTAGCATTTTTGGTGGGAAACCCTGGGTGCTTAGATTGGTGTATAAACCAAACCAATATTTTAATGGCCAAATCAAAATTCAATGTACATTTTAAAACTGTACATATTGCAAATGCTTTTATCTGACTTATCAAAAACACCACTAGTCTATACAATCTCTCATATATGCAGCCTAAAAATATCTAAAAATAGCCTAAAAGATTAATTCCATAAATTTAATGTCTGTAAAAATATATCACTGCATATTCAAGAATGAATGAAATTAGTGAAACAAACAATAAATATAAGCTTAGGTCATTTAATTTCAGGCCATGAGTCCACAGAGGACTCTGTAACACTGGTATTATGAGATATCACATTCACTTTTATTTTCCTTTGTTCACACAAACTCAACATCTTGTTGCCTGCAACAGGGTGATTCAGGACAATGCCTTGGAAAATACTGACCCTCACCTTCCAAATCAGAGGTTATGACTTCCACTTTGGTGGCCTAGGAAATCATCACAGTTTCAGTTTGATCCACAGCCTGTACCCATCCACAGAATGTAGCCACATCAACAAGTAGCACATAGTAAGTGGCACTTCTGGCCAACACATGTTTATTGTGTCACAATAAAAGTGACACAAAAGGTCACTTTTATTCTGTTTACAGCCTTGTATTCTTAGGAGTGGTTCATTCAAGACAGAGTTCTGATCCAGACATGGGAAATGATGATGCAACTGAGATGTACAGTTTACCTGTCCTGGGAGTGATAAGCAGAGCTAATACTTTAATTCGCATGCTAACTGGTGCTATAAAGAAAGCCTTGCTTTATTTTAAAGACCCAACTAAAATATAAAGGCCAAGGCAGGTATTTTGCATTACAAATTTATTTGTTCCACATTTATCTCTATTTCCACATAACTGGAAAGAACAACAGCTTTGGACTGAACAAGGCTTTGAATGGAAATTATTCATGTCTCTAAGGGCAGCACTGCCACCTCGTGTTGCAGATGAGCCAATTTAGGTACTATGAATCTTTCTAACAAAAAAAAGAAATTTCCTATCTCACCTGGATTCTGCCATCCCCTAGGATTCTGGTTTCCTTGGTACTCCATTTTTAATAAGTGGAGTCAGAATTACTTCTAGGCAGGTATCTTCCTACCAACAAGCAATTTGCAAATTCCAAATGAGCAGATTTTCAATTCCTATCTTCTTGAACAAAAGCTTGAATACTCTGTTTTGGTACACAAAACACAGTCTTGCTCTTTCCCATACATTTTTCAGTTGTGAAGTTTGCTAAACTCATTAATACCTGGATTCTAAACTGAGATTACAGAGAAGACAATAAACCATGTCTTACATGGACATGGTAAATGAGTTTGTGTCTGAGATAGCACATCATTGCTGCAGAAAAATAGAACTGACTTTAAACCAAAAAATACTTCTCTTTCCTTTAGAAGTATCCTCACAACACAGTTTTGCATGACAACAGTTCTGAAACAACGTTTGAAATGCACAAATAAAAAGAGCATTTCCTCAAGACAAGGAACTCACTCTAAGCTATAATCACCAGTTAGTACAGACAAGATTGTATGTGCAACCACACAATTGACAGCTACAGAGCAGACGTCTGCAGGGCTGTCTCCTCTCTGAAAATGCTAATACAGCTGACACCGTGTTAACTTGTTTTCTCTTTTCTGTGAACACAAAATGAAAATGCAAAGCAGCTCTTTGAAAATCATGGAATAGACATCTGCTTTGGCTCAAGACCATCAGCAGAGGAGCAGCAAGAACTGTGCCTGCCAAACAGTCACAGCAGGTCTTGCCAGGCCTGGATAAAGCCAAACATGGACTGTACCAGCACCAGCACAATATTTTCTTTGACAGTGGCTTTCTATTGGCTACAACATTTCTCAAAATAATTCATTTTCACCTGGAGGTGACGAGTTCAAATACATTCCAGGGCACAAATCTGTGGCTCCATCCCAAAATACACTGCATGAGCAGTCCTACTGACAGCAAAGTGCACCAAGGCATTAACACTCTCTGCAGGATCCAAGCTACAGACATGAGGACCCACTGGCTGTTTCTCATCAGTACATGCTGACAATTCCCACCTAAATGCTCACAGGCAAATAAAATAATCGAATTAGTGCATAAAAAACATCAGCCTGATCATTTTGGCTGTCCTCCTGCCTGACAAAAGCCCCTGAATTTCACCTGATGACTCTTCTTTCAGCCTCAGAATCTGTGTTGCAAGTAACAACCACAGTTCAGGGGCCCAGTAATAAAAACAGATTATGAATAAGGAATCTCATAAAATTCCTGTGGTACAAGATAATAATTTAAAAATCTATCTTTAGAATGGAAAAATGCTTTGCAAGATGCTTTGTATTTAACATAGTCACCAAAAGATAGTGAAATATCATTTCAAATGTAATCTAAACAAATCATTTAGCTATAAAATTTGCACAGGAGATCTCAGTACTATATGCAGATATAACATACAACTTCCTGAAAATAAAGGTTAGCTTCATTCCCCACCCCCTCCTAAAAAAGATCTATTATTTAAGAAGATACTGCAAAACTCAACGGAAAATTTCCACTTTAAAAAATGCCATTAAATATGATTGTCCTGCAGTATTTACAGAATAGCTTTTTTTCACACTGCAGTACTGTTAAAACAATGTCAATGAAGACATCAGTCAGAGACAGTCATACACTTTGAATTTTGTGAAAGAAAAAAATCAGCTGATAGAAACGGAACATTAAGTAAACAGGCAAATTCTAACTTGTTTCTGCACTATGGCTTTAAACACACATGACAAATTTTTAACACATGGAGCACTTTTTGACATAGAAGCTCAAAAGCATATAATTTCACACCCTTTTTAATTTGAAGGATTTACAGATGGTAAGGTAACCAAAAACAAGCTCAGGCTGTAATTAATTAGACAAAGTGGTAATAAGAAACAAACTTTTCTCACCCAGGTTATGCTCCTCTTTTTTCCTCTTTTCCCATTTTGAGCTATCCACATAGGCTGAAGAAAGAAGAGATCTTCGACCTAATATAGAGAGAAATCACTTAATAAGCTGGGTTGCTTACACAGCTCTAGACAAACATTTTATTAGGTATCACCTTTTTCTGTCATATTTACCAAGTGGCTTGCATTAAACTGTCTTTATGTCAGTAGCTACTAATGTAAAAATCCAAACTTTTTATATGTGGATCTGCTATTGCACTGTAATATTTAAAAATGAAAAGCTTTCCCAAAAAGTTTTTTTTTCAGCATGAAAAAAAATTTCCAAACCTAAACTCCATATTTAAGAAAATATCAAATTTGTACAAGTAGAAAAAACCCTCAACAATAAAAGCAACTTTTTTGTAAACAAAAACCTTTTTCATCAAATATTAGCAATTAGCTAAATGTAGGTTATAAACATAAGCAAAAAAAACCTGGCTACACACAAACAGGCTTTTCTGTTGTTGCTGAATGGCTATTATTTCCACCTATAAAGGCATGTCTCACTGAAAATACTTTCATTTTTATAATCTCCATTCTTCCATCTCCTATGAACTGCAGACTCAACGAAATATTTTTGAAAGCTTTTTAAAACATTCTTTGTACCACCAAAACTGCTCAAGATGCTATGCTAGCTTATGAAACAAAACAGAAAATGCTTCAGCTGGAGGAATTTGTGTATCAATCAGAGATGATGAGGCCTTGAAAATGCACGAGGAACACCTGGATAAAATTTGTTGGAAGGAAGATATAGAAATACATAAAGACAGCAGGAAGAAATGTTATGAAATAAGAATATTTTAAAAATAGACACTACAATGCTACACAGAAGTCTTAGCAACTACTTCAAAGTTAAAAAAACTTAGCTAAACATCTGCTAGCACTAGAAGTTTCATTTTGGTTGTGAAAGAATTCTTCCTTCTTATGACCCTTCTGATGCACAAACATATCCACACACCCAGTACGGAACACCTCAGGAAACTACCGTCAAAAAGATTCAGAACACAGAATTCCGCAGTCAGACTTCAAAATTATCTACAATACTTTACCAAATAGTTAGGCAAAAAAAAAAAAAAAAAAAAAAAAAAAAAGAAAAGGGTATTTCTGGATTTCTGGTGGTTGGTGGGGTTTCCTTTAGCAGTCTTTTTCGTTGACAAACGAGGCCCACAGAAAATTCGGGGGGGGTTGGTGTGGCGGGTTTGGGGTCTTTTATTGTCGCGTTTTTTTCCCTTCAGCATAAACAAGAAGTCATTCATTCATTCATTCATTCATTCGCTCCCGGCTAAGGAGGGCAGTGGCGAGCGCTGCCAGAGGCTCCCCAGGGCTGCTCCCGGCAGCGCAGGCCCCGCGTGTGGCAGCGCCGCGCTGAGGGCGCCGGGGCCGGCCCGGG